>JAHUZM010000028.1:0-383523 GCA_019925275.1 Mytilus edulis | reverse complement strand
ATGGTTGTGTCATGATGTGTCTCGTGTTCTGTGTTGAACACCATTGTTTTGTGTCCCATGTGTTGTGATAAACATCAGTGTTTTGTCAGGATGTGTCTCATTTTCTGTGTTGAACATCAATGTTGTGTCTCGTGTTCTGTGTCGAACATCAATATTATGTCATGATGTGTCTCATGTTTTGTGTTGAAACATCAGTGTTTTGTAATGATATGGGTCATGTTGTGAGAACATAAATGTTTTGTTATGATGTGGTTCATGTTTTGTGTTCAACATAAATGCTGTGTGTCATGTTCTGTGTTAAACATCAGTGTTGTGTCATAATGTGTTTCATTTTTTGTATTGGACATCAATTTTGTGTCAAGTGTCTTATGTTGAACATCAGTGTTGTGTCATGTGTCTCATGATCTGTGCTGAACACAGATGTTGTGTCATGATGTGGCTCATGTGTTGTGATGAACATCAGTGTTGAGTCATCTGTCTCATGGTCTGTGAACATCAATAGTGTGTCATGATGGGACTAACATGTTGTGCCATGATGTAGCTTGTGGTCTGTGTTGAACATCAATGTTCTGTCATCATGTTTCTCATGTTTGGTGTGAACACCGGTGTTGTGTCATGTGTCTCAGGGTCTGTGAATATCATCAGTATGGTCATTATGGAGCTAATGTTTTGTATCAAATATCTGTGTCTTATGTGTCATGATGTTGATAATGTTCTGTGTTGAACATCAATGTTCTGTCATGATGTTTTGTATCAAAGTGTTGAATCATGATGGTCAACACAGAACATTGGACACATTATGTGTTCTGTGTTGAACATCAATATTCTGTCATGATGTGTCCCATGTTCTGTGATTGATATCAATGTTGTGTCATGATGTGTCTCATGTTGTGTCATGATGTGTCTCATGCTTGGTGTTGATCATCAGTGTTGTCCTTATGGAGCTAAGGTTTTGTATCAAATATCTGTGTTATACATCAGTTTTGTGTCTTGGTGTGTCTCATGTTATGTTTGAGTGCCCAGAGAGAATCATCAACTTTTGGTTGGAAAATTGGAGTCGAACATACCTGCCAAGGCGGACTCTAACTTTATAAAATCAGTGGTGTCAGGAAAGTGGTACAGTAGTTGAACTACTTAGAAAACTCGTTCACCAAGCCTAGCAATTTATTAAAGTATCCTGCATTCGTGTGGCATGTACTGATTATGTACAATGTGCTGTGTTTTGGAATACCTTGTATTTGAATGTTTTATACTGCCTATGTACATTCTTCTATGTTTGTATTGTTGTTTGATTTTCCTGTATATGTACAAAGTAATAGTCTGACCTGATGTTTTATAGTGCTAATTCAAAGTTGTCTTGAATTTTACAAGTAAACCTATTTGATATTTAATATTACTAGTTTACCTATTTAATCATGATGATATTCAATGTTACAAATTTACCTACTGGATATTCAATGTTTCAAGTTAACCTATTTGATATTTAATGTTACAAGTTTACCTATTTGATATTCAATGTTACAAGTTTACCTATTTGATATGCAATGTTACCAGTTTACCTAATTGATATTCAATGCTTCAAGTTAACCAACTTGATATTAAATGTTACAAGTTTACCTATTTGAGAGTCAATTTTAAAAGTTCACCTATTTGATATTCAATGTTACAAGTTTACCTACTTGATATTCAATGTTACAAGTTTACCTATTTTATATTCAATGTTACAATTTTACCTATGTGATATTCAATGTTTCAAGTTTACTTACTTGATATTTAATGTTACAAGTTTACCTATTTGATATTAAATGTTACAAGTTAGCCAACTTGATATTAAATGCTCCAAGCTTACCTATAAATTACAATGTTACAAGTTTACCTATTTGATATTCAATGCTTCAAGTTTACCTATTTGATATTCAATGTTACAAGTTTACCATCTTAATATTCAATGTTACAAGTTTACCTATTTGATATTCAATGTTACAAGTTTACCTTCTTGATATGCAATGTTACAAGTTTACCTATTTGATAGTCAATGTTACAAGTTTACCTTCTTGATATTCAATGTTACAAGTTTACCTTCTTGATAGTCAATGTTACAAGTTTACCTATTTGATATTCAATGTTACAAGTTTACCTATTTAATATTCAATGTTACAATTTTACCTACTTGGTATTCAATATTACAAGTTTACCTACTTGGTATTCAATATTACAAGTTTACCGTTTGATAATCAATGTTAGCTCCATTCGCCAGGCAAAGCTTCAATTCTTCTACTCTTCCTTCTTTAGCAGCTTCAAGGAGTTTCTGTAAGAAAGAAATATAGTTTACATTTAACAGAATGTAAAAAGTGTAGTAACTTAAATGTTTTTCACGCTAATGCCAGGCAATAACTATATTTTAGAATGACTGATTTTGATTGGTTAATACAAGGGAGACAATGTGTTCTATTGAATACAATAATGTGACAAACATTAGGCCAATTAAAATTAATTGATAGATTTTCATCCCCGCCCGCCCCTATGAAATCGTCCCGCCCCGATTTTTTTTTATTTTGAAAAAATTACGATTTCCGGATTTTGTTCATCTCCGTTTCTGGTAGCCGTCAAAAATTTTGTTTCCTTCCAAACTTCCTGTTTCAAATTTCGGTTTTCGTATTTCCTCGAGTAATTAAAAAAGATTCTGCAGCTCTATGATGACAAAATCGTCTAGCGAGAATAGAGATTGATTTCGAGAAGGGCATGTAATAATTTGGTTACAAGTAATACGTTGTGTCCAAGATGGCAAATCGCGGCATGACACAAATTTCTGTGATTAGAAAACCGTTGATTTTTTTTATTGATTAAATGACTTTGTGGCAGGATTTTTTGACTGTGAATTATACCCAAAGAGCAAGAATCGTGGAACACATTGGTATAAAAACATAACTATAAACAAAATGATGCAAGCACGAACTTGTTAGATTTCTGGCAGTATTTTCAGTTCAAAAAGTCGGCAAACATATACTTAGATTTCTTCTTTTTTAGTTACAGAAAACCATCAACATTTTGAATATTACATTCTGGCGCATGGGGTTGCTTTTTAAAGTTAATTTCAATTTTTCTTTATTTTTAAACTTTACAAATTTTTATTGAACTTTTAACAAATGTTTAATTTTTACATTTTTTTTCTAAAAATTAAGATAAAAAACAAAAGGTACATTTAGTTTAAGTGGGAAAAGTTTTTAAGGAGTACTTCATAGGTAAGTTCATCCTTAAAGTTGTCTGTAGAAGTTTTGTTTGAAATTTCAGGTGGTAATTTATTCTAATCTTTGATTGTTTGGCTGAAGAATGATAATTTAAAACTGTCTTTATGAAACCGTCTTTATTGCATTGACCTGTCTGAATGTTAATTGATGAGTAGATCTTGTTTTTGACTGGCTTTTTATGACAATATCCTGAGATGGTTTTGCAATTTCATTTACCCATGGGTATTTTTTTGTTGACAAACAGCAAATACCTTCTGTCCCAATACCCTCAATAGAGCCATTAAACAACTAATTTTTGGTTAAGTTCATGTTTTACATATTAATTATATTTGCATCTATAAGAAGAATATCCTTATACATGTATATACATGATATAAGCTCATTATTACACTTGCATATTCGAAGAACACGTCACAAGAGGGTTTCATAAGAAATAAAAAATAAAAAATAAAATCCTCCCACCCGCTCCATTTTTTTCAAAAATTTGGATGAAAATCTACTAATTAACTTTAGTTGGCCTTATTGGGGTAGGGGGGAGGGTGGGAATTGAAAGCGGTGAAAAATATATATTGTTTTGGCAAAAGCAGTGGTGAAAAAGAAAATAGACCCAGAGGAAACCCTGCTTATGATTACATTGTATACTGTTCCTAAGTTTTGAAGAAGAAAAAGATTTTTTTTAAAACATTTCATCCTCACATAATAAAGCTAATCTGAGTGAAAATTGTGTTTCAATATAAACATGTAATTTATGACAACTTGGTAAGGAGCAGTGTAATATTTGTATGTTTGATGATATATTATTTTTTGACAGATATACTTTGAATGTCTCTAAGCTTTCTCTGTTAAAGAAATAACAGTGTTGTTTTTAATATTTTAGCCTAAAAACATATTTTCAATCAAGAAAAAGAAATTAATAAATAGTGACTATTTAATGATCAAGTACCCTTTTTGTCAGTGGGGAACAATCACCTGTGGGGACGTATTTGACACTTATGTGTTTTTACAGATGTTAATCACTACTTCCAAGTTTTATGACAAACAATAGGTAAGCTTGGGTAATTAAAATGAATAGACCTCTTTTGAGTTGGTTGCATTTCTGTCAAAAACTTTTTGTTTTAGTGAACATCATTCATGAATGCGCTTAGGGGTTTTTGTCACTTCTTCCCCATGTTGAGAGAGCAGTTAAAAAATATAATGCTTTATTGCACGAGTTATAATGGTTACAGTATTTTGTTCATACAAAAGCTTCTGTCCAAGTTTCTTAACATTCCATGAAGGTTTGACAAGAAAAATTGATGTCTAAAAAAAAATTTAACAACAGACTGAACCTTAATGTTGACGCCGTTGAGGGAATCTAGGATCACATTGTCTCGCTTTCACGACATAAATGTTGTAGGCTCAACAAAAATCACTCGACTATAAAGAAGAAAAAATCTTACCTTATTCCAATCTTCCATATTTTCTAAAATAGAAAAATAGATGTATAAATCTGTTGAGTAATTATTGCGTTTAAACCCGCTGCAATTGTTTGCACCCTTCCTAAGTCACGAATTTGATGTTCAGTAGTTGTCGTTTGTTGATGTGGTTCATAAGTGTTTCTCGTTTCTTGTTTTTTATATAGATTAGACCGTTAGTTTTCCTGTTTGAATGGTTTTACACTAGTAATTTTTGGGGCCCTTTATAGCTTGCAGAGCGGTGTGAGCCAAGTATCCGTGTTGAAGACCGTACTATAACCTATAATGGTTTACTTATAAATTGTGACTTGGATGGAGAGTTGTCTCATTGGCACTTATACCACATCTTCATATATCTATATACGGCAATACTATTTGGGTTGGACAGATCATTCACACATCCTACAGCTCATCAGTCTTACAAAAGTCAGACTATTAAAGAGCGTATGGTACTTTGACAAGTTATTGCACAGCTTTCAACAATGAGAAGTGAACACCTTAGTTACCTATACCTTTTTATCTTACATTTGTACTAGTATTCAGAATATTTTAAGTCTATAATATAAAATTATATTCTTTTTTATCATGAAATCAACAAAGTATTAAACAAAACAATCCATATTTGAATTATAAACCATCTGAGCCAGGTTTTAACTTTTGACTTCAGATAGAAAGGCATAGTAGCAGCAAATATAAATTTTTAATTATGGGTTTAAATTTACACGACAATGGATTTACCCATCAGCCTCCCAAACATGAGACGGATTTTTACAATTTGACAAGAGTTTTCAAAAATAAGATTTTTCAAAAAGGCAGAAACATTCAAAACTCAAAAGGAACTAGCAAATTATTTATAAATATATCATGCGTGTGGAATTATTTGTGACCACTTGTCCCTGGGGAAGTATAATTGTAAATTTTACTTGTGCAGAAAAAAAACTGTATGATTTTTAAAAGTGTTTTGAAACAAAATAAATGATGTGTGTGTATATAAAAGTAGGTATGGGGTTAAACATCAATGAAATTTCTTTCTCTGCCTGCATTTTCTGTTTTTTACTTGAGTCATCAAATATTATTTTCATTCTTTTTGTCTTGATTACCTGGTGCATCTGTTTTTAGCAGGTTTTATCCATCTTGATAGAAACTCAGTCGAGAAAAATTAAAATGACACCTCCCATGGATAAGGCATAAATCTTAATAGACGATTACTGGTCAATGGACTAAGATAACGTAATGTTTATGAGAACTGGGTATGCATACTTATGTTTTGTTTTTATTTTGGTAATTAATATACTTCCTGTTTTATTTAATTCATGAACATTGCTGTTTTGACTTGAATACGTTTTTCACATGATGATCATTGGTAACCTTAGTGATTTTCAAAATTCTAAGGCGACTTAAATCGTCATTTCGCAGGCAAGGTTATGGCCTGCATAGGTTTCCAGTGTAATTTTTTACTTGTCCAAGGGCAAGTCAGACAAAAAAAAATACTTGTCAGGTTGTTCAAATGTACGAGCTCAGGGGATAGCATTTCCACATCCTGCCATACATAAACATGGTAAATACCCCCAACTTAATTAAAAACAAAAAGTATATTTAATAAAATAACATAAATAAAGTATGACCCTTTTGCAAATGTTTTTCAACATAACATAAGATGTGGTATTGATTGCCAGTGATGCATGTCTCAACCAGAGACCAAATGACATAGAAGTTAACAACTATAGGTCACCTCACAGCCTTCAACCGATAATTTACAAGGCTTGATAATATGTATTATCGTTTCGAGTGTATTTGAGTCCTGACGGCATTCAAATAAGAATCGAGTTGACCTCCAAAAACTGCTGACTGTTATATAAGGGATATAAACATTAACATAGATAAAAATAGATAGATAACCAATTCATGCCCACAGCCATTTTCTATAAGTACGCTTTAAAATTTGCTAAAAAGAATGTTAAGTCCTGGACCATGTAGACCATTTGAATTTTCAAGTGAAAGGCCCTCCTCAAGAAATGTAATGCTACTGAAAAAAGCACTAACATAAATGATGGGTGGCCTTGGATATTTGTTTTCCAATTTCAAAGGTTTCCTCTCAGAAATGAAAGGGCCCAGATCATTGGGCCCAAACAAATCAAACCCCTGAAAAGTATGTAAGTGTGTGTTATATTGCTATAAAGGCCTTCACTAAAAGCCCTTTTTGAATATGGCACTAGCCTATGCTCTGAGACCCTAGCGTAACTTGGACCGAGACAAAAATATCTGCGTCGCTGCATGCAAATACTGTGAATTCACAAAACACAGAAAAAAGGTCATAAAAGGGCAATAACTCAAATAAGGAGTCGTCTGATGATTTCAGTCATGTTTGACTTATATGTAGATTTGTCTGTCTGATAATTTTTGCTTTTTAAAGTTCCTGCCTATCTATTATAGTTTGGAAAATAATCGGCGGAAATGAAAAAAAGTCAGTAAAATTTGACATTTAAGTGCAATGACTCCTTTAAGAAGTCGTCTGACAGTTTTGATGTAAATAAACAGCAGGCAGTTCTCAACATTCTGAAAATTTCTGTCCTTTTTCAGATTTTTCTCTATGCAAAGCATTTTTTCAGATCATGATAGACACAACTTATATTTTACACCAATGTTCTATGTTTAGCCATGTCCGCCATGTTGGTTTGCAGGCAGGGTCATCTGACACATTTTTAAAACTAGATACTCTAATGATGATTGTGGTCAAGTTTGGTTTAATTTGTCCCAGTAGTTTCAGAGGAGACGATTTTTGTAAAATTTAACAACACCAACGACAGACAACTGACGCTAAGTGATGAGTATGCCAGGTGGCCCAAGACCACAATTAATGACCCCGCTTTTCGTTGTCCACGAATATAGTTCCTTTTAATTAGAGTGTATTTTTCCTTAATTTTTTTTCTTTCCTTTCCTCACTCATTCCTTAAATCTTTTTGGGTGGAAATGAAAGAAGAGAGGTCAAATAAATTTTTGGAGGTTGTATTTTAACTGATTTTGATATGGAATGAGTGATTAGGTCAAGTGCAAAAAGGTGATATTTACAGTTTTCGGAACATCTCTTGACTTGTCAATAGGGGTATGGATGTGTATTGGCTAAATTTGTAAAAGTGATTGCTTCAATCTTTCTGAATTTTGGATATATATTTGGACTAGGACAATACATTACACACACAAAAAATTGGACAAAAGTGCATGGTGCAATTTTTTTAATGATGCAAAAGGTTATAAAGAACTGATAGAGGAATTAATTGTGGTCTGTGGCTAGGTGAACTAAAACATATATATGATACATTTGATACAATACATACTAATTTGATGAAAACTGAGGTCAGCTAAATTTATCAGTAAGAAAGTGCCATCGTCTAAAGCAGATCTCTGAAAAATATTTCTAAATCATATTTACTTGTTTAAGCCTGATATATGTAAAATATATGAATCACTTCAAAATACTTTATCGGTACTTCTTTTTTCAGTAACTGTTGTGATATACAGTGAAACCTGGGTAAACCGAACCCTGATAAAACCGAATTTCAGTTTAAACCATAAATTTTCAAAGTCCCACAAAATTTACCTAAATCTAACCTGGAAAAACCGAACCTTGTCAACACCGAATTCCGAACGATTTTTGAAGGCTCGATAGTAAATATGTATTTAAAAATTACCTGTCAAAATCGATCGATAGCAATCAAAACAAAAAAGTGTTTTTAATTATTTGCATGATTTCATTAAACAAACACAGGATATCCCCAAGGGTATTTGAGGTTAAATTAACTGGTGAGTTGTTATGACAAACTAATTAGCATGTTTGTGTCCATGTATTCAGTGATCAAATGATTTATGTTGTAAAGAAACGTTAAACTGGTCAGCTGCCCCCATCGCCGAAAATGACAAGAAAGGAACTTTCTCTTAGATCAATTAAATGCATGTTACTCAAATAGTTATCGTGACTGCCATTCTGTAGCTAAACTGTTTAATTAAGTAATAGTTTTAAAGTTTTAAAGCCTTTCACTGGATTAGGAAGTCATGAAACACGACAAGGTCAATGGCTTTCGATTGCCGGATTCCCTTTAGAGGCCCTACATATTTGATTGGGATGCTCCTGAAGACTTACGTAAGCTATTTAACAACGATTAAGTCCGAGGAATAAACTGGACACAACTGAACCCCTGCTGTTGATTCACTCTTATGGTGTTGCGAAGTATAGTCAGCGGGTGGCAAGTTTAGTCCGAGAACTCGTGTGTACAAGGACGATCTCGACTCAACTATGGAATCGTCATTTGACAGTGGGTCCGAGTACACAGTTATTTCGTAGTGCATTTCCTTTAGACAATAAATGGAAATAAAAAAAATCCCACCTGCGCTTTCTCCATAATATTTTTACAGTGTGTTGTACTACTTTTGGGACAAATTATATCAAAATTATAGAAAACTTCATCAGCTCTAACTCAAAATATGGACAATTTTATGTGAAGGGGGGCTTGAAATTTTTTGACAGCTTCCGAAATGCTAATTTTTGACCTTTTTCAACTGGACCAAATCACTACTTTACATTATAATTCATGAATCAAATTTTTGTACAGTGTAATTTTATCCCCCTTCTTGCTACTTGAGGCATAAAACATAAAAAAATAAATTTGGAAGGGGTATAAAAAAAATTGACAAGTAACACACTGTCCACAGTAGGGACTATATTCGTGGACAACGAAAATCAAGGGACAATAACTGTGTACTCGGACCTAATAGGATAGAAAAAATTGACCAATCTTAATAAAACTTGGTATGACCTAAGCTTAATAAACTATGATACTGCTTACAAAGTTTCATGGCAATAGGATATATATTATAGACAGTACGATAAATTCTATGTTCAACATTGCGTGTAAAAATTTGACGTTAAAATTGAAAAATTTCAACTATCAACATTTGGGGCTTTAAAAATCAAAATATTGCAAAAAAGCACTTTTCAAATGCCTTAATATATAATATATCATGTATCAAAAGCAATAGAATACTCATCTAATTTATCAGACTTAGCATAATTATTCAAAAGTCAAATTCATATGAGCCTGTGCCTAAAAATGGAGGTTTTCCAATGAAGGGGAGCCTTACATGAAGATGTAATATTTTCCTGCAATTTTAAATTTGTGATGTTTTTTGGTTATAAATAATCCTTACATATGTATTTATTGTACTTTAAATGGAAAGAAAAATTACAAATAGCATATCATATTAGTTTAATAGGGTCTTAGGCCAAGTAAGTCTGAAAATAGTTTAGGGTCAATTTAGGCCGTAGCACATATTTACATTTAAAAATGCATACTAAAGCTATAGGAAATAAAAATTTGTGTCTTATTCATCATTTCTACAAATTTAGTGAAATCTTCAATATGGACTTCAACTTTTATGTACCAAGCTCCTCACATTTAACTTGATCCAAACAGGGCGTTACCCCAGGGTCATTTATACAGCACATTTTGCACACATTATCTGAGATAATCTTCTTTTCTGTAGATTCAGAGTTCACAAATGAGTTATACAACTGGATTAAAGCATAGAAACACAAATATTAAAACATGAAAACCTGTCAGATAGCAAGTTAGAATGCCACTTATGCATCAAAATTGAACTAGAGGCTCTAAAGAGCCTGTGTCGCTCACCTTGGTCTATGTGAATATTAAAAACAATGGACACAGATGGATTCATGACAAAATTGTGTTTTGGTGATGGTGATGTGTTTGTAGATCTTACTTTACTAAACATTCTTGCTGCTTACAATTATCTCTATCTATAACAGTACTTTCTGTGGAAAATGTTATTGAAAATCTTCAAATTTTAAGAAAACTGTTAAAAATTGACTATGAAGGGCAATAACTCCTTAGGGGGTCAATTGACTATTTTGGTCATACTGACTTATTTTTAGTTCTTACTTTGCTGTACATTATTGCTGTTTACAGTTTATCTCTATCTATAATCATGATAATAATATTCAAGATAATAACCAAAAAAAACAACAAAATTTGCTCAAAATTACCAATTCAGGGGCAGCAACCTAACAACCGATTATCCGATTCATCTGAAAATTCCAGGGCAGATAGATCATGACCTGATCAACAATTTTACCCCATGTCAGATTTGCTCTTAATGCTTTGGTTTTTGAGTTATAAGCCAAAAACTGCATTTTACCCCCATGTTCTATTTTTAGCCATGGCGGCCATCTTGGTTTGTTGGCCGAGTTACCGGACACATTTTTTTAACTACATACCCCAATGATGATTATGGCTAAGTTTGGTTAAATTTGGCCCAGTAGTTTCAGAGAAGATTTTTCTAAAAGATTACTAAGATTTACGAAAAATGGTTAAAAATTGACTATAAAGGGCAATAACTCCTAAAGTGGTCAACTGACCATTTTGGTCATGTTGACTTATTTGTAGATCTTACTTTGCTGAACATTATTGCTGTTTATAGTTTATCTCTATCTATAATAATATTCAAGATAATAACCAAAAACAGCAAAATTTCCTTAAAATTACCATTTCAGGGGCAGCAACCCAACAACGGAATGTCCGATTCATCTGAAAATTTCAGGGCAGATAAATCTTGACCTGATGAACAATTTTACTTCCTGTAAGTTTTGCTCTAAATGCTTTGGTTTTTGAGTTATAAGCCAAAAACTGCATTTTACCCCTATGTTTTATTTTTAGCCATGGCGGCCATCTTGGTTGGTTGGGCGGGTCACCTGACACATTTTTTTTAACTAAATACCCCAATGATGATTATGGCCAAGTTTGGTTAAATTTGGCCCAGTAGTTTCAGAGGAGAAGATTTTTCTAAAAGATTACTAAGATTTACGAAAAATGGTTAAAAATTGACTATAAAGGGCAATAACTCCTAAAGTGGTCAACTGACCATTTTGGTCATGTTGACTTATTTGTAGATCTTACTTTGCTGAACATTATTGCTGTTTACAGTTTATCTCTATCTATAATAATATTCAAGATAAAAACCAAAAACAGCAAAATTTCCTTAAAATTACCATTTCAGGGGCAGCAACCCAACAACGAAATGTCCGATTCATCTGAAAATTTCAGGGCAGATAGATCTTGACCTGATGAACAATATTAACCCATGTCAGATTTGCTCTAAATGCTTTGGTTTTTGAGTTATAAGCCAAAAACTGCATTTTACCCCTATGTTCTATTTTTAGCCATGGTGGCCATCTTGGTTGGTTGGCCGGGTCACCGGACACATTTTTTAAACTAGATACCCCAATGATGATTGTGGCCAAGTTTGGTTAAATTTGGCCAAGTAGTTTCAGAGGAGAAGATTTTTTCTAAAAGTTAACGCAGGACGACGACGACGGACGACGGACGACGACGGACGCCAAGTGATGAGAAAAGCTAACTTGGCCTTTCGGCCAGGTGAGCTAAAAAGCTTTGAAATGCTCAATTTCCCCATGTAATGCCAAAATGGGAAATTTTTGCAGATTTCTATCAAATAAAAGTTTAAATCCTTTAGTTTTATTCTTTTTGACAAATTGACACCATTAAATCATTCAGGGAAGTTGCCCAAGTACAAATTATATATTTCATGATTTCACCTCTTAGGTCCTAGTACACAGTTATTTCGTAGTGCATTTCCTTTAGACAATAAATGGAAATAAAAAAAATCCCACCTGCGCTTTCTCCATAATATTTTTACAGTGTGTTGTACTACTTTTGGGACAAATTATATCAAAATTATAGAAAACTTCATCAGCTCTAACTCAAAATATGGACAATTTTATGTGAAGGGGGGCTTGAATTTTTTTGACAGCTTCCGAAATGCTAATTTTTGACCTTTTTCAACTGGACCAAATCACTACTTTACATTATAATTCATGAATCAAATTTTTGTACAGTGTAATTTTATCCCCCTTCTTGCTACTTGAGGCATAAAACATAAAAAAATAAATTTGGAAGGGGTATAAAAAAAATTGACAAGTAACACACTGTCCACAGTAGGGACTATATTCGTGGACAACGAAAATCAAGGGACGATAACTGTGTACTCGGACCAGTGACTTGGAATATGAATTGGTCAGTGAATTAATGGATTAGAAAATAATTATAAAATGCAAAATTGCTCCATGTCGGACATCATTGAACGATTTATACATTGTAGTTTCACAGCAACGAGCATGATTGACAGAGTGGCGTTTGATTTATAAACAAAAATGTAGCAATAGGTCGATCGAGATCTATCTTTATATACTTATATTTTTACGTTTACATCTATATCATCACGAAAATAAATAGTCGTCTGTTGTGTCACCTATTATTGGACAGTACCTTGTCAGTAAGTGCCAAAATTATTTTGGTGTCGACTTCCGTTTACCTCTACAATCCGAATACCTGTGAAAACCGAACAAAACGCAAAGTCCTGTGGGTGTTCGGTTTGGGCAGGTTTCACTGTATATGAATTTTTCTTTATCTTATAAACATATCAATGTTTGTAATATTTCCTGTTTCAACAAAATAACTATGAACAATAAAGGTGTATTTTTTAATTATTTCATTAACAAATGATTAACATGAATAAACCCTTACTTATATGGCCAGCGTCATGAAAATGTAGACCTTGTCATTTGAAGATATCATGTATTTTTTGACTTTATATTGACCTCTACATATTTCCTTGCTTTATATAGTTCTTGCTTTGTTGGGTTGCGTTCTCATCAATATATACTATTGAAATATTGCGGGAGTTATAATGTTGTGTTGTATCTGTTTAATATAGGGTTGATATCAGTGTGATGTACACAATGTAGCCTTAGCACTCATTTTTTTCTATCCTTTACCCAAAGTTCACACATAAGTTTAACCTTTCTATTTTTTAAGAAAAATAATTTTGCAATGATGTCATGTTCTATGTGTCTCATCTACTATAAAATATTGGTCTTGGGTATTATGAATGTTGAAACTATTTAGAGTTTGAATATTTTACATTTGAAACAAATTTCAGTATTAAAATGATCCTATATAGTTCAAATATGATGTACTTACCTATAACAACAGCCTGCCTGGACAGGGGATCAAATCCACTGGACAAGGATCAACTTGACTGGACAGGGAACAAATCCACTGGACAAGATTCAACTTGACTGGACAAGGATCAACTTGACTGGACAATTCCGACAAGGAATAACTTGACTGGACAGGGATTGACTTGACTGGACAGGGATCAAATAAATACTGATGATCTATGTTTAAAATGAGAATATGAATGTTTTTATTTCAGGTTGGAATATAATTATAACATATTAAAATAGAGGCTTGTCTATCATTGTCTATTGTTTGATACAAATTTGACCTCTTTCATTGATTGGATGCTGTCTCATTGATATAGACCTCTGAACCTTCACTTCTACAAGATGTTTTAGGGTCTTGTTTATTACATAAATAACCAGATGCTCTGCAGGGCGCAGCTTTATACGACCACAGAGGTTGAACCCTGAACGATTGGGGCAAGTATGGACACAACATTCAAGCTGGATTCAGCTTCTAAATTCGGATTGTGATTAAATAGTTGACACAGCATAGGTTTCTGACACAGAATGAATGTGGTCTAATGAACTTAAAATATTAAAATGTAAACTAGAGGCTCTAAAGAGCCTGTGTCGCTCACCTTGGTCTATGTGAATATCAAACAATGGACACAGATGGATTCATGACAATATTGTGTTTTGGTGATGGTGATGTGTTTGTAGATCTTACTTTACTAAACATTCTTGCTGCTTACAATTATCTCTATCTATAACAGTACTTTCTGTGGAAAATGTTATTGAAAATCTTCAAATTTTAAGAAAATTGTTAAAAATTGACTGAAGGGCAATAACTCCTTAGGGGGTCAATTGACTATTTTGGTCATACTGACTTATTTTTAGTTCTTACTTTGCTGTACATTATTGCTGTTTACAGTTTATCTCTATCTATAATAATATTCAAGATAACAACCAAAAACTGCAAAATTTCCTTAAAATTACCAATTCAGGGGCAGCAACCCCATAACGGGTGGTCCGATTCATCTGAAAATTTCAGGGCAGATAGATCTTGACCTAATAAACAATTTTACCACATGGCAGATTGCTCTAAATGCTTTGGTTTTTGAGTTATAAGCCAAAAATTGCATTTTACCCCTATGTTCTATTTTTAGCCATGGCGGCCATCTTGGTTCGTTGACCGGGTCACCGGACACATTTTTTAAACTATATACCCCAATGATGATTATGGCCAAGTTTGGTTAAATTTGGCCCAGTAGTTTCAGAGGAGAAGATTTTTCTAAAAGATTACTAAGATTTACGAAAAATGGTTAAAAATTGACTATAAAGGGCAATAACTCCTAAAGTGGTCATCTGACCATTTTGGTAATGTTAACTTATTTGTAGATCTTACTTTGCAGAACATTATTGCTGTTTACAGTTTATCTCTATCTATAATAATATTCAAGATAATAACCAAAAACAGCAAAATTTTCTTAAAATTACCATTTCAGGGGCAGCAACCCAACAACGGAATGTCTGATTCATCTGAAAATTTCAGGGCAGATAGATCTTGACCTAATGAACAATTTTAAACCCCCCCCCCCCCCCCCCCATGTCAGATTTGCTCTAAATGCTTTGGTTTTTGAGTTATAAGCCAAAAACTGCATTTTACCCCTATGTTCTATTTTTAGCCATGGCGGCCATCTTGGTTCGTTGGCCGGGTCACCGGACACATTTTTTAAACTAGATACCCAATGATGATTATGGCCAAGTTTGGTTAAATTTGGCCCAGTAGTTTCAGAGGAGAAGATTTTTCTAAAAGATTACTAAGATTTACGAAAAATGGTTAAAAATTGACTATAAAGGGCAATAACTCCTAAAGTGGTCATCTGACCATTTTGGTCATGTAAACTTATTTGTAGATCTTACTTTGCTGAACATTATTGCTGTTTACAGTTTATCTCTATCTATAATAATATTCAAGATAATAACCAAAAACAGCAAAATTTCCTTAAAATTACCATTTCAGGGGCAGCAACCCAACAACGGAATGTCTGATTCATCTGAAAATTTCAGGGCAGATAGATCTTGACCTGATGAACAATTTTACTGTGTGTCAGATTTGCTCTAAATGCTTTGGTTTTTGAGTTATAAGCCAAAAACTGCATTTTACCCCCATGTTCTATTTTTAGCCATGGCGGTCATCTTGGTTCGTTGGCCGGGTCACCGGACACATTTTTAAAACTAGATACCCCAATGATGATTATGGCCAAGTTTGGTTAAATTTGGCCCAGTAGTTTCAGAGGAGAAGATTTTTCTAAAAGATTACTAAGATTTACGAAAAATGGTTAAAAATTGACTATAAAGGGCAATAACTCCTAAAGTGGTCATCTGACCATTTTGGTAATGTTAACTTATTTGTAGATCTTACTTTGCAGAACATTATTGCTGTTTACAGTTTATCTCTATCTATAATAATATTCAAGATAATAACCAAAAACAGCAAAATTTTCTTAAAATTACCATTTCAGGGGCAGCAACCCAACAACGGAATGTCTGATTCATCTGAAAATTTCAGGGCAGATAGATCTTGACCTAATGAACAATTTTACCCCCCCCCCATGTCAGATTTGCTCTAAATGCTTTGGTTTTTGAGTTATAAGCCAAAAACTGCATTTTACCCCTATGTTCTATTTTTAGCCATGGCGGCCATCTTGGTTCGTTGGCCGGGTCACCGGACACATTTTTTAAACTAGATACCCCAATGATGATTATGGCCAAGTTTGGTTAAATTTGGCCCAGTAGTTTCAGAGGAGAAGATTTTTCTAAAAGATTACTAAGATTTACGAAAAATGGTTAAAAATTGACTATAAAGGGCAATAACTCCTAAAGTGGTCATCTGACCATTTTGGTCATGTAAACTTATTTGTAGATCTTACTTTGCTGAACATTATTGCTGTTTACAGTTTATCTCTATCTATAATAATATTCAAGATAATAACCAAAAACAGCAAAATTTCCTTAAAATTACCATTTCAGGGGCAGCAACCCAACAACGGAATGTCTGATTCATCTGAAAATTTCAGGGCAGATAGATCTTGACCTGATGAACAATTTTACTGGTGTCAGATTTGCTCTAAATGCTTTGGTTTTTGAGTTATAAGCCAAAAACTGCATTTTACCCCTATGTTCTATTTTTAGCCATGGCGGCCATCTTGGTTGGTTGGGCGGGCACCGGACACATTTTTTAAACTAGATACCCCAATGATGATTATGACCAAGTTTGGTTAAATTTGACCCAGTAGTTTCAGAGGAGAAGATTTTTCTAAAAGATTACTAAGATTTACGAAAAATGGTTAAAAATTGACTATAAAGGGCAATAACTCCTAAAGGGGTCAACTGACCATTTGGGTCAGGTTGACTTATTTTTAGTTCTTACTTTGCTGTACATTATTGCTGTTTACAGTTTATCTCTATCTATAATAATATTCAAGATAACAACCAAAAACTGCAAAATTTCCTTAAAATTACCAATTCAGGGGCAGCAACCCCATAACGGGTGGTCCGATTCATCTGAAAATTTCAGGGCAGATAGATCTTGACCTAATAAACAATTTTACCACATGGCAGATTGCTCTAAATACTTTGGTTTTTGAGTTATAAGCCAAAAACTGCATTTTACCCCTATGTATTATTTTTAGCCATGGCGGCCATCTTGGTTGGTTGACCGGGTCACCAGACACATTTTTTAAACTAGATACCCCAATGATGATTGTGGCCAAGTTTTGTTAAATTTGGCCCAGTAGTTTCAGAGGAGAAGATTTTTGTAAAAGTTAACGACGCCAGACGACGACGGACGACAGACGACAGACGACGGACGACGGACGCCGGACGCCAAGTGCTGAGAAAAGCTCACTTGGCCCTTTGGGCCAGGTGAGCTAAAAAAGTGCTTGTTATCACTGAATGGTAAAGATTGTTTTAATTTATCAGCGGTAGTATAAGTGAATATACATTGGTTATTGTATAAAACAATGATTTAAGTTGATTCAACTACTATTCTGGACAAAGAAAGATAACTCCAATTGGAAATTTCTTGCTATTGCACAATGTTGTGCAATTAGATATTTCTTGCTATTGCGCAATACTGTGCAATTGAAAATACTTGCTATTGCACAATACTGTGCAATTGAAGATTTCTTGCTATAGCGCAATACTGTGCAATTGAAAATTTCTTGCTATTGCACAATACTGTGCAATTGAAGATTTCTTGCTATTGCTGAATACTGTGCAATTGTAAATTTTTTGCTATTGCACAATACTCAATGTAATAATTTTGGATCCTGATTTGGACCAACTTGAAAACTGGGCCCATAATCAAAAATCTAAGTACATGTTTAGATTCAGCATATCAAAGAAGCACAAGAATTCTATTTTTGTTAAAATCAAACTTAGTTTAAATTTTGGACCCTTTGGACTTTAATGTAGAACAATTTGAAAACGGGACCAAAAATTAAGAATCTACATACTCAGTTAGATTTGGAATATCAATGAATATTAAAGAACCCCATTTATTCAATTTTTGATGAAATCAAACAAAGTTTAATTTTGGACCCCGATTTGGACCAACTTGAAAAGTGAGCCAATAATCAATGTAGAACAATTTGAAAACGGGACCAAAAATTAAGAATCTACATACTCAGTTAGATTTGGAATATCAATGAATATTAAAGAACCCCATTTATTCAATTTTTGATGAAATCAAACAAAGTTTAATTTTGGACCCCGATTTGGACCAACTTGAAAAGTGAGCCAATAATCAAAAATCTAAGTACATTTTTAGATTCAGCATATCAAAGAACCCCAAGTTTTCAATTTTTGTTAAAATTGAACTTAGTTAAATTTTGGACCTTTTAGACCTTAATGTAGACCAATTTGAAAACGGGACCAAAAATTAAGAATCAGCATACACAGTTAGATTCGGCATATCCAAAACTCTCAAAATCAATCCCAACCTTCCTTTTATGGTCATTACCTTGTGTTTAAATTTCATAGATTTCTATTTACTTATACTAAAGTTATGGTGCGAAAACCAAGAAAAATGCTTATTGGGGCCCCTTTTTGGCCCCTAATTCCTAAACTGTTCAGACCTCAACTCCCAAAATCAATCCCAACCTTCCTTTTGTGGTCATAAACCTTGTGTTTAAATTTCATTGATTTCTATTCACTTATACTAAAGTTATTGTGCGAAAACCAAGAATTATGCTTATTTGGGGCCCCTTTTTGGCCCCTAATTCCTAAACTGTTCAGACCTCAACTCCCAAAATCAATCCCAACCTTCCTTTTGTGGTCATAAACCTTGTGTTTAAATTTCATTGATTTCTATTTACTTATACTAAAGTTATTGTGCGAAAACCAAGAATTATGCTTATTTGGGCCCTTTTTTGGCCCTTTATTCCTAAACTGTTGGAACCAATACTCCCAAAACCAATCCCAACCTTCCTTTTATGGTTATAAACCTTGTGTAAAAATTTCATAGATTTCTATTTACTTAAACTAAAGTTATAGTGCGAAAACCAAGAAAATGCTTATTTGGGCCCTTTTTGGCCCTAATTCCTAAAATGTTGGGAAAAAAAATCCAAAAATCAATCCCAACCTTCCTTTTGTGATCATAAACCTTGTGTTAAAATTTCATAGATTTCCATTCTCTTTTACTAAAGTTAGAGTGTGAAAACTAAAAGTATTCGGACGACGACGACGCAGACGACGACGCCAACGTGATACCGATATATACGACCATAAAAATTTTCAATTTTTGCAGTCGTATAAAAACTAGTGTTGTGATATTTTGAATGTAAAATATATCTGTTAATTATCTCCCCCTGTCAGAGTTAAAATTCTACATTCGCATCTTTTTTTAAACAAATTTCAGTGGTAAATGATTCTATCTAGTTCACATACAATTAAACTTACCTATAATAGGAAGTCAACTGGCAAGGATCACATTGACTGGACAATGGTCACACGTACTGGACATTGAACATAAGGCCTGGACAATTATCAAATAAAAAACAATAATCATGATAATAGACATTATAGATGTTCAAACTGAAAATATAAATGAAATAAAAACAACACGTTACAGACACTAATCTATTTTTAAATAAAATGTTGACCTCTTTTGTTGATTGGTTGCTGTCTCATTGACTTAGACATCCCATCTTACAATCATAAAGAACAATTTGATTTCTACATGTTCTAAGTTAACAACTCTTTTTGTAATGCTTGCAATGTTTAATAAGTTTCAACTTCAATTAATTTTGTTATTGTGTCCGTTTATTTTTTGTATCCAGTCACAAAAGTTGCTAAGTGCAAAAGTTTAACATTGTTCTAAAAGAATTAAACAAACACTGGTCTAATGTTATTTAGAATGAATCCTATAGCTCTGGATTATCTCCCCTTTAATACAAACACTGGTCTAATGCTGTTTAGAATGAATCCTATAGCTATGGATTATCTCCCCTTTAGTACAAACACTGGTCTAGTGCTATTTAGAATGAATCCTATAGCTCTGGATTATCTCCCCTTTAATACAAACACTGGTCTAATGCTATTTAGAATGAATCCTATAGCTCTGGATTATCTCCCCTTTAATACAAACACTGGTCTAATGCTATTTAGAATGAATCCTATAGCTATGGATTATCTCCCCTTTAGTACAAACACTGGTCTAGTGCTATTTAGAATGAATCCTATAGCTCTGGATTATCTCCCCTTTAATACAAACACTGGTCTAGTACTATTTAGAATGAATCCTATAGCTCTGGATTATCTCCCCTTTAATTCACATTTACAATTTCAATATATTTCTGATTTTCATTTGATAAAAAAATCATTAAACGTTCCAATACAATATCAATGTAATGTTCACTGACCTATAGATAGTAATAACTTGACTGGACCTTGAATCAATAAATACTAATAGTAGATCTTCAAACTGAAAATATAAAAAAATACATGTAGCTCAATTTCAGTTTGTTTCACGTTTATATAAATATTGGTAAAACTTTCCCTGAAATTTTATGTACCTGTCATGAATTAAAAAAGAAAAGGTACATGTACCATACAAAGCTAATTAGTGGAAAAGTTTTTAGGATATATTCATTATAGCATGAAGTCATTCTGTATCCTATGCTATTGCACAATACTTAATATAATATAATAGTTTATTATTTACACATCTTGTTTGGTGTGTATCTCCTGCCATATCAGCAGTCAGGGGCATTACTTAAACAAGTAACAATTCAAATTACCTATACAAGAGGCTAATTTAAATATAACTTATATAAGTTATTTTTCTGAATATTATTTTTATAAGTGTCCAATAATACAGATTTTACTAGCTTTAAATAATTTTCACAGTCATGTGGTTATTTTTCCCTTGATATATAAAAACAAATTCTTCCTAAACACTAATTAACTTTCTGACACAAAGATTGGTCTCTTGGGACTATCAAATTATCATTTTCTTCTAAAATCTTGAAGGTAGACTGATATAAATAGATAGATACTTGTGAATTAATTAAGACCTGAAGTTATTTATAATGTGTAACACAAATCAATTACATATGTGCCTTAGATAAGTGTAATTGCTATTTTTTTTCAAAAATGTATAAAATAATTTATTCAAGTAATATTTTTGTCATTATTCTTAAAGTAACCCTTTATCTCTATACTCCTCTCAAATCTGATAAATTCTTTATTTTATGATATAAAATGTTGTTTAAAATCATGAAAACTACATTCAGTCTATGTTTCTATTGAAAATTAAAATAACTCTATTAAGTAATTTTATTATTTTTAAAAACAAAAATTACTTATATAAGTAACTAAAAAAAATAACTTGTTTAAGTAACGCCCCTGACTGATCAGTATAAAAGTCCAAAAATTATGAAGAAACCCCCCCCCCCCCAATTTTTTTTCTTTTAACCCCCCTTGGAGTAATTACCCCCAAACTCAATTCCTGCCTGTTATGGTACCTTGCAGTACAATTTCAGAGAGATTGACACATTAAACACAAGTCACCTTTAAACTTTATACGACCACAGAGGTCAAACCCTGAACAGTTGGGGCATTTAGTATGTCAATTAAAATCTGTACTCAACATTACTGGTTGAGCAAAAAAATGGACTTTTCAGACTCTGAGCTGTTAGTTTGTAGTTAATGTACTCATCACATTTAATATGATTTTTGTCTATTGCCTGATAAACTACATTTAGTAATTAATCACATTTACAGTTTCTCTACTATGAGTTTACAGCTACAGTGTATGAATATTTCAACAACATGGATATGAAATAGTTTATTGCTTTATGCTAGACAGAAAACCCTATTATAGCTAATATGTACAGTCAGGGGACTTACTTAAATGAGTGATTTTCTAAATCACTGATTTAAGTAACATTATTTCCATTAAGATTGGAAGTAAGAGTTGTCTTTCTTTAATAATCACCTATTTCAGTAGAACAAATCAATCACTAAAAGAAGTGATTTAATTTTATTATAGCTTTAAATATAGAATACTAATGATCCAGAGACTAATTATGTTTCTAAAATTATCAGAACCAACATCTGTGTTGTCTAGGATGACCAGGTCATTTCAGGTGATGACCTTGTACTGAATCTAGGATAATGACATTAAAATCACTTGTTTAAGTATCATATGTATACCTCAATTTCCTTCCCAAAAATCACTTATTTTTAAGTATCATTATTTTAATAACCCCCACTAATATCAACACCCCGGAACAGTGAAAATTTGAACAGTGAAAATTTTATTGTGAACAGTAGAGTTTTATTACATCATCTGAAAGATGAAACCTTGAACTTTACAGGAAAAATACTCCCACTGCTGGGAAAAATCTGTTAATTAAGAAAGTATCAGTTCATTATGTAAAGACATTATTATAGCATTTTTTCAACTAAAATATAATTTGCAGATAAATGATAGCATCAAAGGCATAAACCTTGCTACATAAAAGAAGCAAAAAGTTCATTTTTATTCAATTTTATTAATAAAAATGTATTATTTAAACATATGTTTTTAAAATTTTGGTAAAAATACAAAATCACAATTTGTGTCAAAACTTCAAATTTGCTACTCAAATAAGTGATTTAAAAATCACTTATTTCAGTAAGTCCCCTGACTGATGTATATATTTATTTATGTAAATAAATACTGTTTATATAATTTTAAAGTTTCATAATATTCTGAATTAACTGCACAATTTACCTGAATCACTTTCCTTCTTTCTATATAACAGATCTATGTAGGCCACATATATATAATCTAACAGGACATTATTGTTTTTATATTTCTGTTCTCTTTTCTTCAGCGTTCACTATGTTTTAGACCTAAAAAAAAAAAGAGTATTTAAATAATATTCTTTTTGTGTTGAAAAATAACAAATCTAGTCCCAGTTTTAATTCTAAAAAAAAATAGTTGCCCCCTTTATAAACACATTAGACAATGTGTCTGTGTCAAGTCAAGAAGATTAACAAAAATTACAGGGCCAAATATTCTCAATGTAAATGAGATGTGCTAAGGCTTATATATATATGCATTCCATTTAACATATCTTGAACTGACCAAATCACAAACTGGTACATGTAAAGTTAAACTAAGCAAAATTTTTCGTCAACGGACCATTACTGAGGGGGCATGGCCAAGTAATCTGCATGGAAATGAGATGTGCCAATGGCAACGCTAATACAACTGCATACCAAATATCCTTAAGTAACCACTAATGGTTCACCATAAACTAGACCTATTCACAAACTAGTACATTGTTGCCGCCACCACCAGAAATGGCACTACTTTGTCTAGCTTTTTAACTCTATCAAGGCAAGAAAAAAATCGCAATTAAAAGGCAATAACTCCAAAAAGGAGATGTCGGATGATTTCCTCCATATTGTCAAAATTATTTTTTATTTGCTTATTTAAGTTTCTATCTACATGTATCTATTATAATTTTTAAGATATAAGGCATAAAACGCAAAAAAATGGTTAAAATTTTCTTTTAAGGGGCAATAACTCAAGTCAACCAACTATTTCGACCATTTGACTTTATATTTGTAGAACTTGTCTTGCTGATCATTATTGCATATAGTTTCTTTCTATCTATTATAGTTTTCAAAATAATAGGCAACAAGAATGTGTCCATAGTACACGGATGCCCAACTCACACTATCATTTTCTATGTTCAGTGGACCGTGAAATTGGGGTCAAAACTTTAATTTGGAATTAAAATTAGAAAGATCATTCATAGGGAACATGTGTACTAAGTTTCAAGTTGATGTAACTTTAACTTCATCAGAAACTACCTTGACCAAAAACTTTAACCTGAACTTTGCACTATCATTTTCTATGTTCAGTGGACCATGAAATTTGGGTCAAAACTATAATTTGGCATTAAAATTAGAAAGATCATATCATGGGGAACATGTGTACTAAGTTTCAAGTTGATTGGACTTCAACTTCATCAAAATCTACCTTGACAAAAAACTTTAACCTGAAGCTAACGGACGCACGAACGGACAGAGGCAGACCAGAAAACATAATGCCCCTATACTATCGTAGGAGGGGCATAAAAAAGAAAAGAAATGTTAAAATTTGTCATTTAAGAACAATAACTCAGGGGTTCAAATTAGCATTGGTCCGAGGTCCGCAACCTTTCACTATTGCAATCGGACTTTTGTATTGGTTACTAGCTACGCCCGATGGACCTTCAATTTAAAAGAAAATAAAAATTAACTCTGCCAACCTTTTTAATAAACCAAAATTTCCTAACGATCTCAAACTTTATTTTCATCTTTATTATTCATGACAGCAATGTTCATTTTGTTCAATCGACCGTTAGCTTTAAACCAAAAATGGGTAATAAGTAATGTGTAAATCCGAGTAAAATCGTATCTGACTGACAAACACAACATTGAACAAGAGTGCACACTCTGAAATGTTTCGCCATCTTTACTGATCATTGATATTATGTTGATAGTCCTCAATATAAACCTTTATTACAACTGTCACATAAACTTAACATTAACCAAGAAAACTAAACATTGAGGCCAAAATTTAAAATATGTTTGTTTCCCCTCACCCCCCCCCCCCCCCCCCCCCCACCCAAATTAGATACCCCAATGATGATTGTGGCCAAGTTTGGTTAAATTTGGCCCAGTAATTTTAGAGAAGATTTTTGTACAAGTTAACAGACGATGACAGACGTCAAGGTGAGCTAATAAACTGCTTCGTTGAGCGCAGTTGGATACTCCCGCAGAAGTCCAACCCTGAACAGTCGGGGCAAAATGGACACAATATTCAAGCTTGATACAGGTCTGAATTTGGATTGTAATTAAATATTTTACATATTATAGGTTTCAGAATAAATGTAGTCGAAGAACTTGAACTTGGTTATATGCATTGAATTTATATTCAATTAAAGATTACAATGTGCTGTTGCGCAATACTTAGTAAATCTGTTGTCAGACTATAAACAAATAAAGTTCAATTAACACATGATTAAATTTCAGTCATATTAGAAATTTATGAAGATCAAAAGGTGCTTACATCAATATATATAAACAATTCACCAAAGTTTCATGATAATTGCTGACAGCATTGTTGAGTTATTGTCCGAAAACTGGAAAATCCCCCCTTTTGAATAAAACCCCACAACTCAGAAATGTAAAATGTACAATTTATAACATTCTAAAGGAAACTTACATTAATAGATATAAACAATTCACCAAAGTTACATAAGATTTGCTGAAAGCATTTTTGTGTTTTTGTCCAAAAACTGGAAAATCACCCTTTTTTATGAATAAAACCCTGTTACTCGGACACGTAAAATCTAAAATTTATAAAAAGCAAAAGGGAGCTCACGTCAATAGATATAAACTATTCACCATAATTTCTTGCAAGTTGGTGAAAGGATTCTTGAGTTATTGTCTGAAAACTGTTTTATGCAAATTGGTTAAAGCGTTTTTGAGTTAATGTCCGACATGTTGAAGACGGACGGACGGACAACGGTATACCATAATACGTCCCGTAAACGGGCGTATAAAAACAAGTATACAAACAAGGTCTCATAAAAATTACATCAATTTAACTGGGATCACCAAAAAGGATTTATCTGCCAGTTCTTGAATGAGTTCTATCCAGATTGAAACATACATTTTTACCTAATAAAAACACCTAGAACGGGTAATTAAGACAAAAAGAATGAAAATAGTTCAAAATACTTACATGCATGAGGAGTCTAGGTAATACAAATAAATGGGGAATGTGTCCATGGGTAGTGTTTCCTGCAGCTTTGAAAAAGGGCAGGGTAATTGTTAGCTCAGAGGGCACATTAAGCGCGATGGACAACAATTTTAGGGCACTTACTTAACATAAACAGGCAATTTCTATAAAATGGATTCATTTAAAACATACTAGTTTTATACTATAAAAAGGACATATACATCTGTAATCAATCATTAAAACAAATTGTTAAACAAGAAAAAGTGTTTAAAACATATATATATGAAATATTTAAAACAATAAACACAATTAAAAACAAAATCAGTTCTTTAAAAACAAGAAAGCACTATGTCATATACATGTATATAAAAATATTGCTTTGGTCATATCAATTGTCATTGACAAATCCTCCTTTTTTTCCCTAAAAACAGGTTGACACATTCCCTGATATCCAGGGTCATTTTTAGTAACCAAAATTTATTAAATTACAAAAAAAAAAATAACTTTACAAATTAACACCTTCCCCTCTACACCCTTTTCCAAATTAAATTAATATAGATACAACAAGTATTACTACTTTCATGGCACTACCATATCAGCTGTTTATTTTAAATGTCTATAAATAGCCAGACATAGTTGTCTGTTACTTAGGTGTTTTCCCAAGTATTTTTCCCGCCTAAAATGATCATGTGACATGTTTGTAAACAAAAGAAAACATTTGATCAAGGAATTCATTTATTTTCTGGATTATTCTGCTTTTAATAATTTAGTTTGGATTTGTATTCATTTCATTTAAGGTACAGTCAAGCATTTGTATTTAAAAAATAGTTTGCAAAGAATTTTTACTTTTCAATTTGACAAATGTCTCATGATCGCCGTTCATTGGCTTGTTCAACCATGCAAACAATGTAAATTATGTAAATTAGAAATCTATCAGCTGTAAAAAAAATTATCTAAGCATCACATCGATGTTTTTTCATTAATCTTCTAGGCAAAACGATGTTTCTGGGACTTGGGGGATACAATCAGGACCCGTGATTAGTATCTGTATTCACTATTCAATCTATTGCAGTTTGCTAATCAGCTGATTACGAAATCGATTACAAAATGGCGACCTAGTGAAGGGAAATAACTGGAGCGGTATTCTATATTCATAAAATATGTCTTTCAGTACCGGTTGTTAATTACGACGATAAAGGCATGGCGTCAGGAATTACGACAAAATTAGGGCAGGGCGCCAATTTTTTTTCCCAAAAAGGGCAGGGCGTCGAGAAATCGCGGCAGGGCGCCATTACACGCCAAAACCACCTGTAGGAAACACTAATGGGCCACAGATGATGCACCCCGCTTGCATATACATGTATCAAATAAACATGTAACACACATAACTGAAGAATGATAAAAGTGATGCTACCCAAATTTGTAATTGATCTGAGTTTTGCAGTAATAAGAATATATTGCTTATAAGTTTCATAACATTTGGTTCAGGCAAACTTAAATAAGAGAACAGAAACGAAAAAATCAGCAATATTTCCTTTTGTAAAGGGCATAACTCTAGAACAGTAAAAGTGACACCAACGAAAATCAATCTTGATCTGTATTTTGTGGTAATAAGCATTTTGTATAAGTTTCATAAAATTTGGTTGAGGCAAACTTGTTAGAGAATGGAAACCAAAAAAATCAGCTTTTGTAAAGGGGCATAACTCTAGAACGGTTAAAGTGACACCGCCAAAAAACTAGATCTGTATTTTGTGGTAATAAGCATTGTGCATAAGTTTGATAACATCTGGTTGAGGCAAATTTTAACTTAAGTTAGAGAATGGAAACCAACATTGGGACATACATTTACATACATGACATATGTATGGACAGACAAGGGTAAAGCTTATTGTCCCCTCTGCTACGGCGGGGGCATAAAAACAGAGAGGGAGAAATACAGAGAATATGAAAAAATAAAACGAGAATTTAATTGAATGATTGTTGGTTGCCCAACGTCCAGTGGTAAATATTTCATGCATATTCAGGACGAACCAGAATTTGAAAAGTCATGCTTAACATGCCTAACAGATTTCCCCTGCCCTTGGCTCTCCAGTAAACATGGTAAAGAAACTTCTGAAATAAATTTAATTTTTGCACAATTTGTAGAAAACACCCACGTCTTGCTAATTAAAAGTATATACAAATTATTACAATGTATTAATTTGTTGGCAATTTCATAGATAAATGGGAGACATAATCATTTATTATAAATACATGTATTAATTAGTCATTTCTTCGCTGGTTTCAAAACTTATAAAATATCATGGATCTATCTATACCATGTATACTGGCTATCATTCAAAAAACATTGCAAAATTGCCCTTCAGATGTCTTTTGGTTGTTTTGCTGTTGGGTTTCTGTCTTATTAAAGTTAACCATATATATCCTTTTATTCATACGCATAAACAAATATCACAAACATACTTTTTATTTGTGATACAGTTAAAAATTAAGAATCATACAAGCTTACAATAAATTACTTCAATATTTATTGGGAAATTCAGGACAAGTAACTTTTTTCTCAGGCCAAATAAAAAAGTATGTGTGGTTCCAGTTACATCTGAAAAAAAGTTAGGGTAGGTAGGTAGGGATTTTTTTTTATTTTATGGTTTTTTTTTACATTGAGTCTATGGGAGCAACATTCTGACTTTAACAGTGCTTAATGAAAAATGACAATAAATCTTTAGGGTAGGCTATTTTTAAGCCGAAAAAGTAGGGACGGTAGGGTTACTGGAACCACACATATATTTTTATTTGGCCTCAACAAGTAAAATTTAGTTTTACTTGCCTAGGGACAAGTTCTCACAACAAATATTTCCACAACCCTGTTCATTTCTGTCAATCATACATGTATTTGTTTTTCATTAACTGTTTTGTTATAATTCAGGCCGTTTGTTTTCTCCTTTGAATTTATTGTTCCACATTTTTCATGTCGGGGCCTTAAGCTTTATAAGCCAACTATACTACAGTATGGATTTTTCTCATTGTTGAATCCTTACCGTTGCCTGTTTGCTGACATTCCCTTCATATGAGTGTCTCATTGGCATTTAAACTACATCTTATTTTCATATTATGACATTATCCTTTTATAAAAAAAAACTCAACATTCCCTATTATGATATTGCATAACTCAATCAGTTAGTCTACGTTTAAATCTCCAGTTAAGGGAACAACCATTTAACTTCAAGGGGAAGCTTATGGTTTTTTCCTAGTTTGATGAAAAAAAATATTCTGTTCAAGCAGATGACAAAAAAAATATTCTAAATCCAGATTTTCCCCATACCTTATAATGTTAAATTTTGAAAAAGATAATTTGATAGATAGCCTTGAAAAACATGAAAAACTAAATAAAATTGTTCAGGCTTTGCTCGAAAGGACTCAGACACAAACCCATACCCCCCCCCCCCCTTTTCTTTTAAGTTGAGTGGTTGCTCCCATACATTTTTAAACAACACCACTTTAAAGAATGACTTTAATGCATGTTTCTTGATAATTTATTTACCCTCAATTTGTTTTCTTCTTGTTTCTCGGTGCTACATTAGCGAGTAAACAGTCCAACAGTTTAAGTTAAGTGGAGACAACTCGTATCCAAAAGTTTAATTATTGATATGAAAACTTCTATGCGATCACAATTTTTAGAAAAAGTTAACAAAACTAGTTTATTTCTTTTCATAACCATAGTAAATAGGTCGTTATACATGTTATATACTGTACTGGTAGCCAGTGCCACTGGTAAAGACGATAAATTTTGATAAATTCATATTTTTTTACATGTCGACTGTCGTTCTAGAAGAACCAACTTTTTATCAATTGAAGTCTGTTTTATTTTCACTTACTTTTCTGTGTTCTCACAATATCTTGGTTATACATTGTGTATCTTAGAGTATATTTTAACAAAATCGTCTGTTTTTCCATTTCTTTCACAATTACAGGAAACAGACTTTTGACAGGGGCGCGAAATCTGGTGCGCATATATATTGTACAACTCGTTTCAGGACTTATTTCTCCGGAAAATCTCATGATAAATATATATATCCGAAAAGGTTGCCCTCGCAGTGGCGGATCCAGGTTGACGTAGAGGGTGTACACTCCCCCCTTTGAACGAAAAAAAAGAGTTCTCATGTTACTCACGATTTATAAGTTTTTTACAATAAAGTTGTCCAAAAAAAAATCGGCTCGCTCCGCTCGACGGTATATAAATTCCGTTTTTGGGAATACCCCGCCCCCTTCAGTTTCAAAAATCCTGGATCCGCCCCTGAGTCTAGTATACTAACTGATTCATAGAATTAAATATTGAACAGCTGATCTTTAAAAAAAAGCCCAAATAAAATGCATCATGGATAGGAGGGCTGAGAAGTTGGATGAGCCGGTCCTTCATTTCTATAGTCTTTAATTTTTCTTACTTTTTGCCCATGTTTTGCTATTCTTCATATTTTAGCACCTCAATATTATATATTCTTTATTTTCCCCCTATTTTTCTCTATTCTTTATAGTTCGCCCATTAGTATTCTCTATTCTGTTAACCCCACCCACGTGACTCTCCTATAGATGGGCGTGTTTTTTTTGGTTCTTCGGTAGTGAGCCAGAAGAGGTCAATATCTGTTTGTATTTCTTTGCATTGGAAATATCTTCTGTCTCTCTTCTACCTCTTCCTTTTACATATATAGTTTAGACGACACATGCATAACAAACATAATGCGTTTAGTCTACATAGCATTAATAAATTTATGCCGAATGGAGATATAATAGAATGTGAGCTGTGTGATAAAAATTTTCATGGTATGGCAGCCTTAGTAGAACATCCCTGTAGGGACGATAATCTGGATGAATATAAAAACTACACGGACAATAGCAGTAAGAGGACGACTATTTGATATTCTGGGGAGGGGAGGGGCAGGAGGATTTGTTTTACTGATTTATTATTCATTTCAATCTGTCGCTAAGCTTGCCAATTTTTCAGCTCTTACCAGACCATATTTATATTCAAAACCATCCTGTCCCCCACCCCACTCCTGAAAAAATAAAGATCAAATGGTTTTCCCCTTATTTATCACGAGTTTAAATTGATTGATTGATGGTTGCTTATTTTTAACGCCCAGTGACAAATATTCCATGAAGGTTCAGGAAAACACGAGTTCAAAAGTCAGGTATATAATATAGAAAAAAGGGAGATCTGGTATGATTGCAATCCACCAGAGTTCAAATGAAGTGGATTCAAGCAATTGCAATTATAGGCACCCGTACGGCCTTCAACAATAACAAAAACTCATACCATATAGTCGGCTATGAAAGGCCCCGACATGAAAAATGTGAAACAATTCAAACAAAACACGAACGGCCTTATCTATAATACTAAAATTACGAGGTCCAATTTATCAGCCGGCATCAGGTAAAAACGACATATCAAAGAATTCAACTTTATATATAGCTAATATAGGACAATTGTGTAGATTAAAAATTACACCACTCCAGACCCTTTTGTTTTCCACATAATTAATATTTCCAATAATTAACAAGTTCCGGGTCGAATCCGGTACCGATACCAATAGTATATTCACCTGTTACCTATTACCTTATCTGTACGTTCCGCATCTAACAGGCGCACCACCAAATATATACACGGTCATAATCACAAAGTCGACACAACTAAATTCAATCATTGTCAAATTGTTCCCTATTGTAGTTTTTTTAATTAGTAAGACTTTCTAAGATAACAATACGAATACTAAAAATTTGGACTAAGGCGTAACAGTTTTCAATTGGTTAGCGGGCATGACGTAAAACAGCGAATCAAAGATTTGAACTTTATTGGACAATGCTGTTGATTAAAAAATACTCAATTCCAGGACCTGAATATTACCAATAATTGAAAAGTTCCAGGTCGACGGGTCAAACAGAAAGATTTGAAAGCAGAGAAAACTGTGTATTTTATAATAATCGGCACGACTTTATCAGATGACAATACCAATACTAAAATAAGGCTTACGCATAGTTATATACTTTAATTCAGTCACGGACCCGCGATATCACGGGTGTGTTCTAGTTATATATAACAAAATAATTTACAGAAACCAAATATGAGTCGACAGACATGAACCAAAGACAAACACTGAACTAACATGCTCCTGACTTGGCACAGACACATATTAAAAGAATATGGGAGGGTTAAAATGTATGTGAACGCACAATCCTCCCCAAAATGGGACAGCGGAGTAGTACTACAACATAAGAACAAACTTTAAAAATCAGTTGCAAAAGGATTAACTAAAAAGATCAGTACAAGACACAAAAACAACTAACATTAGGAAAATGGACACAATTAAAGCACCGAAATAAGAGTATTTGCAGTTACTGAAAATTTGTTCAACGCCAAAAAAAAACCAACAAAAACAGATGCATGTCTCTGATGGAGGGTTAATTGTTTCTGATGGAGAGTTGTATCTGCGGAGAGTTGTCTCTGCGGAGAGTTGTCTCTTATGAAGAGTAGTCTCTGATGGAAAGTTGTCTCTGATTGAGAGTTCTCTCTGATGGAGAGTTGTCACTGATAGAGAGTTGTCTCTGATGGAGAATTGTCTCTGTTGGAGAGTTGTCTCTGATGGAGAGTTGTCTCTGATGGAGAGTTGTCTCTGATGGAAAGTTGTCTCTGATTGAGAGTTCTCTCTGTGGAGAGTTGTCTGATTGAGGGTTGTCTTTGACGGAGAGCCGTCTCTGATGGAGAGTTTTCTCTGGTTGGGAGTTTTCTTTGTGGAATTTTGTCTCTGATGGAGAGTACGTTGTTTCTGATGGAGAGTTGTCTCTAATAGGGAGTTGTCTCTCATGGAGCGTCGTCTCTGATGGACAGTTGTCACTGATGGAAAGTTGTCTCTGATTGAGAGTTGTCTTTGATTGAGAGTTGTCTCTCATGGAGCGTTGTCTCTGATGGAGAGTTGTCACTGATGGAGAGTTGTCTCTGATGGAGAGTTGTCTCTGATGGAGAGTTGTCTTTGATGTAGAGTTGTCTTTGATGGAGAGTTGTCACTGATGGAGAGTTGTCTCTGTGGAGAGTTGTCACGGATGGAGAGTTGTCTCTGATGGAGAGTTGTCTCGGATGGAGAGTTGTCTCTGATGGAGAGTTGTCTCTAATGGAGAGTTGTCTCTGATGGAGAGTTGTCTGATGGAGAGTTGTCTCTGTGGAGAGTTGTCACTGATGGAGAGTTGTCTCTGATGGAGAGTTGTCTCTGATGGAGAGTTGTCTTTGATGTAGAGTTGTCTCTGATGGAGAGTTGTCACTAATGGAGAGTTGTCTCTGTGGAGAGTTGTCTCTGATGGAGAGTTGTCACTGATGAAGAGTTGTCACTGATGGAGAGTTGTCTCTGATGGAGAGTTGTCACTGATGGAAAGTTGTCTCTGATGGAGAGTTGTTTCTAATGGATAGTTGTCCCTGATGGAGAGTTGTCACTGATGGAAAGTTGTCTCTGATTGAGAGTTGTCTCTGATTGAGAGTTGTCTCTGATTGAGAGTTCTCTCTGTGGAGAGTTGTCTGGTTGAGGGTGGTCTCTGACGGAGAACCGTCTCTGATGGAGAGTTTTCTCTGGTTAGGAGTTTTTTTTGTAGAATTTTGTCTCTGATGGAGAGTACGTTGTCTCTGATGGAGAGTTGTCGTTGATGTAGAGTTGTCTTTGTTGGAGAGTTGTCACTGATGGAGAGTTGTCTCTGTGGATAGTTGTCACTGATGGAGAGTTGTCTCTGATGGAGAGTTGTCTCTGATGGAGAGTTGTCTCTGATGGAGAGTTGTCTCTGATGGAGAGTTGTCTCTGATGGAGAGTTGTCTCTGATGGAGAGTTGTCTCTGTGGAGAGTTGTCACTGATGGAGAGTTGTCTCTGATGGAGAGTTGTCTCTGATGGAGAGTTGTCTTTGATGTAGAGTTGTCTCTGATGGAGAGTTGTCACTGATGGAGAGTTGTCTCTGTGGAGAGTTGTCACTGATGGAAGTTGTCTCTGATGGAGAGTTGTCTCTGTGGAGAGTTGTCACTGATGGAGAGTTGTCTCTGATGGAGAGTTGTCTCTGATGGAGAGTTGTCTTTGATGTAGAGTTGTCTCTGATGGAGAGTTGTCACTGATGGAGAGTTGTCTCTGTGGAGAGTTGTCACTGATGGAGAGTTGTCTCTGATGGAGAGTTGTCACTGATGAAGAGTTGTTACTGATGGAGAGTTGTCTCTGATGGAGAGTTGTCACTGATGGAAAGTTGTCTCTGATGGAGAGTTGTTTCTAATGGATAGTTGTCCCTGATAGAGAGTTGTCTCGGATGGAGAGTTGTCTCTGATGGAGAGTTGTCTCTGATGGAGAGTTGTCTCTGATGGAGAGTTGTCTCTGTGGAGAGTTGTCATTGATGGAGAGTTGTCTCTGATGGAGAGTTGTCTCTGATGGAGAGTTGTCTTTGATGTAGTGTTGTCTCTGATGGAGAGTTGTCACTGATGGAGAGTTGTCTCTGTGAAGAGTTGTCACTGATGGAGAGTTGTCTCTGATGGAGAGTTGTCACTGATGAAGAGTTGTCACTGATGGAAAGTTGTCTCTGATGGAGAGTTGTCACTGATGGGAAGTTGTCTCTGATGGAGAGTTGTTTCTAATGGATAGTTGTCCCTGATGGAGAGTTGTCACTGATGGAAAGTTGTCTCTGATTGAGAGTTGTCTCTGATTGAGAGTTGTCTCTGATTGAGAGTTCTCTCTGTGGAGAGTTGTCTGGTTGAGGGTGGTCTCTGACGGAGAACCGTCTCTGATGGAGAGTTTTCTCTGGTTGGGAGTTTTCTTTGTAGAATTTTGTCTCTGATGGAGAGTACGTTGTCTCTGATGGAGAGTACGTTGTCTCTGATGGAGAGTTGTCTTTGATGTAGAGTTGTCTTTGTTGGAGAGTTGTCACTGATGGAGAGTTGTCTCTGTGGAGAGTTGCCACTGATGGAGAGTTGTCTCTGATGGAGAGTTGTCTCTGATGGAGAGTTGTTTCTGATGGAGAGTTGTCACTGATGGAGAGTTGTCACTGATGGAGAGTTGTCTCTGATGGAGAGTTGTCTCTGATGGAGAGTTGTCTTTGATGTAGAGTTGTCTCTGATGGAGAGTTGTCACTGATGGAGAGTTGTCTCTGTGGAGAGTTGTCACTGATGGAGAGTTGTCTCTGATGGAGAGTTGTCTCTGATGGAGAGTTGTCTCTGATGGAGAGTTGTCTCTAATGGAGACATGTCTCTGATGGAGAGTTGTCTCTGATGGAGAGTTGTCTCTGATGGAGAGTTGTCTCTGTGGAGAGTTGTCAATGATGGAAAGTTTTCACTGATGGAGAGTTGTCTCTGATGGAGAGTTGTCTCTGATGGAGAGTTGTCTTTGATGTAGAGTTGTCTCTGATGGAGAGTTGTCACTGATGGAGAGTTGTTTCTGTGGAGAGTTGTCACTGATGGAGAGTTGTCTCTGATGGAGAGTTGTCTCTGATAGAGAGTTCTCTCTGTGGAGAGTTGTCTGGTTGAGGGTGGTCTCTGACAGAAAACCGTGTCTGATGGAGAGTTTTCTCTGGTTGGGAGTTTTCTTTGTAGAATTTTGTCTCTGATGGAGAGTACGTTGTTTCTGATGGAGAGTTGTCTCTAATAGGGAGTTGTCTCTCATGGAGCGTTGTCTCTGATGGACAGTTGTCTAGGATAGAGAGTTGTCACTGATGGAAAGTTGTCTCTGATTGAGAGTTGTCTTTGATTGAGAGTTGTCTCTCATGGAGCGTTGTCTCTGATGGAGAGTTGTCTCTGATGGAGAGTTGTCACTGATGGATAGTTGTCTCTGTGGAGAGTTGTCACTGATGGAGAGTTGTCTCTGATGGAGAGTTGTCACTGATGGAGAGTTGTCACTGATGGAGAGTTGTCACTGATGGAAAGTTGTCTCTGATGGAGAGTTGTTTCTAATGGATAGTTGTCACTGATTGAGAGTTGTCTCTGATTGAGAGTTGTCTCTGATTGAGAGTTGTCTCTGATGGATAGTTGTCTCTGACGGAGAGCCGTCTCTGATGGAGAGTTTTCTCTGGTTGGGAGTTTTCTTTGTGGAATTTTGTCTCTGATGGAGAGTACGTTGTTTCTGATGGAGAGTTGTCTCTAATAGGGAGTTGTCTTTCATGGAGCGTTGTCTCTGATGGACAGTTGTCTCGGATAGAGAGTTGTCACTGATGGAAAGTTGTCTCTGATGGAGAGTTGTCACTGATGGAGAGTTGTCTCTGTGGAGAGTTGTCTTTGATGGAGAGTTGTCTTTGTGGAATGTTGTTTCTGATGAAGAGTTGTCTCTAATGGAGAGTTGTAACTGATGGAGAGTTGTCTCTGATTGATAGTTGTCACTGATGGAGATTGTCTCTGATGAAGAGTTGTCTCTGTGGAGAGTTGTCTGTGTGGAGAGTTGTCTCTGATTGATAGTTGTCACTGATGGAGAGTTGTCACTGATAGAGAGTTGTCACTGATGGAGAGTTGTCACTGATGGAGAGTTGTCACTGATGGAGAGTTGTCACTGATGGAGAGTTGTCTCTGATTGAGAGTTGTCTCTGATGGATAGTTGTCTCGGGTGGAGAGTTTTCACTGATGGAGAGTTGTCTCTAATAGGGAGTTGTCCCTCATGGAGCGTTGTCTCTGATGGACAGTTGTCTCGGATAGAGAGTTGTCACTGATTGAGAGTTGTCACTGATGGAGAGTTGTCTCTGATTGAGAGTTGTCTCTGATTGAGAGTTGTCTCTGATGGATAGTTGTCTCGGGTGGGGAGTTTTCACTGATGAAGAGTTGTCTCGGGTGGAGAGTTGTCACTGATGGAGAATTGTCTCTGGCTGAGAGTTGTCTCTGATGAGAGAGATGTCACTTTGGCAATCACACCGCAAAAAAGTACATTTTTGTATCGAAAAATGGTATGCATCATAAATAAGAATGTTTACCTTTAGAAATCCGTTTTATGACCTTTCGTATGTTTTGTATATAGAAAAATGAAAAATTTTGCATAACCATTACCTAAATATTATTGGCCTCGCAGATTTGAAATCACAGAGAAAAGTTTAAGAAAAGCCTAGATAATTGCATGCGATACTTATATAAGAACTGAGAAGATGCGGTATGATTTCCAAAGAGACAACTCTCCACAAAAGACCAAATGACGAAGGAGTTAGCAATTATAGGTCACTATAAGATCTTCAGCAATGAGCAAAACCCTTCCCCAAATATTAAGCTGTAAAGGGTCTTAAAGTTACAAATGTTTGAGACTGATCGAGTATTAGTTCAGACTTTTAAGTATTTGTCTAGATTGTGGTCGAGTACAAATCAGTACATACAAGTATGGTTAAGATTGGGGTCAAGTAAATTTCCAGTAAAATTTAGACTTATTCAGAATGATCGAGTAATAATATGTACATTAGAGTACAATTACTGCTAATTTAAGACTTTCTGGTTTGTAATGATGAGTAAAAGTAAGATTTACAGAAAGTAAAATAGAACATCTCTATATCATACTACTACTATATATACCTACTGAAAAATATGCACAGTGTCACAGACTTTCAATCAGTACCTAAAGTAAAATGTAAATCCCGTGAGTAGTCAGTACTTCAATAAGACAGCAACCAGACAACAACACAAGGCCAAAAGAAAATTAAAAAGGAAAAGACATCTTATGATATGCATTTGTAGAGGGGGCAGGGGTCCTGATCCTGAATTCCCGAACTTTGAAACATGAAATCCCGAGTTCCGAATTTATAGAAATTTAAATCCCGCCATCCACAAATTCGAAAAAAGAATAGCCGGATCCAGAAAGGATCAATCCCGAATCCCGTGCTTAAAAACACCCGATCCCAGAGTCCCGTTAAAGGTCACCCTTTTTTGTGTAGATGGTATAAATAACAGAAACACAATATTTCCAGTCATGTCTCAGCCTGCATGTGTGCGATTGTTTTTTTCTAGTTTTTTTTCTTGGTTTTTTTTTTTTTTTTTTTTTTGGGGGGGGGGGGGGGGGTATTTTTGTAGGCATATTAAACATAAATATGTACATCTGTTTTCATGTCATATCTCAACCTCCGTATGTTTGGTTTCCTTGGAAATGTTTTTACACGATATATTTTCTGGAAAATACACTGTACTACAAAGACCGTGCAATGTCTTGAGAGAAAGCGAAATTCAGAGAGCACATTAATTTATTGACACATATAATTAGATCTCAAAGGGAGTTGCAGAATAACGGATACTGGCGAATGTCAAAATTGAACAAAAAAAGTTTGCAAAATTATAAAGAATAACAACGGAAAATAAAATAATTATTTAATACAATAGTGTAGACCATGTACTGAATTAAGAAATCATGTTATGATAGAAGAATTTTACAAAATAGTTAATTGAAGATTTTACAGAATAAGCGTTATATTCAAAGATAAAGAACATTTAGGTCCACACTTAATACGGACCCTTAAAAAATCGTTGGATTATCTCGGTGTTGCTGGTCAGTAATGAATAAAAAATCACTGGTCAATTTAAAGGTTGTTGTAAGTGATGCAATATATTCTTATTTTCCTGTCCCCCTTATGTAACTTCCAGTTTTATTGAAGTTTACATCCATACAAGCCTTAGTTTAATTTAGTTTCCTGTTATTACTACCCCCCCCCCCCCCCCTTTTATTTGTCGCATGTTATGTATCATGTACTGATTCTATATATACTTCGAGCATACATATGTACAATTATGGAACAATAACCATTTAGTAAACTTTTTTAAACGTTTTTGTAGACTTGTATACAATAAATTTTATACAGAACAAAAAAGATATTAACAAAGATGTCAGTTTGTCTGCGTATTTTACTGTGAAAACGTTCTGGGATTCAAACTGTAGATGTTTTGCGGAATAACTATAAAGGGGGACGGACGGACGGAAGGACTGGCGGCCAGAAGGAATGACGGGCGGACAGACGTACAAGGGTAGTTAAGGAGGGGGGGGGCATAAAAAAATATAGCTTCAATCACATCTTTTATTGCGTCGACTTGTAGACAGTAACCCTGATGATTTCTATTTTTAAGTTTTTACCACTTTTGCGTTCATGTACTTACAATGTATTTTTGTCTGAATTAGTAATTGTTTTAGATATGTATATTGATAATGAACATTCATGTATCATATTTTTTACAAATTATAATTTCATTTTAAAATGTTCCATAAAAGAGGGTCTTATTGGGGTTTACGGAATATAGAATAATGGGCAAAAAATTGCAGAATAAAATGCAAAAAAGAAAAAAAGAAAAAAAGTATAATGGGGTGCTAAAATATAAAGAATAAAGAATATTGGTAATACTAAATAAAAAATAATATCAGATTATTACATGGCATTTTTCATATCGCATGTATTATCAGCCCTAGGTTCAATATCAGCGCAAGAGCCGCCATGGCTCGAGGGCTGATATTGACCGAGGGTTGATAATACATGCGATATGAAAAATGACATGTTATGGTCTTTTTATCATATGCTTCAACAATGTAGAAAAATAACAGATTCATGGATTGATCCTTTTACGTGGTTCCCAAACTGAAGTTCAAAGAGTGAAAAGTTCACGGACGTCAGACCAAAAATTTTATACATTTCGATATGAAATCTTTCTATCATATGCCTCAATAGAGAAAAAAATAACATTTTAATATGGACGAATCGACAAAAAAATAATTCAACAATATACATTATGAACATTAATTGTTTGGAATTTTTATTTTAAAGAAACTTTCTAAATTATGTTTCAGTGAAACTTTAAAAAAAATGCATTTATTTAATATTTTTTTGGTTTTTTTGAGGTTTTTTTTAGTATTATTTTACACAATATACTTTCCAGTATTCAAATAATTGTAATGTACACTACTTTGTAATGTTTTTTCACTGAAAACGTAGCATTGAGGTGTATTTTCCGGAATTTGCCGAGTATCACCGGAATGCCATGTGATAACGTTACGGAAAGGCATGTGATAACAATCAGCATGTGATAAACTTTTCATATCAGCCCGCTAAGCACCAATTTGAAAAATATGGAATATACATAGAGATTAATACATGGCCTTTTCCATATCAGCCTGGGTATCATCCCGAGACCCCCATATCAGCCCGAGACGGAGTCGAGGCGCTGATATGGGTCGAGGGATGATACCCAGGCTGATATGGAAAAGGCCATGTATTTATCGCTTTATCATATACTTCCGATAATAGTTTTATGTAAGGCAAAAAAAAACCAAACAAATGCAACAGCTAAAACAGTCAACAACTTTATAAAGAAGTTAAGTTATAAATCCAATATACATAAATTGTCAACCAACAGCATCACTACCTCCATATATATGTACATTGCATGGTAACATTTCCTATAAAGGCATTTTGACACATTGAATATTTGGAAGAGTTTCATGATCATTATTACTCCATGTTTGTTGTACTATAATATGATTAATTATTGCCAATGGCATTTGTTAGCAAGTACTAAACTATCCCCACAAAAGTTCCCGTAAATTTTGACGTCGTCATCAATATCTGACGTCACAATGGAAAAATAAACAACCGATACCGGAAACACCGGAAGTAACTTGCACGAGAAGCACTGTTATGGGTTTTTGCACGAGACGCCCTGATATGGGTTATCAGACCGGGCTGATATGGGTTATCAGCCTGGGTGGGAAATTATGGCTTGTGTACTTCCGTTCGTTACACATATGCAAAAGCTATCATATTAATGCTAAGTATATGATAAGTTAATTTAATGCTATTATCATACGGTAAAAATCATATGTTATTGAGTCTAAGTATATGATAATGATAATTATCCAGACTCTTATGATAAAAAGAATCTATCAATACGAAACACATAATCATCGTGCATAATCAACGAAATTATTAGCATGAGAAACTTGACGTTATACATGTAATAAAAATTACGACGTCACGAATTTTGATGTTTTTTTTTTGCCAAAATGTTGGATTTGCGTCGCTTCTACAGGGAAAACGAAGTCGGTAACCATATTTTTTGTTAATATCATTTAATTCGACAGACAAAGAGGAAGAAAAAAATGAATTTAAAAAAAAATTCTATGGAGCGGTTCACGCGATTTATACCGGAAACCGAAAATTGTAGAAGAAAAATATAGATTTCCCCTATATATTCAATGTAATTTAGTTTTAGTACCCTCTCGGACCATCGGTGACATATACTTTTTGTACATTTTCTGATGTATATTTTCAATATCTAATTGAGTTCTATTTTTTTTTTAAATCTATGGACTAGTTCATTTACTGATCCTTGACCCTAAGTGAAGTTTCATTTATTTGTCAGAGTAGGTTTTCTCGCTACATTGAAGACCCATTGGTGGCCTTCGGCTGTTGTCTGCTCTATGGTCGGGTTGTTGTCGCTTTGACACATTCCCCATTTCCTCAATTTTATTTACATTTTTCTAAATGCTAATTGAATGAATTAGTGGTGTGACACCATACTGAGGAACCGTTTTACTCAAGTCAAAAAAGGAGCACATGAGTTATCAGGGGCGGATCCAGCCATTTTAAAAAGGGGGGATCCTAACCCAGGACAAAGGGGGGGGGGGGGGTTCCAACTACATGTCCCCATTCAAATGCATTGATCGTCCAAAAAAAGGGGGGTTCCAAGCCCCGGAACCCCCCCTCTGGATCCGCGCCTGGTTATCCATTACGATATTATCATAGTTTCGTTGCAATTTAAGAAATGACTTTGAAAAAAAAATATATAATACAATTCAATTACTAATACGTAACACTCTGTCAACATGCAGTTTTCATAAACAGTAAATTCAATTAAAGTCAAGTTAAAGTAAATGAGCTATATCACATTTTTTGGTAACATTTTGCATGCAACTTGGGCTCGTTTAACTACAATAAGGAAAAAAAAGAAAAGCATTTATCTGTTTTATTTTCTGAAACATTACGAAAGTTATCCTATTAAAAAAGGTGCACTTTTGTATAGAAACCACATTAAATAGACGAAAACGTATTTAAATTTGTCTTAAAATAATTAAATCGTCAATCACCAATGCATAGATTTTTCTCAAAATTGATATATTGTTGATACACATATTTCCGTTTTAATGATGTTAAACAATAACACAGTTCAAAGTTTAAGTTTCAAATTTGAATTTCCGTCTTCCTACATGTTACTGTGTGTTTGATGAGAGGTTTCCGCTTCTCCGGGAATTACATCTTTTTCATATGTCATGAATTGAAGTAAAACAAATTTTGATAACTAAACTATTCTTTTGACAATCATGTAATTATTCAGTTTTGACAGGGTTTAGAAATTTATCAAAACTATAAGATTAAAGCTTGATTGCCGCCTTCTGCGATAGGAGAGACTTCAGCAAACTAAGTCATTCTTTTTCTGACATATTGTCGCCAATGGAATCTTCCGGTTTTCATTGTGATTTTGTGTTTTTCAAAAAACATTATAATATTGATTTCATTTATATATTTGCTTTAGACATCCGTTTTATGATCCTTCCTATGTTGAGTCCTTATTTAAAAACTTTTGATAATAGTAATTTTTTAAAGTTCTAATTTTCCCACGGTTGTAAAAGGCATTTAAGCATGGTTCTTAAAAGTTGACTTTTTTTTTAGCATTTTGAAGGAACATGATCATGCTTTCATACAACTTAATATCATATTTACCTTTCTGAGCAGCACGTTAGAAAAATCGCCTTGCTGCCTAAAAGGCCTCAGCTCGATGAGTAATGAACACAGGAAGAGAAAACATTTAGTGAAAACGAGACAATATAAAAGCACTGACGTACTCACTGTTAACCCGGAAGACCCCATAGATATGGTTTATTTCTTCATCTGTATACTTGCATACAATGTAGTGCTTGGAACTCCTCAACCACAAATACTTGAACTGTATATTAAATGGAAGAGGGGGGAGGGGTCGATACATTGTTTTGATTTATGTTTTTTTTTGTAATTTTGAGAAGAAATGTAGGGCTATTGAGATCATAACAAAATTAAAACTGGTTCTTTTTATTTGTTTCTTTGTCTAGTATAAACATTAAATGAGGTTCTTCGCGATACATGTAATATCAATTCTTCTTCGTTCAGGCCCGTACACTCCAAAGAGAGTCAAACTGTAAACAAGCATCATACGGTTTTTATATATCAAAATTATCGGACAAAAAACAAAAGCGGACAAAAAGCAAATTGCGGACAAAAAGCACCGTATCACTCGTTCTTTATGTCCGTGTGTGCAGTGATGTAGAGCTTGTACACAGGAAAAAAAGAGGTTAATTTTAATTGGTTAATTTCCAATTGATGTTTTTTTTTTATATGCAATGAAATGTTATGTGAACTTTTGTCTATAGTTCTGGAAAGGATAAAACTTTACTTATGCCAAGTATTTTTTTTCAATTTGAAACAAAGATAGATTCTGCACATACTTTCGACTGTAACTGAAAATCGAAAAAAAATGCATGTATCTCTTTTATTTTCTGAAATAGTGAAGTACTTCTTTCAAAACAGATGCACATTTATATAGATATCACATAAAATCGGCGAAACACGTTCTTAAATATGTCAGCTTAGAATAATATAATCTCCAATCACCAATTTATATATTTTTCTTTAACATAAATATGTTGTTGTCAGATACATACATTTCTATTTTCAGATATGAAATAATATTACAGGTCAAAGATAAGTTTCAATTTCGATTTCCGCCTTTGTACATGTCCTAATGAGAAGATGGACCGTGTTTCTATGAATTATCTAATTCTTCCGCGATAGATGAGGCTTTTGAAAAAGAATTCACTCTTTTCCTGTATGTACAATAATTTGAATATATATACTTATAAGTAATAAACAGTTTTTTTTTTGTTTATAAATTACACATTCAATGGGGAAATTTATTTAAAAAAATCATATGATGATACATTGTTGTCAATCAAATCTCCCGGTCGACCTTTCATTGTGATTGTATATTTTACAAATGGTTATAATAATTATATTAATTTCATTGATATTAGCTTTAGAAATCCGTTTTATGGTCCTTCCTGTCTTTAGTCTTTCTATAATAACTTTTGGAAATATAACATTTTAAAAAATTTTCTTAAAAATTGGAAAAAAGATCTTGACATAGTGAGGATAAATTATCATGCTTTTTTATTACTAATCATATTCATCCTTCTGAGCAGTACTTAGAAAACGCCTTGTTGCCTTAAAAGACATCAGTTCAGTTAGTAATAGATACAGGAAGAGAAAATGTGTAGTGAAAACGAGACAATAATACAAGTACTGACGCACTGTTAACTCGGAAAACCCCAAAGATCTTGGTTGGTTGCTTGGTCTGTGAAAAACTTGGAGAACAAAGAGAAGCAACGTGAGCAAATGTGGTTATATCCCATTATATAAACTTATTTTTTCCGATTCGTTGGATAACCTTTTTATCCGCCTTCCAGTATTAACAAAGGTATAACAACGTTCCTTTCCTTTTTTATATGATAGATGCATCTATATGTGTCTTGAAATTTACAAAGAACAATACAATTATTGTTTATATAATAAAAAAAAGTCAAGTCTGATATGAAAAGTCTTAAACACGGCAATATATCATAAGGAGACCTGTCATTAGGTTTGGTTAGGAGCAGACCTGTCCTTAGGTCTTGGGCAGACCTGTCATCGAGACTGGTCAATAGTACACTTGTCCACAAGTTTGGTGCAGACTTGTCAATAGGTCTGCAGCATTCATTAAAAAAATGACTTTAGGTCTGCTCTACTTCCGATGAAAATTTCTTAAGTAAACTTGGAAAGCAGTCAACAGTTTTGTTAAACGTTAATGGGCAAATATTTCAGGCGCATTCAGGGTAAACAAAAAAATCAAATTAAACAAAAAACCTACCAGTAATATTTTGCAAATTTAGAAATTTGAATGAAGTGCTAAATATTTGAGCTGCCACTATAGATGGTAGATGGTTTGGTAGAATAAGTAATGTTTTCCTACTTCTGTCCCTTCAAAACGTTGCTTCAAAGTTATCGTAAAAGGGGGCTAGTATGGCTTCATCAAACGATATCGATTTTAACACCACAATAACAACTTCGTACGGATCTTCGCTAATGATATAAACACAATAAGCTATGTACACATAGCGTATGCATTGCGGAACTTCAAACCAGAAATTATTGATTATTGTTTGCCAAAAAACCTTAAAAGACGTGGTGAAATAACCAAGGATAAACAGTTTACTAGAGTCAAAGTGAGACCTTTTTCGTTAATTGTTGTAATATAGTTTGGGCCGTGTGTGTGCTCTTTTACATTGTTTCATTTACTGTCATCCCGGATCCTTTTATAGCCAGCTAAACGGTATGAGTTTGTGTTAATTGTTTATTCGTTGGTCCCTGGTGGATAGTTGTGTTTATTGTTTATTCGTTGGTCCCTTGTGGATAGTTGTGTTCATTGTTTATTCGTTGGTCCCTGGTGGATAGTTGTTTTCATTGTTTATTCGTTGGTCTCTGGAGTAATGTTGTGTTCATTGTTTATTCGTTGGTCCCTAGTGGATAGTTGTTTTCATTGTTTATCCGTTGGTCCCTGATGGATAGTTGTTTTCATTGTTTATCTGTTGGTCCCTGGTGGGTAGTTGTCTCATTGTTTATTCGTTGGTCCCTGGTGGATAGTTGTTTTCATTGTTTATTCCTTGGTCCCTGGTGGATAGTTGTTTCATTGTTTTTTTCGCTGGTCCCTGTTTGATAGTTGAGTTCATTGTTTATTCATTGTTCCCTGGTGGATAGTTGTGTTCATTGTTTTTTCGTTGTTCCCTGGTGGATAGTTGTGTTCATTGTTTATTCGTTGGTCCCTGGTGGATAGTTGTCTCATTGTTTATTCGTTGGTCCCTGGTGGATAGTTGTGTTCATTGTTTATCCGTTGGTCCCTGGTGGATAGTTGTCTCATTGTTTATTCGTTGGTCCCTGGTGGATAGTTGTGTTCATTGTTTTTTCGTTGGTCCCAGGTGGATAGTTGTGTTCATTGTTTATTCGTTGGTCCCTGGTGGATAGTTGTGTTCATTGTTTATCCGTTGGTCCCTGGTTGATAGTTGTGTTCATTGTTTATTCGTTGGTCCCTGGTTGATAGTTGTGTTCATTGTTTATTCGTTGGTCCCTGGTGGATAGTTGTCTCATTCAATTTGGCAATCATAACACATATTCTAGTATTTACATCTTAATATCAACATAATTTACTCTTTTGTTTTTATTATATGGCTTTTCCAGCTACGGTATATGTAAAGATTTTGCATTCGTGATACTGAATTAGGGGTCTTGAATCTGTCTTATTCTGTTATGCATCTTATGTAAATGTATTGTAAGGTCTAAAATGTTTAATTATAAAGATTTTTTAGTTTTTGGACATGCTCATGCATAAATCTTACTATTGCTTTTAAATTTACTGAACAACAACCGTTAACTACAAGGAACCTATACAACATAACAGACTTGTTAGTCTGAGACTGATTCCTTGAATGATCAGCCAACAAATTATAATTTTTAAAGAATGTGGGCTTTTTATACCAAAGGAAGAGCAACCACACGACACAAATTACTAAGAGATCTACAGTGGAACATGTCTTCGACTATAGCCAGGTGTCTATGCAATATGTTAAGATGTATTTTGCACATTTTAAATCAATGTGAAACTGATAACAGGAAATTTCAACTGGTGCGGAAATAATTGTTTACATTATTTTGCATACAATGTACTCTCACAATATCACAACAATTGTAGAAACTACTTGAACTTTGACAATTATTTGATTCAAATATGAACGAAGACCACGTGACAGAAAACACTTGAAATCACGAGATAGATCCTTTAGACGAAATGTTATAAGTGTACATATATATATTAATGGACGATAAAATTAGAATTCAATAATACCACATAAAAGTCTAGTATCAAGAATAGATCAGAACTGATCAGAACAGATCAGAACAGATGTATCAACTTTATGCAAAGCAGAAATCAAAGTTTTGTTTGCTATCTCAAATAATGAAGCGCTTATTATTGTTGTATCATCATTCAAATGCCCACTTAGATGAAAAAAAGGGGGGGGGGGGTGCTTTATGTTTTCTGTTCTGTGTTTCAGGTTATTTGTTGGTCGGGTACCAGGTTTAGATTTAAGTAGCTAATCATGAAGGTGTGGTATGTCACATCAAAATCAGGTTTGTTGTTCATTATAATGTGAACTTTTCAGATGATATCGCAGATAACGGTTTTGATTCCGATTACATGGTTCACTGAACATAGAACTGTGATAGTTTGAAATTAGGACACTCTCAGATTAAACGTGAAACTTAGTACAGATGACAAATTGCAACTAAGAGCTGATTTCACGATTCACTGAACATGTACATAGGACTGAGTTACAGAGGCGGATTTAGGGGGATGAGGGGTAGCCTGGGCCCCCCTTTTGGGAGAAATTTTTTGTTGCTTTAATGGGAAATCATTCAATCATGACGGTGGGCCAGGTGAGCCAAAAAGGGTAAAAATCATCATTTAAAGGCAAGAACTCCTTTAAGGGGTCATTTGGTGATTTCCATCAAGTTGACTTATAAGTAAATCTTATTGTTCTGGTCATTTGTTACCTTCAAAATTTATCTCTATCTGTTATACTTTAAAAAAAAAACCTGTGAAATGTGCAAATATGATATTTCAGGGGCAATAACTCAAAATTAGGTCATCTTCATATCTGCCCAGAGTTCCTGAAAATCACGAAAATTGACAATAAACTGACATGTTTTGCTTAGTTCTTAACAACATATGCCCATCAATATCCGACAATAACACAGTTACAGCAAATCGTCTTTTTGTTATATTTATCAGCAGTGACGGATCCAGTTGGGACAAGGTGGGTGTTCCAGTGGTTGGAATCACCCTTTGTTTTGACGATCAATGCTTTTGAATGGGGAAATATGGTTGGAACCCATCTTTTTTAAAATGGTTGGATCCGCCCCTGATCAGTGTCATTGTAAAGACAAGCAAGGGCCAAAATTCATAAACACAGGAAGCGGAAATTGTCAAAATCAAACTTAGTAACCTTATTTTCATCATCAGAAACATGAAATCTAATTGTGAATATTAAACCTTTTTTGTTGTCTAAAATCTATTTCCTGCTATTTGCATCATTAAGCTTGCTTTGAGTATTTTTTTTGGAACTCAGTGTTAAATTTTAAAACTTACAACTCACTATGATAAACAAAGAAAAGCCTGAGTGTAATGTTAAAAACAAAACAAAAAATGGTTTAAACCTTTCTCTTATCTTACACATTAATAACAAAAGTACACACGCTGAAATGTCTCGCCTGCTTTACTGACCATTGATTTTATGCTGAAAGTCTTAAAAATAAAGGTTTAACCAAAACATCACAGAAACTCAGGTCAGATAAATGCTGTTAGACAGACATATATACCCCATACATTTTTTATACAGAAAATATAGTTGACTTATTGCTTATGATAATTGAAAAACAGACCAAAAAACAAAACATAAAAAACCAACTAAACATTGACCAATGAACCTTGAAAATGAGGTCAAGGTTAGATGATATCTGACACACAGACATGTACACCTAACAATTTTTCCATACACCAACTTTAGTTGACCTATTGCTTATAGTACTTGAAAAACAGATCAAACCACAAAAACTTATCATTGACTAATGAACCCTGATAATGCGGTCAAGGTCAGATGAAACATGCCAGACTGACATGTACCAATTACAATCATTCCATACCAAATATAGTTGACCTATATTGCTTAAAGTACTGAAAAACAGACACAAAAAAACCCAATGACCAATGAAACATAAAAATGACGTGAAGGTCAGGTGATACCTGCCAGACAGACATGTACATCTCACAATCTTTCTATACACCAAATATAGTTGACCTGTTGCCAATAGTACTTGAAAAACAGGCCAAACTATAAAAAACTGAACATTGTGTTTAGGGGCAGGCTGAAGCCCCCTCAAAGTGGGGGATTTTCTTGCTGTGTTGAAGACCTATTGGTGGCCTTCAGCTTTTTTTCTGCTCTTTGTTGGGTTGTTGTATCTTTGACACATTCTCCATTTCCATTTTTTATTTTATTGACCAATGAACCATGAAATTGAAATCAAGGTAAGACGACACCTGCCAGCCTGACATGTACCCGTTCCAGTCATTCGATACACCACATGTAGTTGACATACTGCTTATAATATTTAAGGAACGGACCTAATCGCGTAACTTTAACCTTGATTACTGATCCGTGAAATGAGGAAAAGGTCAGATGAACTCTGTCTGGCGGCATGTAAACATTGCAAGGAACCCATATGCCAAATTTGGTTATCCTATTACTATTACTAAATGAGAAATTCACATGAAAAAAACAAATCTTTTTTTTTTCTAGCAGTCGCTGAACCGTGAATATGAGGTCTAGGCCAGACAAAACTTAGTAACATAAGGTATATGCATACAAGATATGAAGCATCCAGGTCTTCTACCTTCTGAAAAATAATGCTTAATACAAAATCGTTTACGCCACCGCCACCGAAAAGTAAAATCTATGTCTCGGATACTTAGACTTTCGTCACAGGCGAGATAAAAATCATTTCAACATAATTCAATACGAAATGGAAAAACATAAGTTACTGAATCATTGTGCAACCTGTCAGTCAAGACTTATTATAAAGAGGAATTGTTTTTCTGTAGAAACTAAGAATCTACCGAATCCATTCTTAAAACTTTACAAGTTAACATATCAGAGCTAATGTCACCATATTATTTTTCAGATTTTAGACATAATATTACAGACAAGGTACGTTGTTAGACATTTTTTTAATAAAACCATCAAAACACAAGTTGATTTGGTGGAGGTCTTGTTGGAATTTTCCCAAGGGTAAACGTAGGTGCTTGGAATGCTTCGATTTCTTCTGTTGTTAACTGATCCAATGGGGTATATTTCTGACTGTCTGAAATATTACTAGCTGATGTTGGAAGGAAAGGATTTTGTGATACCCCGCCTGAGGGGAAAGCAGACGGGGTATCACAAAATAGGGAAATCGCTTGAAGATAGTTATGTTGTAAAACTTTCAAAGATGTTGGCTGCAGGGGTTGGTGCTGGTTTTCCAAACAATTATGTGGACTGTGGTTGACTTGTAAAAGGACGTGCACCAAAACATGCCTGGGCATGCAACAGTCGGAAACCCACTAGATGTTTAGTTACTAGTTTCTTGACCAAATGATGAAGATGTTTGATTTTGCTGTGCACCAAAGGTCAACGGTGAAGGTCCGGTTTGCTTACCATAAAATTCAGCAAAAGGTTTATTTCTAATCCAGGTACTTGACCAGAACTTCCTAAGGTTCCTTTCCAAATGCTGTGGTTCTAAATGTAGCTGGTGATCCAGATTGAGTTTGAATATTAAGAGCTCGAAATGTTTGTGTCCTAGAGTTTGAACTTGCAGCAGTAGCACCAAGTGGACTTGTGCCTTTTGTACCACAGGTGGAGCTTAAACCTGTTGAATCAAAAGTGGAACTTGAACCTGTTTCACCAAATATAGGGGTTGTGCCAAGTGGACTGGTACCTGAACTTCCAAATGCTGAACTTGTACCAGCAGCAGGAAGTGAACTGGTGCCTGATGAACAAAAGCATTAGCAGAACCAGTTGACCCTAATGAACTTGAAGATCCAAAAGGTGTCGCTCCAAAGGCTGATTTAGACTTACTAAACGGTGATGATGAGTTACAATAAAAACAATCATTTGACTTAAAATAAAGTAATTTGATTTGTTAAAAAATATGTATTTGCTATTATTTAATCATGTCAATAGTTTGTCAATGTTCAATTATTTTCACATTTTAGGTTGCACTTCTGTAAATAAAGACAATGCAATTTTCCATAGATTCTCCTTTTACGATTAAAACTGTGCAACTTTTACTGCAAAGCTTTGTAAAAAATTATATCTTAGAACGGAAAACTCCTATGCAATACTATTTTCAAAACATAGGGCTGTGCGGCTGTGAAATATTCCCAAGTGATCATATCTGGAAACCAGTAGGTAAACAAGACAAACTATCTATGAATATTATATATCTCCCCAAAAGAGGTTTGGTTTGTGAATCAGCTGTATTTACAAAGTACAACCTTTATATTTCGGTTGTTGGATGCTTACTTAGATATAGTGAACTTATGTACAAACATATGAAGATACGGTATGATTGCCAATGAGACGACTGTCAACCATACACCAAATGACTTAGATGTAAGCAACAACTGATAAATAAGTCAGACTCTCCTGCATTCACTAATACTGCATTAGTGTTGGTTACCAAATATTATTTTTTGGAACAGAAACTGCTAACCCTTACGGAGCACATGAGTTCATATCTACAGGTGATGGGGGCATTAGTGTGGGCAACCATTATTCTCTATTGGAACAGAAACTGCTAACCCTCACGGAGCACCTGAGTTCATATCTACAGCTGGTGGGGGCAAAAGTGTTGGTTACCAAATATTCTCTATTGGAACAGAAACTGCTTACCCTCACGGAGCACCTGAGTTTATATCTACAGTTGGTGGGGGCATTAGTGGTGGTTACCAAATATTCTCTTTTGGAACAGAGTCTGCTAACCCTTCCGGAGCACCTGAGTTCATATCTACAGCTGGTGGGGGCATTAGTGTGGGTAAACAAATATTCCCTGTTGGAACAGAAACTGCTAACCCTCACGGAGCACCTGAGTTCATATCTACAGTTAGTGGGGGCATTAGTGGTGGTTACCAAATATTTTCTTTTGGAACAGAGTCTGCTAACCCTTACGGAGAACTTGAGTTCATATCTACAGCTGGTGGGGGCATTAGTGTTGATAACCAAATATTCTCTATTGGAACAGAAACTGCTAACCCTCTCGGAGCACCTGAGTTCATATCTACAGCTGGTGGGGGCATTAGTGGTGGTTACCAAATATTCTCTATTGGAACAGAAACTGCTAACCCTCACGGAGCACCTGAGTTCATATCTACAGCTGGTGGGGGCAAAAGTGTCGGTTACCAAATATTCTCTATTGGAACAGAAACTGCTAACCCTTACGGAGCCCCTGAGTTCATATCTATAGCTGGTGGGGGCAAAAGTGTTGGTTACCAAATATTCTCTATTGGAACAGAAACTGCTAACCCTTACGCAGCACCTGAGTTCATATCTACAGTCCGAGACTGATTACTTAAACTAATATATGATTAGGTTTAAAGAATATGGGCTTAAAACCTTTTACCAACGCGACAGCAACCAAACGACACAAATAAATAAAAGACATATAGAGCACAACTGCCAGTCTTCGACAATAGCCAGATGTCTATGTAGTATGTAATCTTTACACAGCACCGAGTCAAACAATGTGGGCTTAAAGACTTTACCAACGCGACAGCAACCAAACGACACAAATAAATAAAAGACATATAGAGCACAACTCCCAGTCTTCGACAATAGCCAGATGTCTATGAAGTATGTAATCTTTACACAGCACCGAGTCAAACAATGTGGGCTTAAAGCCTTTTAACAACGCGACAGCAACCAAACGACACAAATAAATAAAAGACATATAGAGCGCAACTGCCAGTCTTCGACAATAGCCAGATGTCTATGTAGTATGTAATCTTTACACAGTACCGAGTCAAACAACTCCCAGTCTTCGACAATAGCCAGATGTCTATGTAGTATGTAATCTTTACACAGTACCGAGTCAAACAATGTGAAACTGATGCGGAAATAATTGTTTACATTTTTATCAAATAACGTACTTTCACAAGTTCACAACAATTGTAGAAAATACTTGAACTTTGACAATTGTTTGTTTTAAATATAAATGAAAACCACATGACAGAAAACAATTGAAATCACGAGATAGTACTTATAGATGAGGGTCTGATGGGGTTAACAGAATACAGAATGATGGGGCAAATCTACAGAAAAATAAAGAATAGAGAAAAATAAGGCAAAGATAAAAATAAATAATGAACATAAAAAATGTAGATAAATTTGCGGCTATAACTTAAAAAATAGAGAAAAATGACATAAAAAAATAAAGATTACAGAACTGAAGGACACTGGAGCAAGACCCTAAGAGACGGAAAAAAAATATTTATCTATAATGAATGACAAAAATAGAATTCAATAAATGTTACATAAAAGTCAAATATCGAGTACAGATGAATTAACTTAAACTTAATTTTAACAAAACAGAAACCAATTGAAAGCTTATGTTTACTACAATGTATCTGAAATAATGAAGACCTTATTACTGTTGTAACATTCATTTAAATTCCAACCTACGAAAAAAGGGGGGAGGTGGGCTTTGTTTTTTTGGTCTGTGTGTCAGTTTGTAAGTCCTTTCCGTATCAGGTTTAGGTTTAAGTAGTTTATCATGAAGGTGTGCATGGTCACATCCACTTGAAAATTTAGAACAATTGTTCATTATAATGTGAACTTTTCAGATGATTTAGCAGATGACGATTTTTATCCCGATTACATGGTTCACTGAACTAAGAACTGTGATAGTTTGAAATAAGTACACTCTCAGGTCAAACTTGAAACTTAGTACCAAAAAAATCATAATTTAGAGCTGATTTCACGGTTCACCGAACATGGACACAGGATAGAGTTATGGGGCATTGTGTCCTATGAAGACATATTCTTGTAAATTTATAGCAATGTTTATAGACGGTATTGCTGTTTAGTCCAATACAGAGACAACTTCCTGTTGGGGTCAAGTGTTACAAAAACAAAGGTCACCATTAATGAGCTGATTGCGGAAAATGTTTAGAAAGAGAACATTTTGAAATTTTGATAGTTGTTTTTTTTAAAGACAGATTCAAGTCCTAAAAAAGCACCATGCACCTGTCAGTGTTTTTGTTTTATGTTTTTCTGCTTTGTATCGATCTGAACAGTAAAGCCTTTTTCAACTGGCTTTTATAGTTTGTTCTTATGTTGTGCTGTTACACCACTGTCCCAGTTTAAGGGAGGGCAGAGCGCTCACAAAAATGTTTAACTCCGCCATATTCTATATATGCCTGTCCCAAGTCAGGGGCAAGTAGTTCAGTGGTTGTCGAGGCCTTTTAAAGCCGACTATACGGTATGGGCTTTTCATTGTTGAAGGCCGTACGGTTGCCCATAATTGCTTACATCCACTTCATTTGAACTTTGGTTGATAGTTGTCTCGTTTGCAAGCATACCACATCCACTTATTTTTATATGGTTACATTCTAATATCAGATTGTGTTCCCCCTACCTCAATTGTTCTCTGGTGGTTGAAAGTTGTCACATTAGCAGTCATACCCCATCTCCTTATTTTCATATGGCTACATACTAGTATAAGATTGATTTCCCCCGACGTCAATAGGTCTCTGGTGGAAAGTTGTCGCATAAGCAATTAAACCACATCTCCTTATTTTTATATGGTTAAATACAAGCATACCACATCTCCTTATTTTTATATGGCTACATACTAGTATCAGATTGTTTTTCCTCTACGTCAATTTGTCTCTGGTGGAAAGTTGTCGCATTAGCAATCATACCACATCTCCTTATTTTTATATGGCTACATACTAGTATCAGATTGTTTTTCCTCTACGTCAATTTGTCTCTGGTGGAAAGTTGTCGCATTAGCAATCATACCACATCTCCTTATTTTTATATGGCTACATACTAGTATCAGATTGTTTTTCCTCTACGTCAATTTGTCTCTGGTGGAAAGGTGTCTCATAAGCAATCATACCACATCTCCTTATTTTTATATGGTTACATACTAGTATCAGATTGTTTCCCGCTACCTCAATTGGTCTCTGGTTGAAAGTTGTCTCATAAGCAATCATACCACATCTCCTTATTTTTATATGGATACATTCTAGTATCAGATTGTTTTCCCCCTACCTCAATTGGTCTCTGAATAAAAGTTGTCTCATAAGCAATCATACCACATCTCCTTATTTTTATATGGATACATTATAGTATCAGATTGTTTTCCTCCTACGTCAATTGGTCTCTGGTGGTGGAAAGGTGTCTCATAAGCAATCATACCATATCTCCTTATTTTATACGGTTACATTCGTTCTAATATCAGATTGATTTCTGCCTACGTCAATTGGTCTCTGGTGGTGGAAAGGTGTCTCATAAGCAATCATACCACATCTCCTTATTTTTATATGGTTACATATTAGTATCGGATTGATTTCCCCCTACGTCAATTGGTCTTTGCTGGAAAATTGTCGCATACGCAATCATACCACATCTCCTTATTTGTATATGGTTACATTCTTGTATCACATCGATTTCCCCCTACGTCAATTGGTCTCTGGTGGCGGAAAATTGTCGCATAAGCAATCATACCACATCTCCTTATTTTTATATGGTTACATACTAATATCAGATTGATTTCCCCCTACGTCAATTGGTCTCTGGTGGAAAGTTGTCGCATAAGCAATCATACCACATCTCCTTATTTTTATATGGTTACATTCTAGTGTCATATTGTTTTCCCCCTACCTCAATTTGTCTCTGGTTTAAAGTTGTCGCATAAGCAATCATACCACATCACCTTTTTTTTATATGGTTACATTATAGTATCAGATTGTTTTCCTCCTACGTCAATTGGTCTCTGGTGGAAGAAAAAGTGTCTCATAAGCAATCATACCACATCTCTTTATTTTATATGGTTACATTCATTCTAATATCAGATTGATTTCCCCCTACGTCAATTGGTCTCTGGTGGTGGAAAGGTGTCTCATATGCAATCATATCACATCTCCTTATTTTTATATGGTTACATACTACTATCAGATTGTTTCTCCCCTACGTCAATTGGTCTCTGGTGGAAAGTTGTCGCATTCGCAATCATACCACATCTCCTTATTTTGATATGGTTACATTCTAGTATTAGATTGGTTTCCCCCTTCTTTCATTTGGTCTCACGTGGAAAGTTGTCGCATAAGTAATCATCCCACATCTCCTTATTTTTATATGGTTACATTCTATTATCAGATTGTTTTTCCCTACGTCAATTGATCTCTGCTGGAAATTTGTCGCAATAGCAATCATACCACATCTCCTTATTTTTATATGGATACATTATAGTATCAGATTGTTTTCCTCCTACGTCAATTGTTCTCTAGTGGTGGACAGTTGTCGCATAAGTATTCATACCATATCTCCTTATTTTTTTATGGATACATTCTAGTATCAGATTGTTTTTCTCCTACGTCAGTTGGTCTCTGGTTGAAAGTTGTCGCCTAAGCAATCGTACCACATCTCCTTATTTTTATATGGTTACATTCTAGTATAAGATTGTTTTCCCCCTACGTCAATTGGTCTCTGTGGAAAGTTATCGCATTAGCAATCATACCACATCTCCTTCTTTTTATATGGTTACATTCTAGTATCAGATTGTTTCCCCCTATGTCAATTGTTCTAAGGTGGTGGAAAGTTGTCGCATAAGTAATCATACCACATCTCCTTATTTTTATATGGATACATTCTAGTATCAGATTGTTTTCCCCCTACCTCAATTGGTCTCTGGTTGAAAGTTGTCTCATAAGCAATCATACCACATCTCCTTATTTTTATATGGATACATTATAGTATCAGATTGTTTTCCTCCTACGTCAATTGGTCTCTGGTGAAAGAAAGGTGTCTCATAAGCAATCATACCACATCTCTTTATTTTATATGGTTACATTCATTCTAATATCAGATTGATTTCCCCCTACGTCAATTGGTCTCTGGTGGTGGAAAGGTGTCTCATAAGCAATCATACCACATCTCCTTATTTTTATATGGTTACATACTAGTATCAGATTGTTTCCCCTTCCCCTACGTCAATTGGTCTCTGGTAGAAAGTTGTCGCATTAGCAATCATACCTCATCTCTTTATTTTTAGATGGTAACATTCTAGTATCAGATTGTTTTACCCCTATGTCAATTGGTCTCTGGTGGAAAGTTGTCGCATAAGTAATCATACCACATCTTCTTATTTTTATATGGTTACATTCATTCTAATATCAGATTGATTTCCGTCTACGTCAATTGGTCTCTGGTGGTGGAAAGGTGTCTCATTAGCAATCATACCACATCTCCTTATTTTTATATGGATACATTATAGTATCAGATTGTTTTCCTCCTACGTCAATTGGTCTATGTTGGTGGAAAGGTGTCTCATAAGCAATCATACCACATCTCCTTATTTTTATATAGTTACATTCTATTATCAGATTGATTTCCCCCTACGTCAATTGGTCTCTGGTGGAAGAAAGGTGTCTCATAAGCAATCATACCACATCTCTTTATTTTATATGGTTAAATTCATTCTATAATTAGATTGATTTCCCCCTACGTCAATTGGTCTCTGGTGGAAGAAAGGTGTCTCATAAGCAATCATACCACATCTCTTTATTTTATATGGTTAAAATCATTCTAATATTAGATTGATTTCCCCCTACGTCAATTGGTCTCTGGTGGTGGAAAGGTGTCTCATAAGCAATCATACCACATCTCCTTATTTTTATAAGGTTACTGTAACATACTAGCATCAGATTGTTTCTCCCCTACGTCAATTGGTCTCTGGTGGAAAGTTGTCGCATTAGCAATCATACCTCATCTCTTTATTTTTAGATGGTAACATTCTAGTATCAGATTGTTTTACCCCTACGTCAATTGTTCTCTGGTGGTGGAAAGTTGTCGCATAAGTAATCATACCACATCTTCTTATTTTTATATGGTTACATTCATTCTAATATCAGATTGATTTCCGTCTACGTCAATTGGTCTCTGGTGGTGGAAAGGTGTCTCATAAGCAATCATACCACATCTCCTTTTTTTTATATGGTTACATTCTAGTATCAGATTGATTTCCGTCTACGTCAATTGGTCTCTGGTGGTGGAAAGTTGTCTCATGAGCAATCATACCACATCTCCTTGTTTTTATATGGATACATTCTAGTATCAGATTGATTTCCGTCTACGTCAATTGGTCTCTGGTGGTGGAAAGTTGTCTCATAAGCAATCATACCACATCTCCTTATTTTTATATGGATACATTATAGTATCAGATTGTTTTCCTCCTACGTCAATTGGTCTCTGGTGGTGGAAAGGTGTCTCATAAGCAATCATACCATATCTCCTTATTTTATAAGGTTATATTCATTCTAATATCAGATTGATTTCCCCCTACGTCAATTGGTCTCTGGTGGTGGAAAGGTGTCTCATAAGCAATCATACCACATCTCCTTATTTTTATATAGTTACATTCTTGTATCACATCGATTTCCCCCTACGTCAATTGGTCTCTGGTGGTGGAAAATTGTCGCATAAGCAATCATACCACATCTCCTTATTTTTATATGGTTACATACTAGTATCAGATTGTTTTCCCCCTACGTCAATTGGTCTCTGTAAGAGGCCCAAAATTGAAAAATATCAAACAATTGAGAAAACTAACGGCCAAATTTATAACAAAACAATTACGAAAAAAAATATGACAGACATGAACCAACGACAACCACTGAACCACAGGCTCTTGACTTGGGACAGGCACATATATAATATGGCGGTATTAAAAAAGTTTGGCGCCAGACCCTCCTCCTACCCTGGGACAGTGGCAAAGGTCAGATGGGAAATATTCTTCATATGCCCAAATTGATATTTAAATTAGGTTGAGTTGTGACGGCGGTTTTCATTGCCTGCTGGAATGGTGCTTTCAAATTCCCATCATCCTATGCGCTTAATGCTGCATCCTTTTAGCGTCCATCTTTCACATTTCTAAATTCGGAAAAGAAAAAGCTATATGTTGACAACATTACATATGTAAATAGATATTGAGAGTCTTTGTACATATATATATATATATATATTCTTTATAACACGGCATCGTCTTTTGGAGACGAACTAACAAGAAAACTATGACGATAGCGTATTTTTGTGTCTGAATATTTTTGTACCAAAACCGAACTTATTTCTTTAAATTTTAGCTTTGTATATATTTGTAAATAATTGTTGTACATGTATGTTTCATGTCATTTTTATTATGTTTTTGTTAACATAGAACAGTGTTGATGTCAACTACGAAATTTTTTGTCCACTACGAAACGCATCAAAATGTCCACTTCGTAACATGAGTTGTACCTTCATATCTGAAATACTGTTTAATCTTTATCGATAAAAAATGATTCTCCAATTTAGAAAAAAATGAGATTTTTCTAGTATATTAAGTAAACAAACTGGAATGTCTATAGGAAACATTTAAAATTGCAAAAATATGTGTGTTTAAATCTATAAGTCTGTCCTTCCCTGGTGAGTATGCTCTTGATAGAAACAATCTATAAGTCAGTCCTTTCCTGGTGAGTATGCTCTTGATAGAAACAATCTATAAGTCAGTCCTTCCCTGGTGAGTATGCTCTTGATAGAAACAATTTGTAAGTCAGTCCTTCCCTGGTGAGTATGCTCTTGATAGAAACAATTTGTAAGTCAGTCCTTCCCTGGTGAGTATGCTCTTGATAGAAACAATCTATAAGTCAGTCCTTTCCTGGTGAGTATGCTCTTGATAGAAACAATCTATAAGTCAGTCCTTTCCTGGTGAGTATGCTCTTGATAGAAACAATCTGTAAGTCAGTCCTTTCCTGGTGAGTATGCTCTTGATAGAAACAATCTATAAGTCAGTCCTTTCCTGGTGAGTATGCTCTTGATAGAAACAATGTATAAGTCAGTCCTTTACTGGTGAGTATGCTCTTGATAGAAACAATCTATAAGTCAGTCCTTTCCTGGTGAGTATGCTCTTGATAGAAACAATCTATAAGTCAGTCCTTTCCTGGTGAGTATGCTCTTGATAGAAACAATTTGAAGTCAGTCCTTCCCTGGTGAGTATGCTCTTGATAGAAACAATTGTAAGTCAGTCCTTCCCTGGTGAGTATGCTCTTGATAGAAACAATCTATAAGTCAGTCCTTTTCTGGTGAGTATGCTCTTGATAGAAACAATCTATAAGTCAGTCCTTTCCTGGTGAGTATGCTCTTGATAGAAACAATCTATAAGTCAGTCCTTTCCTGGTGAGTATGCTCTTGATAGAAACAATCATAAGTCAGTCCTTTCCTGGTGAGTATGCTCTTGATAGAAACAATCTATAAGTAGTCCTTTCCTGGTGAGTATGCTCTTGATAGAAACAATATGTAAGTCAGTTCTTCCCTGGTGAGTATGCTCTTGATAGAAACAATCTGTAAGTCAGTCCTTCCCTGGTGAGTATGCTCTTGATAGAAACAATCTGTAAGTCATTCCTTCCCTGGTGATATGCTCTTGATAGAAACAATCTATAAGTCAGTCCTTTCCTGGTATGTATGCTCTTGATAGAGAAAAAAATAAGTCAGTCCTTTCCAGGTATGTATGCTCTTGATAGAAATAATCTATAAGTCAGTCTTTTCCTGGTATGTGTGCTCTTGATAGAAACAATCAATAAGTCAGTCCTTTCCCGGTATGTATGCTCTTGATAGAAACAATCAATAAGTCAGTCCTTTCCCGGTATGTATGCTCTTGATAGAAACAATCTATAATTCAGTCCGTTCCCGGTATGTATGCTCTTGATAGAAACACTCTATAAGTCAGTCCTTTCCCGGTATGTATGCTCTTGATAGAAACAATCTACACGTATAATCAGTCCTTTCCTGGTATGTATGGTCTTGATAGAAACAATCTATAAGTCAGTCCTTTCCCGGTGTGTATGCTCTTGATATAATTAATATATAAGTCAGTCCTTTCCTTGTGTGTATGCTCTTGATTGAAACAATATATAAGTCAGTCCTTTCCCGGTATGTATGCTCTTGATAGAAACAATCTACACGTATAATCAGTCCTTTCCTGGTATATATGCTCTTGATAGAAACAATATATAAGTCAGTCCTTTCCTGGTATGCATGTTCTTGATAGAAACAATCTATAAGTCAGTCCTTTCCCGGTGTGTATGCTCTTGATATAATTAATATATAAGTCAGTCCTTTCCTTGTGTGTATGCTCTTGATAGAAACAATATATAAGTCAGTCCTTTCCCGGTATGTATGCTCTTGATAGAAACAATCTACACGTATAAGTCAGTCCTTTCCTGGTATATATGCTCTTGATAGAAACAATATATAAGTCAGTCCTTTCCTGGTATGTATGTTCTTGATAGAAACAATCTGCAAGTCTGTCCTTTCCCGGTATGTATGCTCTTGGTAGGAACAATCTATAAGTCAGTCCTTTCCCGGTATGAATGCTCTTCATACAAAAAATCTATAAGTCAGTCCTTTCCCGGTATGAATGCTCTTCATCAAAAAAATCTATAAGTCAGTCCTTTCCCGGTATGTATACTTGATAGAAACAATCTATAAGTCAGTCCTTTCCATGTATGTATGGTTTTGATATAAACAATCTATGATTCAGTCCTTTCCCGGTGTGTATGCTCTTGATAGAAACAATCAATAAGTCAGTCATTTCCCGGTATGTATGCTCTTAATAGAAACAATCTACATGTATAAGTCAGTCCTTTCTTGGTATGTATGCTCTTGATAGAAACAATCAATAAGTCAGTCCTTTCCTGGTATGTGTGCTCTTGATAAAAACAATCAATAAGTCAGTCCTTTCCTGGTATGTATGCTCTTGATAGAAACAATCTATAAGTCAGTCCGTTCCCGGTATGTATGCTCATGATAGAAACAATCAATAAGTCAGCCCTTTCCCGGTATGAATGCTCTTGATAGAAACAATTTATAAGTCAGTCCTTTCCCGGTATGTATGCTCTTGATAGAAACACACACACAATCTATAGGTCAGTCCTTTCCCGGTAAGTATGCTCTTGATAGAAACAATCTGTAAGTCAGTCCTTTCCCGGTATGTGTGCTCTTGATAGAAACAATCAATAACTCAGTCCTTTCCCGGTATGTATGCTCTTGATAGAAACAATTTATAAGTCAGTCCTTTCCTGGTATGTATGCTCTTGATAGAAACAATCTATAAGTCAGTCCTTTCCTGGTATGTATGCTCTTGATAGAAACAATTTATAAGTCAGTCCTTTCCCGGTATGTATGCTCTTGATAGAAACAATCTATATGTCAGTCCTTTCCCGGTATGTATGCTCTTGATAGAAACAATCTGTAAGTCAGTCCTTTCCTGGTATGCATGCTCTTGATAGAAACAATCTATAAGTCAGTCCTTTCCTGGTACATGTATGTATGCTCTTGATAGAAACAATCTATAAGTCAGTCCTTTCCTGGTATGTATGCTCTTGATAGAAACAATCAATAAGTCAGTCCTTTCCCGGTATGTATGGTCTTAATAGAAACAATCTATAAGTCAGTCCTTTCCCGGTTTGTATGCTCTTGGTAGAAACAATCTATAAGTCAGACCTTTCCTGGTCTAAAAATGTTCTCGGAAGAACTGTCCAAATCATTTCCAGTCGTAGAACTGTTAGCAGAACTGACCAAATCAGTTATAACCGTAGAACTGTAAGCAGAACTGACTAAATCAGCTCTAACCGTAGAACTATCAGTATTGTAGAACAGTTCTAAATGACGCCACTGCAGGTAGAGAAAAGTTTAAGACAACTAGTTCTTAAAACTGTTCTATGAATAGAACTGACTAAATCAATTCTAGCCGTAGAACTGACCAAATCAGTTATAATCGTAGAACTGTTCTAGCCGTAGAACTGACCAAAGATTTAGTCAGTTCTAGCTAGAAATGTCTAAAACTGTTCTAGGGTAGAACTGTCAGGATCAGTTCTAGGTACAACTGTCTAAATCAGTTCTATAGGTAGAACTGACCAAATCAGTTCTTGTAAGGCAGACGACTTCAGTCTTGGAAGTAAAGTCCTCAGCTTGGTTTAATGACGGTGATGCGGCTAAGGAGTTGGTGGTTCACCATGACCAGAAACTTCTTAGCGGTCTCCTTTCATTGGGAATCTTATTTTTTGTCCCCTTTCCGATGACGACTGTATGTGGCTGGGTATTTATACATCCCATATACCCAAACTGACAACTCATGGCTTTTAATGCAAACGAGTTGGAAAATTTAATGGAGGATAATAATTTATGTACGCAAACAAATGATAGGTTTATTAAAAAAGAATTTTATTTACTGTAAGTAGTTTCTAAATAATGTGTCGAATGAAAATTTTGGATTGTCACTGTGAAGTGAAGATTGGTATGTTGGATAGATATAGAAATACGACCCTTTATAGAGTCGATGGATTGTTCTCTATCGTGTATAATAAAGCATGGCCCCTTCCCCATTGTCGTGGGGTTTCCTACTAGACGAGATCATTTTAGGTGACACTTCATCAATACAGTTATTTTTTGAGGTCTTACAAAATTACATAGTTTACATATTTTACTCAATTAAAAGGAACTTTTCAGACATAATTACACAAATTTCACATAAAATTTAATTGGGTTTTTGGTAATTTTTAGCTCACGTGGCCCGAAACTAGTGAAACTACTAGGCCAAATACTTCCAAACTTTAACTGAATGTTCCTTAGGGTATATAGTTTATAAATTGTATCCGAAGTTTTGATATATCAACAAACATGGTCGCCATTGCTAAAAATAGAACATAGGGGTCAAATGCAGTTTTTGGCTTATATCTCAAAAACGAAAGCATTTAAAGCAAATCTGACATGGGCTAAAAATGTTCATTAGGTCAAGATCTATCAGCCCTGAAATTTTCAGATGAATCAAACAACCCATTGTTGGGTTGCTGCCACTTAATTGGTAATTTTAAGGAAATTTTGCAGTTTTTGGTCATTATCTTGAATATTATTATAGATAAAGATAAACTGTAAACAGCAAAAATGATCAGCAAAGTAAGATCTACAAATAAGTTAAATATGACCAAAATTGTCAATTGACCCCTAAAGGGGTTATTGTCCTTTAATGACAATTTTTCACAATTTGTTCATCATATTTGCTAACTTTAAAAAATCTTCTCCTCTAAAACTACTCAACCAAATTCAACCAAACTTCAACTGAATGATCAGTAGGGTGTATAAAATAAAGTTTGTGTTTTATTTTCTATATCGTCAAAAAACATGGCCGTCATGGCTAAAAATAGAACACAGGGTAAAATGCAGTTTTTGGCTTATATCTTAAAAACTCCAGCATTTAGAGCAAATAAGACAAGAAGTTAAAGTATTTATTAGATCAAGAAATTTTCAGCCGAATTTGGTAACTGGTTTTTCAGGTATAATGCCCTGAATTGATGATTTTAAAGGAATTTTGCAGTGTTTGGTTATTATCTTGAATATTATTATAGATACAGATAAACTGTTAATAGCAATTGTATTGTGAATCATCAGATTGACCTAGACTGTATCTTAATCAAGTGTAGGGCGAATTCGACTCATGCCCATTTCTTTCCAGAGGTTCCTAAGAGGCTTTAAAAGGTATTTCCAGGATAGTACATGGCCTTTGTTACTCTGTTTAATTTACAACAAACATTAATTTATTAATTTAGTTAATAAGGCATTGTTTACCAGGTGAGCGATTCAGGCTTTTGAGAGCCTCTTGTTCATTACAGATTCTGTTATATTAAAGTTTAAGATATGCGTGTTACATTTTACGCTTAAGGGTTTTGTAAAGATGCATGTAAAAAATATAACTGTATGAATTATGAAGCCTGCCTCATATGAATGAAGGAACATGTTCGTTAGAAGAGGACCACACAGAAAAAAATCCCAAAATATAAACAACAAATGTGATATCTTTGAAATATAGGTTTTTTATACAAAGTATAAACGAGGAGCTGTTGTCATAGTATAAATGTGACGGACAGAATTAAAGAGATGGAATTGTTTCAGTGGACTATTTTAAGTCTTAGTTTCGTTGTGTGTTATGTGTCAATTTAAAGAGTTATGCCTTTTTTAAACTGAGTTTTTATAGTTTCATATTCTAGTTTGTGTTGTTAAACCAAATTAAGTCACAGGTTAGGATCCCAATTATTTAACCCGTCATATTCTGTATGTGTCTGTCCCAAGTTTGGTGCCTGAAATTCAGTAGTTGTCGCTAGCTGTTGCATGCATGTCATATTTGCTGTTTTTTGTTGTTGTTTTTTTTAGCGTTTTCTCCAGTAATCAGGCCGTTAGATTTTTGGTTTGGATTGCTTTACATTTGTCACGTCGGGGCCTGTTAAAGCTTGAGATACGGTATGAGTTTTACTCATTGTCGAAGACCGTCCAGTATCCTATAATTACATGTATCCACATCATTTGAACTCTTGAGGATAGCATCTCATTGGTAATCATATCATAGCCTCAGAGTATTAAAATGGTTTTCATAAAATTGAGAATGGAAATGGGGAATGTGTCAAAGAGACAACAACCCGACCAAATAAAAAACAACAGCAGAAGGTCACCAACAGGTCTTCAATGTAGCGAGAAATTCCCGCACCCGGAGGCGTCCTTCAGCTGGCCCCTAAACAAATATATACTAGTTCAGTGATAATGAACGCCATACTAATTTCCAAATTGTACACAAGAAACTAAAATTAAAATAATACAAGACTAACAAAGGCCAGAGGCTCCTGACTTGGGACAGGCGAAAAAATAATTTGTTTTAATTCTATTATACAATTGAAACATAATGTGACCAACATTATTTATCGGAAGGTATGCTAAAGGTCCCGTTCAACTTTAAAATTAAGCGCATGATACGCCCTTTTTTAGGCATATTAAAATTATGTAGTATTCACCTATCCCAACAACAGTGTAAAGTTTCAGAGGTCCCGAAATACGCCCACCTGACATTGTTTTGGTTTGGTCAGACAAGTATTGACAACAACAGTGTAAAATTTCAGAGGTCCCGAAATATGCCCACCTGACATTGTTTTGGTTTGGTCAGACAAGTATTGACAACAACAGTGTAAAGTTTAAATAAATTTACATCCCAGCTCCTTTGTTCTAACAGGGGTGGTCTGAGCCGGATCACCCATACCAGATCACCCCAGTTTAAGTTTCTTTGTTATGCATGCTTTCCTTTGTTCTGTAACATTTTGGCGGGAATGTCAAATCCAGTATAAAACTTATAATTAATTATACGGAGAAGACTATCTATCAAAATTCACGTAGAAAAAATTCAGTGTATATGCTGGGATTCGAACTCAAGACCTTTAGCATATCAAGCCACGACACATACCACTTTATGGAACGCCACGACTGCCTTATGTTAATAATCAGCATTATCGCTATTTTGTGTATTTTTCCTTTGATCTTTTTTTGTGATAATTTTCATATCATGCTTCTCGCTTGAGATGGAAAAATTATCGCTAGAAATTAAGGAGGCCACGTGGCGTTGCTAACGAAACTGACATGAAATTGACAATGTCGTCATAGGTAAAATAGCGATAAACAGATTATCATTGGTCATCTCAACTCGATTGCTTTTCTCACTTTCGCTGTCCCAGCTCAAGCGAGAAAATCAATCTCGTTGAGATGATCAACGATAATCTATAATTATACGCAGTGTTCACGGCATTATATGAAGTGATCACAGCATTATATGTAGTGCTCACAACATTATATGAAGTGATCACAGCATTATATGCAGTGCTCACAGCATTATATGCAGTGTTCACAGCATTATATGCAGTGTTCACAACATTATACGCAGTGCTCACAACATTATATACAGTGATCACAACATTATATGAAGTGTTCACAGCATTATATGCAGTGGTCACAACATTATATGCAGTGCTCACAACATTATATGCAGTGTTCACAACATTATATGCAGTGTTCACAACATTATACGCAGTATTCACAACATTATATACAGTGATCACAACATTATATGAAGTGTTCACAGCATTATATGCAGTGGTCACAACATTATATGCAGTGCTCACAGCATTATATTAAGTGCTTACAACAAATTATTAAGTGCTCACAACATTATATTAAGTGTTCACAACATTATATTAAGTGTTCACAACATTATATGCAGTGCTCACAACATTATACGTTTTTTGTTGATGAAGATGATGATCGGTGATGATGATGAGATTGATGTATGATGAGATTAATGTATGATGAGATTGATGTATGATGAGATGATTCGGTAAACTTCGGAAATTTCATCGGATATTTCCGGACCGAGGCCGGTCTATTTTTCATTCACGAGCACATGGTACACCGAAAAAAATGGCTGAAAAAAGTATACAGGCGGTTTTGTTTGAACTTGGTCTTGGGACTATTTCCCAAAGATTTATTGAACACAAAATTAATTTCGCTCTTGCAAAAAAATTGTCTGATGAAGAACTCAGTGCTTTGGGTGTTGGGACCATAGGCGACCGAATACGCCTGAAAGAAAAACTTAACAGTCAAAACACAGAGCCAGTGGCTCATTCAAGTCCTCAGGCTTCAGATTCTACTTCAGGTAAATTCAAGATAAAGGAGTATCAATTGGGAGTAAAAACGTTGTGTAAATAGAGTCGGAGATGATTTATAATTGACAAAAGTCTATACTTTAGCCCCCCCCCCCCCCCCCCCCCCCGAAACATATATTTATGTCTATGGTTTCCCTGTATTAGTGAACTATAAAACAAATACACAAAAAATGCATTGATAAGAATATTTGTAGATATGGTAGGAGTTGCGGCAGCCAATGAGAGTCTTAGACTTAGACAACACTCCCTCAAAGACCAAGCATTGATAGATCCGAGGCGCCCGACCCCTTTTTGTGGGGAAAAAATTGGTTGATAATATTTAAGGGAATCACTAGAGCATGACTAGAGCAGCCCCTTTTTATGAAAAGTTCTGGCTCAACCACTGCTGAGGACAATTCTTTTTAAAATTAACAATTAATTAAGTAAGGCCTTCAACACAGAGCAATAGCTTACAAGGAACAGCAAACTACTCAGGGCAGAAACAAATGTATTGGTAGTTTAACTGGTCAGAATAATTATGACGACTTAAAATGTCAGAGAAAAAACGCAGGGGGCACAGTATCTAATGGAACTGAAATTTGGTTAGGTCCCTAAAACTTGTATAAATCTGCACATTATATATATTAATTATAAAGTTAACTTTCATCTTTCAGCATGTCCAGTTGCAGATCTATATCTTTTATATACATGTATGAAAGGTGGGGAGGGGGTACATTTTTGTCGAGCCTGCAACTGTTGTTGCAGAAAGCTCAACATAGGGATAGTGATCCAGCGGCGGCATTAGCTTACTTCTTAAAAGCTTTATATTTTAGAAGGTAGAAGACCTTGATGCTTCATTCTTTGTATATAGATGCCTCATGTTACAAACTTTCCGTCAGTCACATGTCCAATGTCCTTAAACTCATTTTCATGGTTCAGTGACTACTTGAAATAAAAGTTAAGAGTTTTTGTAATGTTAAATTCTCTCTTAATAGTCTTATTAAAATAAGAAATTGGATACGCTTTTGTACTATATTTGGTATATGCGTTCCTTGCAAGGTCCTCATGCCTGTCAGACAGTTTTCACTTGACCTCGACCTCATTTCATGGATCAATGAACAAGGTAAAGTTTTGGTGGTCAAGTCCATATCACAGATACTATAAGCAATAGGTCTAGTATATTTGCTGTATGGAAGGACTGTAAGGTGTAAATGTCTTAACTGGCAGTTGTCATCTGACCTTGACCTCATTTTCATGGTTCAGTGGTTATAGTTAAGTTTTTGTGTTTGGTCTGTTTTTCTCATACTATATATGCAATAGGTCTACTATATTTGGTGTATGGAATGATTTATTGTAACTAAGGTGTACATGTCTAGCTGACATGTATCATCTGACCTTGACCTCATTTTTATGGTTCAGTGGTCTAGGTTAAGTTTTTGAGTTTGGTCTATTTTTTTAATACTTTATGCATTAGGTCAACTATATTTGGTGTATGGAAATATTTTATTATCTGTATGTCTGTTAGGCAGGTTTATTTGACCTTGACCTTATTTTCATGGTCCATTGCTATAAAGAGTTAAGTGTGTGTGTTTTGGTCTGTTTTTCCTAATTTATAAGCAATAAGTCAACTATATTTGTTGTATTGAAGAATTGTTAGCTGTACATGTCTGCCTGGCATGGTTCATCTAACCTTGACCTCATTTTCATGGTTCACTGATCAATGTTTCGTTTTCTTGGTTAATGTTGAGTTAATGTGACAGTTGTAATAAAGCTTTATATTTAGGTCTATCAACATAATATCAATGATTAGTAAAGAAGACGAGACATTTCAGCGTGTGCACTCTTGTTATAAATTAAAGCTCCCATCCCCACCCCTATGCTCTAGATGGAAAATGTTATTCTCTCTCCCTGGAACTTGCGCATATTCTTGTTGTTAATTATACGAAATGTTGAAACTATGACAAGTCAGTGGCAGATCTGGAGGGGTGTAGAGGGCGTAAACACCCCCTTTTTTGCTTGTCCTTTTTTTTTTGGTAAAGTGAGTGATCAGACCAGACTTTGTGGACTTTTAATTGCCATTTCCCGTGTATTTAATCTTTATGTAACAATTTTTTACTTATAAAATACTTTTCACTGATTATGTCAGAGTCATCAGATTTGCTATGGTGGAGTTGACAAATGCATTGGAAAAAAAAACATCACTCTGTCATTTCAAAATTTAAATTAGAGTAACACATTGCTAAGGCTAAGGATGACAATCATGACACCTTTAAAGTGACACAGGATTGTGCAAGAATGTGTCACTATTGACTTCTACATCTATTTCAAAATCCCTCAAAACAGAAAGTAATGGCTATTATATACACTCTCATGAAAAAAGTTCCACAGCAATATCATTTACCTATGCAAGTAACGCAACCTGGCAACATGTTTGAATGTAAGCGCCCCAGCCTATGTTTAAATAACATAGCTGAATGATGATCCTCAGTCAGTATAAGCTATAGATTTATATAAAGTTTAAGGTATGAACCATTTGATTTGAGGAGGCAGTCAGATATTTCAGAGAAAAAAATCTGACTCTGATTTTTGCCTTAAACAAAAATTCTGTCCGATTGAAAACAATAATCTTGTCCACTTTTTTGCTATTAGAAACAAAAAATTCCAACAGAATTAATTACCATTAAATTAACATAATGAATAAAAAACGGGTGTATTGTTTTGGGGGTGGGGGTTTAAAATTCTGACTGGAATCTCTGTTTCGCCGACTTGATACATGTATATTGAATACTTTTTTTCAAAACCAGACTGCGATCTGCCTGCTGGTTGTGGCCTTTATGTCTCCATTTGTGGACAGTCATTTGTAAAATCCTTGTTATTTCATACTCATTGGAAGTCTTAAAATGGTTGATCTGGAACCCCTTGATTCTCTTATTTTTGTTGTGTGAAAAATATCAACCAAACATTACGAAAATAATAATTGCTTGTTTGTCTTTATTAACTTAAATTTCATCAAATAGCCCAGAGTATATCAACAAGAAATATATGTGAGGTTTACTGGTTATGCTAACTAACAAACAAAGAAAATGTTCCAGGTCTACTTTTTACTGACATGTCACACATCAAATATATTAGTACATATAGCTTTGGATCCATATTATCATTATATGATAGACAATTATAAGGGAGAATATAGCATTTAAAAAAGCACAACCCTTACACTTTACAGCAACTATAAAATATACATGCTCCACGTCAGGAACCATCTACACTTATTTAATGTTTTTTAACCCAAAATAAGTCCATGATCTTTAAGAACTACGCCCCCTCTTTCAAAAATCTTGGATCCAACCCTGCAAGTTTGGTCTAATTATAAAATTTTCACGGAGACTGTTTCCCAGAAATTATTTAGGCATTACAATGGACATAAGAATTTCCGGTTTACACAAAATTTGTGAGTTAAAACCCTAAACATGCTAAAATTATAAAATAAATGTTCAGTTATTTTGACAGGGTAAACAAAGCAAATAAACCTCAGCCATTAGATTTGTTCTATCAATATGTAACATAATATTGACAATAGGAAGAAAGTTAAGTGTCAGTGTGTATCCCAAACTCTTTCTGACTGACAATAATGTCAACCAAAAAATCATTTGGTAAGACAGATATTTTTTTAGATGACAATATTGAAGAAAAAAATCATCTTCTTCTTTCGATCAGACAAACCCTTTAGGCCATAATAAATAATAGGTTTAATAATATATATATTTCTGATTCTCAGTATTTGCCAGTTAAATAGCAAACACTGTTACTCACAACATAACCTTTAAGGAATGACTGTAATATTTTTTCTGTGTATGAAGACATGCAATAAAAAATGTTGTGCACACTGAATAATGCGTGTAGCAGGTTATTTAACAGTGTGCACCACATATTTTATGTTATTTTCGAATACACAGAAAAAAATATTACAGTAATTTCTTACATTATTATTTAAATCTTAATTCCATTTTGAACTGGCGTAAGTCATGAAAAAACATTGATGATGTCATGATCACATGACAAAATTATGTCTATGATATGATATGATAAACAAAACGACTTCAGCCAATCAGAAGACGTGTTTTATCCAAAATTAAATTATTTGGAAATATTCAGATGCTTGATGTTTGTTTTTTTTTAATGTTCCAACCTTAAACAAAATGGCTGTTTAAACTTTCTTTGTTTAACATTTAAAAAAAAAAAATAAAGCAGCCTGTCATTTATTTAAGAAATTGAAAAGTGAAAAATGGATTGTTAACATGAAAAAATTGTAGTAATTTAAGAATGTACTTAGGTGAGGTTTTTGGAATTCATGTCAAATGTTCAGACATTATTAAATTATTGTATGGATACTTTTCTCAGTATTCATGTCCATTCCTGGTGTGAGTATTAATATAATGTAATAGAATTTGTTAAATGCAAGATCATTCATGAAATAACTCAAAAACACACTTTTATATATTTAATCTGACCAATGGGGGATAATAAATGACCTGAGGAATGTAGTCTAGACAGTTAACCAACTGTTATTAACTTATAAATGATGGCAAGCATGGGATTCCAGTAAATTTTTAACTGAGGATTTAGCTCTTACTTAACAATCTTGTACCTAATATCTTTGCGCATGAGATGTTTTCACTAAGATTTCTATTACAGATTGGAAGTTCACTTCCCCAGTTTCGCCACCTTTTTAACACAAAACCACCAATATTGACTTTGAAAGGTGCAATTACAATGCTGAAACCGAATTTCAGTGAACCTGGCACCAACAGAAGAAGTTTACAAACTCGAGTTTATTCAGTGTTCACAAAATATCTTCGGGAAGTATCAAGTAAGAATAAAATATATACATGTAGATGTTATGACTTTTTATGTTATTAAAGATTGAGTTAATCTTTACAACCATTTACCACACTGAATTTTAAAAACCATTTCAGAGCTACAAAAAACATATGAAAATGTATGTTTGTCATTAAGTATCAGGACAATTTGAACACATTTAACAAGTGTGGTCTTATTATTTTATAGTCTATCAGCATTAAACTTCCCTTGACTGATTCCCCCTACTTTTTTACACAATATTAATCAATGTCAAATTCAAGAATTTCTAAATTTGGGGTCCTGACCTTTCTTATTTAAAAAAAAAAAGAGAGGCTGTGATATTTTGGAACAAAGTTGCTATGCACACAATATAGATGAAGGTTAATTTTGAATGGTTCCTCAGGTCCCACCCATTAGAGATGTCTTGAATGTTGATAATTAAAGTATTGAACAGGGTCCAGTGTAAGAAAAAGTCAAAAAAAGGAGAGACTGTTGGTCTAACTTAAATCTTAAATATATAAGAATATGTGGTATGAGTGCCATTGAGATAACTCTCTGTCAAGTCACAATTTATAAAAGTAAACCATTACAGGTCATCGTACAGTCTTCAACATATAGCCTTGGCTCAGACCGAACAGAAAGCTATAAAGCCCACCAAAATGACATGTTTGAGGGTTACCAATCTGCTCTATCACCGTCTCAGCTATGTGTTATTAATTTTTTTATACTAAATGTCCTATCCTTATTGTCATTTACAGATGAATTTGATTTTAAAGTATTTTCTATGACTTCATGTTCATAACAATGTTAGGGGTATCAGAAAAATCATCAGAAGAAAAGCAAGATGTTTTATTTATTTATTTTGACAATCAAATAATAGAATCTGATCCAAAACATCAAATTAAGCATTGTTTTTATACGCCTGTCAAGATTTTGACGGGACGTATTATGGTATACAAATGTCCGGTGTCCGTCCGTCTGTCTGTCCGGCGTAAACATGTCGCACCGTAACTTTAGAACGACTTATCCAAATTTCATGAAACTTAACATAGTTGTTTCTTATGATGGTCAAATTATCTGTATATTTTTTGGTGAAAATAAGATTTAAACTTTTTGAGTTATGGCACTTTGTAACTAAAATAGGGTGTGTTTTTTTCACATGTCGCACCGTATCTCAAAAACGATTCTTGATTATGGCTTTAAACTTTAAACACTTCTTAGTTATATTAATCTTAATATCTGTATACTTTTTGGTGATGATTCAAAATTTTATTTTTGAGTTATTGAGTATTTTGTAAAAAAGGGGGAGGTTTTTTTTACATGTCGCACCATATCTCAAAAATGATTTATGATTATTGCTTAAAACTTTACACATGTCTTTGTTATATTAATCTAAAGATCTGTATACTTTTTGGTGATGATTCAAAATTAAATTTTTGAGTTATTAAGTATTTTGTAAAAAAGGGGGAGGGTTTTTTTTTTCATGTTGTGCCGTATCTCAAAAACAATTTATGATTATTGCTTAAAACTTTACACACTTCTTTGTTATATTAATCTAAAGATCTGTATACTTTTTGATTTTGATTCAAAATTTTATTTTAGTGATATTTAGTTTTTTAAGATTATTGCATAAAACTTCCACACAAGACGCCGGGCATATCATGCGCTCGTGGTGCAGCTGTTTATTATTATTCGATGTAAATTCAATTCATTGTCCTTCAAATTATCAATGTTTGATTAGCCTGGATAAGAGCCAGGGTGATCATCATTCCAAAAAAATTGTCAACCGCTCAGCCATGTGATAGAGTTAATTAACACCCTCTTACATTGTCTTATAGCCAATCAAAAAATGGCATTTTAACATGAAATTTATTATACAACATATCAATCGAAATGGCTTTAAAATAACTCAATCAAAAGACATATCAACACAAGTAAACTGTTACACTAAATGAACAAAATTGTATGCATGACTTTTAAATTGAACTTAATTTATTGTATATACCTTGAATATTTTAAGAAGATTATGATATTTTTTGTATATTTCTGAGAAATTCTGACTACTTATTATTGCTATTATGTGTAGCAGTCCTTTCGTATAACACTGGCGGATCTAGAAATTTGGCCCGCTCAAGTCACACTTCAGTTATTCCCTAAATAAGCAACCGAATATTTTCCAGAAAAGGGGGGCCCAGCCCCCACTAAATCTGCCTCTGTATAATGAGAAACCTGAAATTTTGTTCAAAACATATTTTTAATCTTATAGAATGTCATTCTTATTTCAGGTGGAAGAAGAGAAAATATATCACTGCATAGTATATTAATGTTTGCAACTGGAGCTGATGAAGAACCAATTCTTGGATTTGCAGTAGGCCCAGAGATCTGTTTTTCTGAGAGTGAAACATATAATTCTTTTCTGCCTACTTCAAACACCTGCATAAATAGACTTACTTTACCAATTCCATCAGCAGAAAAGGATTTACCAACAAATGAAATCTTATTCCACTTGTACGACTTGGCATTTGCCAATACTTATTATGGATTAAGTTGAACATATTATTGTCAACATTTTGTATTTGTGATCATTCAGTGTAAATGATGCGAGTCTGATTTACTAACAAATGAAATCTTATTCCACTTGTACGACTTGGCATTTGCCAATACTTATTATGGATTAAGTTGAACATATAATTGTCAACATTTTGTATTTGTGATCATTCAGTGTAAATGATGTGAGTCTGATTTACCAACAAATGAAATCTTATTCCACTTGTACGACTTGGCATTTGCCAATACTTATTATGGATCAAGTTGAACATATTATTGTCAACATTTTGTATTTGTGATCATTCAGTGTAAATGATGTGAGTCTGATTTACCAACAAATGAAATCTTATTTCACTTGTACGACTTGGCATTTGCCAATATTTCTTATGGATTAAGTTGAACATATTATTGTCAACATTTTGTATTTGTGATCATTCAGTGTAAATGATGCGAGTCTGATTTACCAACAAATGAAATCTTATTCCACTTGTACGACTTGGCATTTGCCAATATTTCTTATGGATTAAGTTGAACATATTATTGTCAACATTTTGTATTTGTGATCATTCAGTGTAAATGATGTGAGTCTGATTTAGGCCAGGGTTTTTTAATTTGTTGGTTTACGGATTTTCTCCATGAAAAAGTCGGGTCGGTCGGTCGGAAAAAAAAGAAAAAAAATTATTCAAGACAGAAAAAATTATATGCAAAATAAATATATATTTCACCTTTCTAACAATATGTTTGTTATGCTATTTTGTCATCATTTCTTTGATTTTAGTTCGATTAAATTTTATTGCTCAGCTGTCATAAACATCGCATGACATTCTAATAATAATAATAATGTCCTGTAAAAAAAAGGGGGGTACACGGACAAAGACGAAATTAAATCGTCATTTCATAACAAAAAGAAAAAAACAGATTCGCGTAGCTCTAAATTAATTCCAAAAACTTGGTGAATAATGATCTTCCAGCAGGAAAACTGATAAAGAAAAAAAATGTAAAAACGTCGTACGAAAATAAGTTTCAACACACGTGTCAAAAACGTAATAGACTCGTCCACTTGAAAAACGAGAATATCGGCTTAATCTGTTGTCATGCATTCCCGTTTTTTATCCAAATGGACAATATTTTTTTATTATCTATGAAACAAGAAAATTCTAAATGATTATTTAATATTCAGTACTTTAACTTGATGTCTTCCACCTGTCCACATTTGGACAAGTCTATTTCTATCAGACGATGCATCTTACGGACTGATGACAAATACGGGAAACGAACTTATTGTGTAATTGGTTTTAAACACAGGTTTCGTTTTGCAAAATTATTTGCGCAATTGACATTTCAAGGTCAGTTAAAATTGATTTCTCTTTTTTTAGAAACGACAACTGGAAGTTTTATTTTTTCACTGTACAGAAAGTGTTATCAATTTTATTAGTGATTAATGCAATCATTTCATAAAAAAAAAAATGAATATTTGAATTATTTTTCAGGGATAATGCATTTGTTAGGGTCGGCGGGAATAAAAAAGCATGAAAAGTCAATTTTATTTTTATTCTGGAAATCGACAAAATCGGGTCGGCGGATCCGTAAACCAACAAATTAAAAAATTCGGGCCTTACCAACAAATGAAATCTTATTCCACTTGTACGACTTGGCATTTGCCAATACTTATTATGGATTAAGTTGAACATAGTATTGTCAACATTTTGTATTTGTGATCATTCAGTGTAAATGATGTGAGTCTGAAGTAGGACTGCAACAGATTTTTGGGGTTTGAAGAATAATGTTATGATGTTGTCTGTATTATTTTCATCCGAAGGCACATTATGTTTCTGGACATTTATTTACCAAGATAGGTTGAGTTGCATTTGGGGGTTATGATACATGTACCAACAGTTTAGAAATTAGGGGCCAAAAACAAGCATTTTAGTAATGTCCGCACAATAACTTGTTTGTAAGTGTATAGATCTCTACGACATTGTACCATAAGAAAGACTAGGATTTAATTTGGGGTGGGGGGGGGGTATTATCCCAAACATGCGGGAATTGGGGGTCAAACAAAGAGGCCAAAAATAAGCATTTTTCTCAGTTTCCAGTCAATAACATTTGTTTAAGTGTATGCATCTCTCTGAAATTGACTACACGATTCTGTACTACAAAGGCAAGGCTGGGATTGAGTGTGGGGTAATTGCTCCAAAAAAGGGAGGTGGGAAATTTTTTTTAACATGTTAAAGGGCTTTCTTTTTAGGTCACCTTGGCTGAAGGGCCAAGTGAGATTATTTCATCTTTTGGCATCTGTTGTCTTTTAACTTTTACAAAAATCTTCTCTGAAACTACTAGACTTAATTTAATCAAACTTAGCCACAATCATTATGATTATTAGGGTATCTAGTTTTAAAAAAATGTGTGCAGTGACCGATGTATATTTTGTCTCATTTTCTCACAAACTTCGACAAACCTTTCTGAAATTTGTATTGATGTTTATATGAGTGAGCTTTACTGTGTGATGTCTTGATATATTTTTCTTAGGAACTAAATATCAGGGCTTTCTGAAACTTGGTATCAAAGTTTTATGACGGGAGCTTTTCATGTGTGATACATTTTCAATTTTATCGTTCCTGTTTACTATGTTTACTGAATGCATTTAGTTTGTTTCTGAGATACTTCAATTGGATTACTACATTTAGGTGTATTAGAGAATAGTTTTGTACAGCCTATGTTGTCAAAGGTTTTTTCTAACCTTGACCTCATAATTATGATCATTGAAATGCTTGTAGTATTAACTTCTCTTTTTCACTTGCAACTTAATTCAATTATGACCACTAAAACAGGCAAGATTTTTTTATGTGTCTAATCTTGTTGATGTATTTTTAGCTTTTTGCACACTCCTGTCATGCCTGTTGTATATTATGTATTTTATTGGAAGTTTATTTTATTATGTCCTAAAAGAGATTGTTTGGGTAAATTATATTTTTAATTACTGTTATGTTACCTGTGTTAGCAGCAGCAAATCCAATTAAAACACCAGTTCATATAGCAAATTTACTGTTTTTATTCAATTTTATCAAGAGTCGGGTTCAGGAACATGTTGACATTTACTGCATTTATACTTCTATGAATCAAGAGTTAGATAAATCACCATCACTTATTGTAAAAGATTTTCATTTCATAGACAAAATTGTTAGTCTCACTTGAAGAGAATTGTATATTAAGCATAATTTTAAGAATAGTGTCAAAGTTACATGTTTGGTGGTCAACATTGTTAAAAATAAAAGGTTTTACGAAAAACATCATTAAAATTCATCTAGGGACACAATTGTAATTAGACTTGAAGAGAGTTTATACTTTTCTAATCCTCCAGGAATTTTTTGTTGACCCAACTGTCCGAAATCATGATGGCTGGCACTTTTTTCTCATTGTTGAAGCTTGTACTGAACGGTTGCATAATTGCCTATAATTGCTTTAATACATCTACTACTTCATCTGAACTATGGTGATAGCTGTTTTATGGCAATCACACCACATCTCTTTACTTTAATATTACTAAAGATAGAAAACATCAGGCAAAAATAGGATCATAAATTTTAATTAGATTACAATAAGATATTTATTAAGGCATTTTTTGTAAATTCTTAAAGTATAATGTTTTAAAATGTTTGTACATTTTCTGGTTAATGATTATGTTAATTTGTGAATTGGTAGTTCACAAAAAGGGTTTTAAAGAAGACTGCTGAAACAGGTCCAGACCCAGTATTGGTCTTGCTTACTTTACTTAATAAATTTATGAAAGTTTGTGAATTTTCTGTTTGTTATCCAACATATTAAATGTTTGTTGAATACATTCAAAATGTATATTTCTTCTGTGTTGTTAATACATAAAGGGACGACAGGTACATGTATCAATCCAGTATCATTTAGGGCCCATCCTTGACAAAAGATGGTGAAAATGATACCAGAGGGACATTTAAGCTTGTAAATCAGAAATAAACTGACGACACCATGCATGGCAAATGAAGAAGAAACAAAAACCCAGACAAACAATAGCACACAAAACACAATACAGGAAACTAAAGACTAAGCAACAGGAAATGGGAATTGAACCAGGAATCTTCCCAACCCTTGAAGGGAACCTTTATTATATAAATAAGGCGTTAGTTTTCTCATTTGATTTGTTTTACATTGACATTTAGGGGCTGTAAATACCGGACTTTGCGGTATGGACTTTGCTCATTGTTGACAGCCTTTAGGTGACCTATAGTTGTTAATTTCTGCGTCATTTCGGTCTCTTTTGGAGAGTTGTCTCATTGGCAATCATACCGTATCTTCTTTCATATTAATTGTCTTTCATGCAGCTGCTTTTAAGTAAGTTCCATTTTTAGTGTTTAAACGGTTAAACGTCACATACCTTATTCATATAATGTGATATTGAAAATTTCTAACATACGTGTAATAATGCAGTTAAATGATAGTAGTTTTATTCATTATATCTGCTTTCATTGTCATTTAAAACTCGTTATGACTAGAGAGATGAATACATGTTTGTCCATGACAGAATCTCTGAAAAGCTTGAATAGTCAGATGCATGCAGGCATAGTGGAATTAATTACTTTTGGAGTGTCAAAAACTCGTTGGAAGTACTTGATAAATTGCATGCATATATTGGTGATTTTGAATCTGTTCAAAGTTTTGATTTTTCTACCCTATATACCACTTTGCCTCATATTCTTATTAAGAAAAAATTCACATCCCTAATTAACTGGGCATTTAAAAAGTCGGAATGCGAGAACATATGTTCAAACTCTTTTAGATCATTTTTTAGTAGCAATAAACAAAAGAACTATGTCAATTGGACATGCTTTGATACTATTTATGCACTTGAATTTTTACTTGATAACATTTTTGTTCGCTTTGGAGATTCCATATATCGTCAAGTTATTGGAATTCCAATGGGGACTAACTGTGCACCACTTATTGCGGACCTGTTTTTGTATTGTTATGAGTTACAATTTATGACTAAAATTAGCAAAGACCCATCAAAACAACATTTGATACAAAAATTTAACAATACTTTTAGATATTTGGATGATATATTGGCTCTAAATAATGACGACTTCAGTATGTATACTAAAGAAATTTATCCTGTAGAACTTACTTTAAATAAAGCTAATGATAACAATGACCACTGCCCTTTCCTCGATCTTGATATCTATATCATAAACGGGAAGCTTAATACAAAAATTTATGATAAAAGAGATGATTTTTCATTTCCTATTGTTAATTATCCATTTTTAGATGGTGACGTTCCCTTGTCACCATCTTATGGTGTTTATATATCTCAACTTGTACGATTCGCTCGTGTATGTAACAATGTATTAGATTTTAGCGAGAGAAATTTATGTATTACTGAAAAATTATTACACCAGGGTTTTCGATATCACAAACTGGTCAAAACATTTACTAAATTTTATCACCGGTATAAGGAAATAATTCGTAAATATAACTCAACATGCAGACATCTTATACGTTCAGGTATTTCACATCCAAAATTTTATGGAAATATTCTTTATAAAGCACAAAAATGTCAGTATTCTCCTCAGAAACTAACAAAACCTTTAAATAGACTTATTAAAAGGGGATATAGTTACGATACTGTTGTCAGGTCATTAAAGATTGCATATTTTGGCTTTAACATTGATTCACTGATAGGGTCTTTGCATCGGAACTAAACACATTTATTTCTAAAAAAAAACAGTTGTTGGCATGACACGGGTAATGTTCTTCTCATATATTTTATGATAGTATGATACTAAACCCCTAACGGGAGGGATTGTACCTGATATTCATATGATGAAGACATAATCTTTCAATCAGTTTAATTGAGGTCTGGAGCTGGCATGTCAGTTAACTGCTAGTAGTCTGTTGTTATTTATGTATTATTGTCATTTTATTTATTTTCTTTTGTTACATCTTTTGACATCAGACTCGGACTTCTCTTGAACTGAATTTTAATGTGCGTATTGTTATTCTTTTACTTTTCTACATTGGCTAGAGGTATAGGGGGAGGGTTGAGATCTCATAAACATGTTTAACCCCGCGGCAATTTTGCGCCTGTCCCAAGTCAGGAGCCTCTGGCCTTTGTTAGTCTTGTATGATTTTAAATTTTGGTTTCTTGTGTATAATTCGGAGTTTAGTATGACGTCCATTATCACTGTACTATTATGCATATTTTAGGGGCCAGCTGAAGGACACCTACGGGTGCGGGAATTCTCGCTACATTGAAGACCCATTGGTTGCCTTCGGCTGTTGTTTGCTCTATGGTCGGGTGGTTGTCGCTTTGACATATTCACCATTTCCTTTCTCAATTTTAATTTTTACAGAGTTTGTCTTTAGTGCCGTGTGGAGACAGTAGAGTGCCTCCCCGTGCTTAAGGTTTATGCTCTTATATTATACTAGATTATGGAGTGTGTGTCCGAGCGAGAACTTCTCTATGTTCATTACTTTAGGAATATCTATCAAAAAGTAGTATTTTAATATTCAGCCCCATTCATCTATTTAGTCAGACGTCAGTCGCTACCTTGATATACCCTATCTTTTGTTAAATTTGTCGGGTAACTTATGACAATAAGCATTTGACGTCTTGAGCCGAACAGTTTTATCATTTTTACACAATTTAATCTACTGTGTGATGGTTCATATTCTGGACGCCAGTCTTTGCTCCTTTGTAATAAATCTACATACCAAAAAACAAATATGAAGCTTAGAAATGGAAAAATATTAAATACTAAACTCGTTCAAAGGGTATCTACACGTCTCAATCTTCAGAATCGCTTATCTAAAAATACTACCATAGCTAACGTTTTTAACAATAAAAATCGTGGTTACCCTTCTATCGATAAGTGTCATGTCAAAAAAGGACTTACGTGTCCCCGTCTTTCCACCAACAATACAGTAAGGTCCACATTTAATGGTCGCACATTTTCTCTAAATTTTGAAACTGATATTACTTGAAAAACAAACAGTATTATTTATTTACTCACATGAAACAAACCGGGATGCGGTATTCAGTACGTAGGTGAAACTGGGCGATATTTATCTAAACGCACGCAAGAACACCTGTATCGTTTTAAAAGACCCAATAAATTCAAAAGTATCATTTATCAACATCTTAAGAAGCACAGTCATCCTATTAAATATTTAACTGTTCAACCTTTAGAAGTAGTAAATAAGCAGCCTGGTGAATCTCATTCCAAGTTTGTACGATCACGAAAAATAAATGAATTAAATTGGATTAAAAAATTACAGACAGTCTACCCTCTCGGTCTTAATGATAATATCATGGGAATTGGCAATATATCAAGAACCGATTCTGTTAACATTTTGGATATAGTTTCTAAAACTGTTCGTAAAAATCGTTCTCATGGACGCAGAAAAAATCGCAATCAAAGAAAATTTCGGACCAACCATACAAATATTTCGGACCTAATTTCCATTTCAAAAAACAACGGCAGACATTATCTGTTAACCAAGCTTTGTTCTTTACCTATAAATAAATTAAATAAAATTTTAGAGGATTGCAACACAATTTCATATTACAGTCCTAAGTATGAAATTGTCCAAATTATAATGGCATATTGTTATTCTAAACTGTTTCCAAAAATTGATCGCCCTGAAGATCATAAAAAACATTTTATTAAAATAAAGTATGTCAATAAAGGTTTTGATTTTGTAAATATTGCCGGTATTTTTAACGACCATTCTGTTAAAGACCAAATTCCTGGATATTTTGATAATACTGAACTCCCTCTCATTTGTTATATTTACAAGAAATCTACCCGAAAATATGTGTTTAATTATAGCCAATTGTGTAAAGATGTAAATATCACTGAAAATACACCTATGTCGTGTAATTGCAGTAATTCAGAATACACCTATGGACCAATTTCCCATGTTATAACAGGAGACCTTAACATCGTTCACGACCGAGAGTTAAAATCATTCCTCAGTAAAGGACCTAAATATCGTCCCCCGTCAACTATTAACTGGAATGAGTGTCGTAATATCATCAACGACTCACTCCGCGCCTACTGTTTGAAATGGGTAAAACGGGAAAAAGCTGACAAAAAATCTTTGGACTCTTTTTTTAATTCAGTAATGAAGATAGTTGATATTCGAATACAACATTTTAAAGAACATTTTACCCTCAACAAAAACTATAAAAACCCTATTTCGCGTATCAAAAATAAACTAACAGAACTAGCCAAGGAATTTGTTTTTGTCCCGGCTGATAAAGCTGCTAATAATATCATTATTGTTTGACGTAAATTTTATATAGAGGTTCTGCAAAAGGAAATCACGAATTCACCAACATTCCAACTGACTTCATTTTCAGAAAACGACATCTGTAACAAACATAAACTTTTAGCTACTTCTTTACAAGCAGAACCAAACACAATGAAAGTCCCAACTATGTACTGGCTTCCGAAGCTGCACAAAAAACCTTACAAATATAGATTTATTTCATCTTCCAGCCATTGTTCAACTACTAAATTGTCTGTTTTACTTACTAGTACACTTGGTACAATAAAAAACCTGATAATAAATTGTTCAAATAAGGCCTTTGAAAATAGTGGAATTAATTACTTTTGGAGTGTCAAAAACTCGTTGGAAGTACTTGATAAATTGCATGCATATATTGGTGATTTTGAATCTGTTCAAAGTTTTGATTTTTCTACCCTATATACCACTTTGCCTCATATTCTTATTAAGAAAAAATTCACATCCCTAATTAACTGGGCATTTAAAAAGTCGGAATGCGAGTACATATGTTCAAACTCTTTTAGATCATTTTTTAGTAGCAATAAACAAAAGAACTATGTCAATTGGACATGCTTTGATACTATTTATGCACTTGAATTTTTACTTGATAACATTTTTGTTCGCTTTGAGATTCCGTATATCGTCAAGTTATTGGAATTCCAATGGGGACTAACTGTGCACCACTTATTGCGGACCTGTTTTTGTATTGTTATGAGTTACAATTTATGACTAAAATTAGCAAAGACCCATCAAAACAACATTTGATACAAAAATTTAACAATACTTTTAGATATTTGGATGATATATTGGCTCTAAATAATGACGACTTCAATATGTATACTAAAGAAATTTATCCTGTAGAACTTACTTTAAATAAAGCTAATGATAACAATGACCACTGCCCTTTCCTCGATCTTGATATCTATATCATAAACGGGAAGCTTAATACAAAAATTTATGATAAAAGAGATGATTTTTCATTTCCTATTGTTAATTATCCATTTTTAGATGGTGACGTTCCCTTGTCACCATCTTATGGTGTTTATATATCTCAACTTGTACGATTCGCTCGTGTATGTAACAATGTATTAGATTTTAGCGAGAGAAATTTATGTATTACTGAAAAATTATTACACCAGGGTTTTCGATATCACAAACTGGTCAAAACATTTACTAAATTTTATCACCGGTATAAGGAAATAATTCGTAAATATAACTCAACATGCAGACATCTTATACGTTCAGGTATTTCACATCCAAAATTTTATGGAAATATTCTTTATAAAGCACAAAAATGTCAGTATTTTCCTCAGAAACTAACAAAACCTTTAAATAGACTTATTAAAAGGGGATATAGTTACGATACTGTTGTCAGGTCATTAAAGATTGCATATTTTGGCTTTAACATTGATTCACTGATAGGGTCTTTGCATCGGAACTAAACACATTTATTTCTAAAAAAACAGTTGTTGGCATGACACGGGTTATGTTCTTCTCATATATTTTATGATAGTATGATACTAAACCCCTAACGGGAGGGATTGTACCTGATATTCATATGATGAAGACATAATCTTTCAATCAGTTTAATTGAGGTCTGGAGCTGGCATGTCAGTTAACTGCTAGTAGTCTGTTGTTATTTATGTATTATTGTCATTTTATTTATTTTCTTTTGTTACATCTTTTGACATCAGACTCGGACTTCTCTTGAACTGAATTTTAATGTGCGTATTGTTATTCTTTTACTTTTCTACATTGGCTAGAGGTATAGGGGGAGGGTTGAGATCTCATAAACATGTTTAACCCCGCCGCAATTTTGCGCCTGTCCCAAGTCAGGAGCCTCTGGCCTTTGTTAGTCTTGTATGATTTTAAATTTTGGTTTCTTGTGTATAATTCGGAGTTTAGTATGACGTCCATTATCACTGTACTATTATGCATATTTTAGGGGCCAGCTGAAGGACACCTACGGGTGCGGGAATTCTCGCTACATTGAAGACCCATTGGTTGCCTTCGGCTGTTGTTTGCTCTATGGTCGGGTGGTTGTCGCTTTGACATATTCACCATTTCCTTTCTCAATTTTAAATACTGAAGAAATTATAATAGTTCATGAAATGAATGAATAATTTCAAGTGCTGTCAAGAAAACATCCATTCCATAAGCTGTTGATGTCCATCCTGAAGGACACTGTTCTTGTAATTCAGTTTTGCACTCATGAGAGGGTGTGAATGTCAGACTATGATAGATGGGCTTGGATTTTCTTCATCAAAAAGAGCTCCTTCTACTCCATAAAATTCTTCGTCTTCAACCGCTAGGTCATTCTGTGTTCCTATTGGGTTATTCATTTGTCCAGCTAACCATAAGCGTATAGGAGATGATTTTGCAGTGCGCAATCTATGGCGTGCCCATGCTTCCCTCCAGATACACAGTTTTTCATTTATTTTTGGCATAAATACATGATGCAGTGAAAACATATGAATTTCATCCAGAGGGTCTAACAACCCTTCATCTTCCATGAAGTAAAATAACACATAATAGTATGCAAGAACACCATCAAAGACATCACGCCATAGTCTCTCTATGCGTTGGTTGTGTACACTTTTACCAACAATCATGCTTCCACGATTTGCTCCTCGCCTTTCAATCATAAAATCGGCAACTTTACTATTTTCCATACCTTTATCAGACCTCACTCTAAGTGGAAGCCCAAATTCATTTACTCCTTCAAGAAAACAACTTGCAACGGTTTCTGCTTTGTTGTTATCAATACATTTTAAAAAAGTGATAAATCTGCTAAAGCCATCAATTCCTCCAGCTATGATAAAATTCCATCGTACGAGTTTATGGTTAGTGTCAATGTGCCAAAGGTGATTAACACCCTGCACATTGTAAACTCTTCTTTTCAGTCTTCCTGCACGCCTGTCTTGTATTCCATTGTCATCAACATGATGTAGAATTTCCCGAAGTCTTGATCTTTGTACCTGTAAAAAAGAACTTGCATAAGTAACACTAATCATAATGTAAAACCAATGTGAGTGAGCTACCTTTTTTTTTAGGGGGAGGGGGGATTGCTAGGGTGAAAAATTTTGTGCTGCATTTTTTTGTAATATCTGCTGCGTTTGAATATTTCACTCACTCTTTTCGGTCCTGCATTGTTTAGGTTTTTTCTCATTTTTTTCATAAATTGACATCCTGTCTTTTTGGGGCAATGTCCCATCCTGCCTGTAATTTACATAAAACTCCTGTCCAGCCTAATTTTTCAAATTTCCTCACATTACTTCAATGTGTTGTTATATGGAAGAATGTGTGCTACACTGATCTGTGTGGTGGTTTTTCGAAATATAAGTGACAAAAAAGGGGGGGGGTCAAATAATATGCAAATGAAATAAACTAAGATCAGAGGAAACAGTAAGAAAGATTAAACTTAACTGAATAATGATCTCATTTACCTTTACATTTTTTTGAACCAGAATTTGTCTTAGTAAGGTTTCTCCACAAAAAGGGAACTCTGTAATTACATTTGTAATTAAGTCTTCTAAAGCGCCATCTTCGATGTCTGTGAAATACTCTTTTTTTAATCCATATTCGTCCATCCTTCTATATATTGTTCTTTCCGATACTGATAACAGGTTAGCTATGTCAGAAATGAGAAATCAATCCTCCAAAAGGTTGTTCAAAATTTCTTTTGGGATAATGAACTTTGGAGCACCTGCCTTAAAAAAAATATGTTGTTTCTTTATTTTGGGTTCATGTCCATATAGTAAACCCTTAGTAATAGTAAAACAGAAAAAAAAATCAAAATCCGACCACTTAAATGGTACAGCAATTTCATAAAAAAAATTATAAACACACGGACAAAATATAGCTTCAAGTTAGACAAATCTTGAAAACGTAGATAGTTCAAATTTTTTAAAATTTGATAAATATGCAGCAAAACATTACCTTTTATTTTACCCTTTTATGAACATATTAGTTATTTGAGAAATTGCACAAATTTAAAGGACATTTATATAAAACACAAATAATTCAACAACAATAAAATTGAGAAAGGAAATGGGGAATGTGTCAAAGCGACAACAGCCGAAGGCCACCAATGGGTCTTCAATGTAGCGAGAATTCCCGCACCCGTAGGTGTCCTTCAGCTGGCCCCTTAAAATATGTATACTAGTACAGTGATAATGGACGTCATACTAAACTCCGTATTATGCACAAGAAACTAAAATCATACAAGACTAACAAATGCCAGAGGCTCCTGACTTGGGACAGGCGCAAAATTGTGGCGGAGTTAAACATGTTTATAAGATCTCAACCCTCCTCTATACCTCTAGCCAATGTCGAAAAGTAAACGCATAACAATACGCACATTAAAATTCAGTTCAAGAGAAGTCCGAGTCCGATGTCAAAAAATGTAACAAAAGAAAATAAATAAAATGACAATAATACATATTAAATAACAACAGACTACTAGTAGTTAACTGACATGCGCTGGCATGCAGACCTCAATTAAACTGATTGAAAGATTATGTCTAAATCATATGAATATCAAGCACAATCTCTCCCGTTAGGGGTTTAGTATCATACTTTCATAAAATATATGAGAAGAACATAACCCGTGCATTGGTGGATCCAGGGGGGATTAGATAATGATTTAAAGGGGACGACTAGTCTATTTGATGTCTGTGATATTCTAAGAGATTTTTTTCCGATTGATTGTTTATTTTCTCTGCTGCTACACATGCTTATTAATTTACATATTAATGAGGGGGAGGACAGGGGTAAGGAAGACAGGGAGAAAGGGGGTAGGAGAAAGGGGTTGGGAGAAAGGAGAAAGGGGGTAGGAGAAAGGAGAGGAAGGCTGGGAGAAAGGAGAAAAAGTTGGAGAAAGGAGAAAAAATAAAATATCTCTCCTTTTAAAAAATGATCTAATATTTCAAGAAAAAATATCTCAAAAGGAGATGTTTTATTCTAATGGGAGAAAGGAGAACGGGGGTAGGAGAAAGGAGAAGAGGGGTGGGAGGAGGGAGAAGGGTACCCCCCTGTCCTCCCCCTCATTAATTTATTTTTTACCGCTAAATTGTTCTGTGGTAAATAACTAATTAATGTAATTACCGTCTCTTCCATGCCCGTCTTGAATTTCAACATAAAAGCTAAATATCAAATAAACAATACTCCTAATGCTCAGGTTGGTTGTCATCGTGCAACACAGTTAATAACACCATATAGGAAAACAAAGAACTCCCTTTTGTCATAAGACACTGTCAAACATCCAAACATACTATCCATACTCATCTGTGTCCACACTTGTACTGTGGTAAACAATTTCATTTTTAAAATTCTTCTGATATTTGATGATTGATGTAATTTATGATTATACACATATTATTATTGTTTTTTTTTGTACTCACTTTATTGCTAAGGCTTGTGTATTTCTCTGGACGAACAGTACCATAACTAATGCACGCAATTCGTAGTTTTATCATTTCATCTGAATGAACTACCCCTAAATTGTAAAAATCATGTCTGTCCAATTTGCAGATAATATCCGGTGTAATTTTTTCTTTTACAAACTTTTCGGACAAATTGCCTAAATTACAGGACTTCAGTAACTGTTCCATTTAAAATTTGGGTGGTGCATTATAAATTTTTGTCCTATATTTTTTGACCGGATTCGGCAATGTCCGATAAAATTTCCGATGTTTACCGAATCATCTCATCATACATCAATCTCATCATACATTAATCTCATCATACATCAATCTCATCATCATCATCACCGATCATCATCTTCATCAACAAAAAACGTATAATGTTGTGAGCACTGCATATAATGTTGTGAACACTTAATATAATGTTGGGAACACTTAATATAATGTTGTGAGCACTTAATATAATGTTGTAAGCACTTAATATAATGCTGTGAGCACTGCATATAATGTTGTGACCACTGCATATAATGCTGTGAACACTTCATATAATGTTGTGATCACTGTATATAATGTTGTGAATACTGCGTATAATGTTGTGAACACTGCATATAATGTTGTGAACACTGCATATAATGTTGTGAGCACTGCATATAATGTTGTGACCACTGCATATAATGCTGTGAACACTTCATATAATGTTGTGATCACTGTATATAATGTTGTGAGCACTGCGTATAATGTTGTGAACACTGCATATAATGCTGTGAACACAGCATATAATGCTGTGAGCACTGCATATAATGCTGTGATCACTTCATATAATGTTGTGAGCACTACATATAATGCTGTGATCACTTCATATAATGCTGTGAACACTGCGTATAATGCTGATTATTAACATAAGGCAGTCGTGGCGTTCCATACCACTTCACCAGGACGACTGGATACGAACTATCAGAAATTTAACATACTTAAAAGAAGGAAGATATTTTTATAACTGGGGCGAGTGGCAGACCTTTGCTCAGTGGGGTTTAAACCCTTTTCGTTAAATAAATGAGTTGTCAGACTGATTGTTCAATAGACCACTTTCGAGTTCATCCGTCACCGGCAAAAACTCGTCAATTATACACGCCTTTATGACGTCATTTACCAGATAGAGGGGCTCGCCTGTATCCCTGCACTATTTACGTTCATCAAGCGTCTTAGTGATCGTCTTTGTGCAGGATAAACTAGAAATAATGGTTGCTCTGTGGGTACTTACTGACATTTCCCTAATGACAGCAGTGTTGATTGTCAATTTTTAGAATTCAATTTGTCGAATAATTCGTACAATATAGAATTATAGTTTTCCAACCACTCGCTCAACATTGGAAGGAAGTGACGACGCCCCTAAACGCACAAATGACGATGATAGAGGCGCGTATATTGGACGAGTTTTTTCCGGTGACGGATGAACTCGAAAGTGGTCTATTTGATTTTACACTTTTTTAAAGTTGGGCGATTTGGTTACAAGAGTGGGGCGATTTTTTTCATAAAGTGGCGATATAGTGTGGGCCGATTGGCCAGTGGGGCGAGTTGACATTGTTTGATATCTACTCATCGTGTTAGGGGGTCATAAAGGGTATACATCATATATTAATATATAAAGTATATTATAATGGTTGTGTGGCGTTCTACATGTAAACTAGATTTTATGAATTGTAAATGGTTTTTCGTCTAATCTAAAACAGCTGGGATGTAAAATAGTTATCCCATTCGGACTTGATGTGTCAGTGTAAGATCACCCTCTGGCCTCCGGCCATCGGGATGATCTTACTCTGACACACCGCGTCCTTATGGGATAACTATTAATGATTTAAGCAAACTCAAGTTAATGTAAGATAAGTGAAAAAATAAATATAAACAGTCTGATAGTTAAGGTCCCTTAAGTCAAGAACGACAGACACATTAATTTTAGTCAATACTAAAGTTGTGATTATTTTCATAAGAAATGTTGAAAGCTACTAGTAGTTTTGTACAGAGTGTTCACATGTGGACGAATAAATGGAAGGGCGGATGTTTATAACTCTGGTTAACAAGTAGCTGAAATCAGCGTGTATCTAATGCGTAATGACAATTATTTAATAGCCTCACTTTCATAGACTCCTCTTTACACATTCTTCGTTAATTCCTTGGTCTGTCAGATAATGGAACAAACTTCATAAATCAATGTTAGTTTCCTTGATACCCATGCGCGTAGCTACGGTTACGTCAAAACACCCGGGCGTACACTTGAATTTTGAAAATAAAACAAATAATCGACATAGAAATTAGAATAAGAAAAACTGGTCAAAAGAACATCATCCTTGTGCTTCTTTTTTCAATGGATTTTAATTTTGAATAAAAAGGGACTTAATTTACTCAAATAGATCATTTAATATATTTGTTCGAATCTTTTGCAAAAGTCTGAATCTACTATGAATTCTACGTACTTTTCTTATATTTAAAGCAATTCACTATCTGCTGTTTGTATTTTTGTCGAGCCTGTGATTTATGTCCCAAAAGCGAGACAAAGCGGCGTCAATATTAAGGTTTCGAATGTGGATAGAGTCTTTTGAATGAATCTCCGTGAAATTTTACGAAAGTTGGACAGAAACTGTTTATGATCAAAAGAGTATTCAGAGCAATAATAATAATGCAATTATATCTTAAATTTTCCCGCATTTTAAGGACAAAATGTACTTCTTTCTGCAATTAATAAGTGGTCGCAGTTTGGGCGCACATTTTGTTATTTAACTACTTGTCGAACCTTCATCGAATTTTATGAAAATGCCGAAGAAGCTTTTTCTATGACTAATGTCTAAAACTAAAATTTTGAAAGCATAAATTTGTTTTCATTCATTTTCTGTTCTTTTCTGATAGACAGAGAGCCGGACTCTTCTTTAAGCAAAATTTTGTACATGCTCAATTTACAAACTTTCATAGATTGTCGTGAAATATTCCACATCAAGAAAAAAATATCAAAAGAAAATTTTAGATTTGTTTTTAAATCCCTTTAAAGGAATGATACATTGATTCACTTTTTGTGGGAAGAAATCCTAGGTGTTCCAGAACTTTTTTCGTGTTCATTAAAAGGTGCTTTTGTCGATTGTATGCTGACTCACGGCACTCTTTAAACTTATTTAAAAGTAATATTGGTTTGGACGTTTTCTCTTAAACCACTGACCATTAGGCTAGGTTCCAGTTTAACACGATGAATAAGTTAACATATTACAAAATTTAAGCAAAACAAATAAACCATTTAGATTCAAAAGTATGTTGCTAGCAATGATTTTTTACTGACAGAAATCATTATGGTATCTTATTCTTGATAGCTTTTGGGGGCTTCGTCCCTTTCGAACCCACTTACAGCAGGTGCTTTAATATTGAGCGGTTGGCACCCCTCATATCCCTCGCCAAGGTTCGGGCGTACACGTACACGTAAAAATGACCCAGCTACGCCACTGTATAGACCTCAAGAATTGCATTGAATATTCTTAAACACACAGGTTAGCTTCTAAAGTACACGGACTTCGCCCAATTTAAAATTTAATGCAATATAGTTAAATTATTTAGATATATGACGTGCTATGTCAAGTCTTTCACCCATCTTGAAGTCAAAAGTCTCATTCTCCATATCTTTCGGGGGCTTCGTCCCTTTCGAACCCACTCCTAGCAGGTGCTTTAACATTGAGCGGTTGGTACCCCTCATATCCCTCACCAATGTTCGGGCGTACACGTAAAAATGACCCAGCTACGCCACTGAATGCACATTTTTCATATTTTCATATCGGGTTCTTTTATAGCCGACTATGCGGTATGGGTTTTTCTCATTGTTGAATTCCGTACGGTTGCCTTTGACTGCATACATCCACTTCATTTGAACTTTGGCGTATGGTTGTCTAATTGCCAATTATACTACAGTTCATTATGATCTCGTGGTAGATGTTCGCCTTGATTGCGGGAGATAGTGGATTTGATCTTCGGTAGGGTCAAACCTAACTTTAAAGAACTTTAGTAATTGTTATTTCTGAGCATAGCACACGGCACTTAAGAGTAATACCAAATACTGGTCGACTTGAAATCAAAATAATGTGTCCAGGTAGGATGGCATGTCTTCCTGTGTGCTTAACCTTTTCAACTAGCACATTCAAATTTAGCGTGTCGGCTTGTCATTAACATGTTTTAGTGGTTGTCGTTTGATGAGGTGGTTCTTAAGGATGTACTTAGGTGAGGTTAGGTGAAAATTAATAAATCAAGAAATTAAAATTGATACTATAAGCCGGTAGAGCATGCATTAAGGATAGAAATAAGCTAAAAATGTTGATAAGTCATGGACCTCCTTTTCAAGAAATTTCAGATTTAAAATACGGCGGGAAATGCCTGACTCGGACTTTTACCTTATACATGTTATATTTGCATTGGTATTATTTGGGTCTCAAAACAAAAGAAAGAAAATCAAGAATCTTCTAAAATTTTGGTAAATGACCTTTCATGAGCTATTAAGTCTAATATGAAAAGATAAATTATAGGTGTTATAGGGCAAAATATTTTACCTTGTATCGTATGGAAAACACCAAGGAGTCCGAACATTTGACATGCATTCCAAAATCTCACCTAAGTACATCCTTAAATGTTTCTCTATTTTATATATTAGACCGTTGGTTTTCTTGACTAAATAGTTGTACACTAGTCATTTTGTAGCCCTTTATAGCTGTTCGGTGTGAGCAAATGCTCCGTCTTGAAAATCGTACTTTGACCTATACTTGTTTACTTTATACACATTGTGGAGAGTTACCTCATTGGCACTCGTACCACATCTTCTTTTTTTATTTAGCATGTTTATAGCACCTCACCAGTCAAACTTTGCTCCATGCATAGCTATATGTACATTTTTTTGGCGGCATTTTGTTCAAGAATATGGTTTTCTTTCTGATATTGTTTAACATCTCACCCCTTATTTTATGGATTTTGTTTTTACATTGTGTCATGTATTCGTTCAGTGTACGTTCACTTGTTTGTATTAATGTCTTTTGATTGAGTTAAGCCATTTCAGTTGATATTTAATAGTGTATCTTTCTATGTTTTGATGTTAGACTGTTGTTTCAAATAAGGATGTAGGTTTGTATCTGTTTAAACGTTTAAACCCGCTGCATTTGTTTGCACCTGTCCTATGTCAGGAACCTGAAGTTCATTGGTTGTTGATTATTGATGTGGTTCATAAGTGTTTTTCGTTTTTTATATATATATATATTATATATATATATATATATAGATAAGACCGTTGGTTTGCCTGTTTGAATGGTTTTACACAAGTCCATTTGGGGCCCTTTATAGCTTGCTGTTCGGTGTGAGCAAAGGCTCCGTGCTGAAGACCGTACATTGACCTATGATGGTTTATTTTTACAAATTGTGACTTGGATGGAGAGTTGTCTCATTGGCACTCATACCACATCTTCTTATAATTATGTAAAATACCACTGTTCGTTGAGCACCAAGCCATCCTCATTATTAAAATCGATTGTCTCCGAATGAAATTATCACTGAAATTTTACTTACCATGAACGACGGATGACGGATGCAACTAGTGGAGAAAGAATTGATTTTATCCGTCGGTCAATCTTTTCTATTAATCGTGGACAGTTGTTTGTCTGGTCGTTGTTTTATTGTTTGTCTGGTTGTTGTTTTATTGTTTGTCTGGTTGTTGTTTTATTGTTTGTCTGGTCGTTGTTTTATTGTTTGTCTGGTCGTTGTTTTATTGTTTGTCTGGTCGTTGTTTTATTGTTTGTCTGGTCGTTGTTTTATTGTTTGTCTGGTCGTTGTTTTATTGTTTGTCTGGTTGTTGTTTTATTGTTTGTCTGGTCGTTGTTTTATTGTTTGTCTGGTCGTTATTTTTTTGTTTGTCTGATCGTTGTTTTATTGTTTGTCTGGTCTTTGTTTTATTGTTTGTCTGGTCGTTGTTTTATTGTTTGTCTGGTCGTTGTTTTATTGTTTGTCTGGTCGTTGTTTTATTGTTTGTCTGGTCGTTGTTTTATTGTTTGTCTGGTCGTTGTTTTATTGTTTGTCTGATCGTTGTTTTATTGTTTGTCTGGTCGTTATTTTTTGTTTGTCTGGTCGTTGTTTTATTGTTTGTCTGGTCGTTGTTTTATTGTTTGTCTGGTCGTTATTTTTTGTTTGTCTGGTCGTTATTTTTTGTTTGTCTGGTCGTTATTTTTTGTTTGTCTGGTCGTTATTTTTTGTTTGTCTGGTCGTTATTTTTTGTTTGTCTGGTCGTTGTTTTATTGTTTGTCTGGTCGTTATTTTTTGTTTGTCTGGTCGTTATTTTTTGTTTGTCTGGTCGTTATTTTTTGTTTGTCTGGTCGTTATTTTTTGTTTGTCTGGTCGTTATTTTTTGTTTGTCTGGTCGTTGTTTTTTGTTTGTCTGGTCGTTGTTTTATTGTTTGTCTGGTCGTTGTTTTATTGTTTGTCTGGTCGTTATTTTTTGTTTGTCTGGTCGTTATTTTTTGTTTGTCTGGTCGTTATTTTTTGTTTGTCTGGTCGTTGTTTTATTGTTTGTCTGGTCGTTGTTTTATTGTTTGTCTGGTCGTTATTTTTTGTTTGTCTGGTCGTTATTTTTTGTTTGTCTGGTCGTTATTTTTTGTTTGTCTGGTCGTTGTTTTATTGTTTGTCTGGTCGTTGTTTTATTGTTTGTCTGGTCGTTATTTTTTGTTTGTCTGGTCGTTATTTTTTGTTTGTCTGGTCGTTATTTTTTGTTTGTCTCGCTATTGTCTTTCTTCGACTTCTTAAGTACCAGTCTATTGAAGTTATTGTTAATTTGTCTTCGACTTCTTAAGTACCAGTCTATTGAAGTTATTGTTAGTTTGTCTTCGACTTCTTAAGTACCAGTCTATTGAAGTTATTGTTAGTTTGTCTTCGACTTCTTAAGTACCAGTCTATTGAAGTTATTGTTAATTTGTCTTCGACTTCTTAAGTACCAGTCTATTGAAGTTATTGTTAATTTGTCTTCGACTTCTTAAGTACCAGTCTATTGAAGTTATTGTTAATTTGTCTTCGACTTCTTAAGTACCAGTCTATTGAAGTTATTGTTAATTTGTCTTCGACTTCTTAAGTACCAGTCTATTGAAGTTATTGTTAATTTGTCTTCGACTTCTTAAGTACCAGTCTATTGAAGTTATTGTTAATTTGTCTTCGACTTCTTAAGTACCAGTCTATTGAAGTTATTGTTAATTTGTCTTCGACTTCTTAAGTACCAGTCTATTGAAGTTATTGTTAATTTGTCTTCGACTTCTTAAGTACCAGTCTATTGAAGTTATTGTTAATTTGTCTTCGACTTCTTAAGTACCAGTCTATTGAAGTTATTGTTAATTTGTCTTCGACTTCTTAAGTACCAGTCTATTGAAGTTATTGTTAATTTGTCTTCGACTTCTTAAGTACCAGTCTATTGAAGTTATTGTTAATTTGTCTTCGACTTCTTAAGTACCAGTCTATTGAAGTTATTGTTAATTTGTCTTCGACTTCTTAAGTACCTGTCTATTGAAGTTATTGTTAATTTGTCTTCGACTTCTTAAGTACCAGTCTATTGAAGTTATTGTTAATTTGTCTTCGACTTCTTAAGTACCAGTCTATTGAAGTTATTGTTAATTTGTCTTCGACTTCTTAAGTACCAGTCTATTGAAGTTATTGTTAATTTGTCTTCGACTTCTTAAGTACCAGTCTATTGAAGTTATTGTTAATTTGTCTTCGACTTCTTAAGTACCAGTCTATTGAAGTTATTGTTAATTTGTCTTCGACTTCTTAAGTACCAGTCTATTGAAGTTATTGTTAATTTGTCTTCGACTTCTTAAGTACCAGTCTATTGAAGTTATTGTTAATTTGTCTTCGACTTCTTAAGTACCAGTCTATTGAAGTTATTGTTAATTTGTCTTCGACTTCTTAAGTACCAGTCTATTGAAGTTATTGTTAATTTGTCTTCGACTTCTTAAGTACCAGTCTATTGAAGTTATTGTTAATTTGTCTTCGACTTCTTAAGTACCAGTCTATTGAAGTTATTGTTAATTTGTCTTCGACTTCTTAAGTACCAGTCTATTGAAGTTATTGTTAATTTGTCTTCGACTTCTTAAGTACCAGTCTATTGAAGTTATTGTTAATTTGTCTTCGACTTCTTAAGTACCAGTCTATTGAAGTTATTGTTAATTTGTCTTCGACTTCTTAAGTACCAGTCTATTGAAGTTATTGTTAATTTGTCTTCGACTTCTTAAGTACCAGTCTATTGAAGTTATTGTTAATTTGTCTTCGACTTCTTAAGTACCAGTCTATTGAAGTTATTGTTAATTTGTCTTCGACTTCTTAAGTACCAGTCTATTGAAGTTATTGTTAATTTGTCTTCGACTTCTTAAGTACCAGTCTATTGAAGTTATTGTTAATTTGTCTTCGACTTCTTAAGTACCAGTCTATTGAAGTTATTGTTAATTTGTCTTCGACTTCTTAAGTACCAGTCTATTGAAGTTATTGTTAATTTGTCTTCGACTTCTTAAGTACCAGTCTATTGAAGTTATTGTTAATTTGTCTTCGACTTCTTAAGTACCAGTCTATTGAAGTTATTGTTAATTTGTCTTCGACTTCTTAAGTACCAGTCTATTGAAGTTATTGTTAATTTGTCTTCGACTTCTTAAGTACCAGTCTATTGAAGTTATTGTTAATTTGTCTTCGACTTCTTAAGTACCAGTCTATTGAAGTTATTGTTAATTTGTCTTCGACTTCTTAAGTACCAGTCTATTGAAGTTATTGTTAATTTGTCTTCGACTTCTTAAGTACCAGTCTATTGAAGTTATTGTTAATTTGTTCTCGTACTGAATATGCATAAAATATTTGCTACTAGACGTGTAATAAAGAACAACCATTTAATCAATAAAGATGGGAAAACTTCTTCTGTATCTTTTTCACATTTTCTGCATTACACTGGCGTCATTTTTGCACAGTTTTCCAGCTGATTAAAGCTGATTATGTACCATTTTCGTATACCAGACAACTGTTTTTATCAAAAAAATGTCTCGCTGGAACAGACAGTTACGATCATCTTAAGTAACAGTTACGATCATCGTTGATAAAAATAAAAAGAAGTTACGATCATCATCGGGTTTTTTTGTATCACGATTTTCGTTCCTCTAGTTGATTTTCCATCATTTCACAGAAGAATATTCAATGACCATGCTTATATAGATGTTTCTTGACATGATAAAAATCTGAAAGTAAGTTGTTAAAGGGGAGAAATTGGCAATATAAAATTTACCTGAATTTGCGTCCGCCATATTGGGATGATCGTAATTGCAGTTACGATCATCACGTTGACACCGGTGGCATTAGGAACAAATCGGGGACGGATTTGATTGTAACTCTCATCTATGACAGCTCAATGTTTATAATGCTGATGACGTTTCTGCACTTTGAAACCTAAATACTAGTACTCCACCATCCAATTTTGCATAGAATTTTTCCAAAATCTTAGATGATGCAACTCATATGATGAAGACATAATTTTCGATCCGTTTTATTGACGTCTGGAGATGGCATATCAATAACTGCCATTAGCCTTTTGTTAACTCATGCGGATCATTGTAATTTTGCTTAGTTTCTTCTGTTACCATGTCACACATTTAATTCGGACTTCTTTAAAACTTAGTTTTACTGTCCGTATTGTTGGGTGTTTGTTTAGTCCACATTGGCTGAATTAGATGTATAGAGGAGGTTTTAGATCTCACAAAACATGTTTAACCCCGTCACATGTTTGCGCCGGTGCCAAGTCGGGAACCTATAGACTTTGTAAGTCTTCTTATTTTTTAAATTTTGGTTTAATTATAATATGTTTCAGAGTTTAGTGTAGCATACATTTTGCTGAACTAGTGTGCATTATTGTTTAAATGTCAGCTGAACTCTTCCTCCAAGTGCACGATTTTCTCGCTGTTTTGAAGAACCATTAGTGGCCTTGGGCTGTTTTTCTGCTCTTTGGTCGGATTGTCGTCTTTTTGACATATTCCCCGTTTCCATTGTAAATTCTATACTTAGCTCACACATGATTAATCCAACAAATACGTTTTCTGCATACTGAAATTGGTTTCATACAACGAAAGAAGAAACGAAGAAGATATCAATGTGACAGCAACCCACCTACATAGAAATTAAACCAACCTCGAGATCAAAGTACGGACTTAATACATTAGACAGAGGTCTCTACAATATTTCGAGTATTTAATTGCTTTGAGTCTGGAAATGATTATCATTGAAACTGAAAAGCTATTTTTTTCTCATACAATTAATAATTAGAAACATTAAATAGAGGTCTTTCAAAAATAATAACAGTTCACAATGTTACATCATCATGTGTGTACCTTCAAGTTCACACCATATTGTCCCATTTATAACATATAAGTTTCTGGTTCACATACTGATGATGCATGTATGAAAATTGATATTCCTTGCAGGTATTAAGGATTGATGAAGTTGTCCTTCATTTACTAAGCTGATATCATCAAAACGTTCCATGAAATAATTAAGTTGATATATTGTAAGAAATACGACAAAATGTATAAAACATCTGACTAAAAAGAGATCTAGGGTATACGTCACTGATCGTTTGATTGATTTGTGTTTGCTTAATGTCGACCAGTGGCAAATAGTTCATCCAGGATGAAGGACAAGACATACTAATAATGATCATAGGTAGGTTCAGCAATTTACATGTAGATCGACCAAGATAAAGGACGGGTAATTTAGACTGCCACTGAAAAATGACGGGAATGTTTGAAACCGACAAAATTGTTGCATTGTAACAGGTCATTATAGACCTGTTAGACAGTTTATTATACCTGAATGAGACAGCAACTCAACAACACAAAAAATGAACAGACAGATAGTTTCGTCATAGAAAAACGGTGTTGATTTTAGGCATATATCTATTTTAAGGTACATGTAAGTTACTATTTAAAAAAACTAAACTGAATGTTAAAATTATGAAGTCAGTTATCATATATTTGTTCTGCTTATTTTTTATTTATTTTTTACACATTCTGTAATCTACAGTAGTTTCCCTAAAAAATGGTATATGATCACCAATCATGTGCAATCATTGACTTCCATGAGAAGATGCCTGGCTATTTCAACCTTGACACATACATAGGTCTTGTTTAGCTGATCATGGTTTTAATTAGTTTCTTTTTATATTCATCTGCAACATAATCCCAAAATTACTGAAAAAAAAAATATAAATTAAGTCCAGACCTATGAACTGACTGAATATTAAAGCTACGTTGACTTATTTGTACAATTAGTCTTGCCGATTATTTTTACTTTTTACTGTTTCTAGCAAAAGTAAAATCATCATTTAAAAGCAATCTCTCTTATAATGATGACTGAAGTTTCATGTTACCCAACGAACAGATCTTCTCCTGCTGATAATAGTTTTACAGTTTTGCTCTATCTGATACTTTCCACAAAAAACGAAAAATGGGTAAAAATTGTCATGTAGGGGCAATATGGAGTCGACAGCCGATTTTAGTCTTTTGACTTTTTGGTAGATGTTGTCCTGTTGCTCATTTCAATAACAGTTTTCAAAAGTACACGTGTACATCCAAATCTGTCAAAAATGATAAAAAGACATAAAGGAAAATAAGTGGTCTGACAGCTTTTGTCTCCTAGACCATTTAGACTGCAGTGCATCCAGGTAGATCTGAGATTTTCTTACCATCTCTGCAGCAGTTAGATTTTTATCTATTACAGTTTGCTAGGTAATAGACAACACTCCTGTTAACCCATATCTTCTATTGTTAACCTTGTCATTGAATATGGGACAACTCAAACAAAGTATCTACTAATAAGACCATTTAGACAGTCAACTCGGACCTTCTATAAAGAGACGGGTTAAGGGGGGAGCAGGCTCCCTTATAGAGCTACATATATGGCTAACGCATAGACGTTTTGCATGTCCCACCAAAACGTTGGCCCCTTTCAAAATCGTGCATCAGCATCTGAATGTAATCCTGATCCCCTGGTGACATGAACTCCTTCAAACAAGTGGTGGAACTAGCTGCTCCACAAGTGACATGAACTATTTTTAACCTGTGGAGGATATACTGATCCACAAGTGACACGAACTCGATAAATCCAGTATGAGAACGAGCTGCTCTACAAGGAACATGGACTCCATTAAACCTGTGGAGAAACTAGCTGCTTCGCTTGAAACACGAACTCCCTTAAACCCGTAGAAGGACATGTTGCTTTAATTGGGATATGCACTCTATTAAACCTGTGTAGGAACTAGCTGTTACAAAAGTGACATGAACTCCCTGAAATCAGAGGATGAACTAGCCATTCCACTAATGACATGAACTCCTAAAGGAGGATTTAGCTGCCCCACAAGTGACATGACCTCCCTAAAAGCAATGGACGAACTAACTGCTCCACTAGTGGAGGAACTCTAAAATAAAATCATTATTAATAAAATGCTTCGCTGATCGTAGCCTGATACGACCGCAAAGGTCGAACCCTGAACAGTTAGGGCAAATTTGGATATTTCGCTACATTGAAGACCCATTAGTGGCCTTCGGCTGTTGTCTGCTCTATGGTCGGATTGTTGTCGCTTTAACACATACCCCATTTCCTTTCTCAATTTTATTAATACTGTCTGAATTTGGATTGTGATCAAATTTTTGACATAATATAGGTTTCTGAAACAAAAAAAATGTGGTCAAAGATCTTACAAATATATTGCGCAATACTGTTAAATTGAAGGTTTCTTTTTTTTTCTTAAACTTTTCAAAAATTGGAAATTTGAAAAAAAAACCAAAAATATGAACCCCTTAAAAAAATTAGAACCCCCACCAAATTTTTTGAATCCCTCCTTGGTACAATTACCCCCAAACTCAATCCCATTCTTTCCTTTGTAGTATGGAACCTTGTAGTACAATTTCAGACGGATCCATTTACTTAAACACAAGTTATCTACGCGCGTCTGGCGTACTAAATTATAATCCTGGTACCTTTGATAACTTTCACACCACTGGGTCGATGCCACTGCTGGTGGACGTTTCATCCCCGAGGGCATCACCAGCCCATGAATATCAATAATGTCATCATTTTTCTAAATTTCCTGTTTACAAAACTTTGAATTTTTCGAAACACTAAGGATTTTCATATCCCAGGCATAGATTACCTTAGCCGTATTTGGCACAACCCTTTGGAATTTTGGATCCTCAATGCTCTTCAACTTTTTACTTGTTTGGCTTTATAAATATTTTGATATGAGCGTCACTGATGAGTCTTATGTAGACGAAACGCGCGTCTGGCGTACTAAATTATAATCCTGGTACCTTTGATAACTTTTATCTACTGGAAACTAGAAACATGCTTGTTTTTGGCCCTTTTTGGCTCCTTATTCCTGCATGTTTGGGCATTTACCCCCGAACTCAATCCCAGACTTCCCTTTGTGATATGGAACCTTATGGTACAATGTCAGAGAGATCCATACACTCACACACAAGTAATTGTCCGGAAACTACAAAAATGCTTGTATTTGGCTCCTGTTTTGGCTCTTAATTCCTAAACTGTTGGCACCATAACCCACAAAATAAATCCCAACCTTCTACTTGTGGTATTAAACTTTGTGGAACAATTTCAGAGCAATCAAAATACTTATACACTTATGTTTATCTTTTAGGCCCTTAATTCCTAAAGGTTGGGACCATCATCCCCAACCTTCCTTTTGTGGTATTGAACCTTCTGAAAAAATTTCGTCGAGATCCATTCACGTGAACTAAAGTTATTGTCCGGAAACCAAATGTGTCTTCGGATGACGACGCGGACGACATCATACCATTATACGATCCAAAAAATTTGTTTGCAGTCGTATAAAAAGCAATCTCTTTGTTAATCTTTTGCAGTCGTATAAAAAGCAATCTCTTTGTTAATAATAGTTGAAGTTTCATGTTAACATGAACATGTGTACTAAGTTTCAAGTTGATTGGACTTCAGCTTCATCAAAAACTACCTTGACCAAAAACTTTAACCTGAAGTGGGACGAACGGACGGACTGACGGACGCACAGACCAGAAAACATAATGCCCCTCTACTATCGTAGGTGGGGCATAAAAAATCTCATTGCAAACTTATTTTGTATTTTACCAACAGTCATAACCTTTCTTTTCATTGGGTTTGTGTTGCTAAATCTTCAGTTTTCTGTGTTGAATTTGTAGACTGTGGTTCTCGTTTTGTTTGTTTTACTTTTGTATTGTGTCTCTGTTTTTGTTGACTCGAATTTTTCAGCTGAACTAAGTACTAAGTAAACCAACAACAGAAGAACATGTTTTTATTTTAATGACACAATTAGTCAGACATGAGATAATAATAAATATGTGAGCAATCTACAACAATGATGAAATTAACAAATAAAATGAAATCAGAGGAGAAACAAAAGATTGGAAACATGCTGCTCCATCATGACTTGAACACCCTGAAATAAGAGGGGGAATTAGCTGCTCCTCCAGGACATGAATTCCTAAAATCAGAGGAGTACCTAGCTGCTCTACAAGTGATAATCATGATCTCCCTAAATCAGAGATGTAACTTTCTATTCCACAAGTGACATGGATTCTCAAAAACTCAGAGGAGTAAATAGCTGCTCCACCAGAACATGAGCTCCCTAAACTCAGAGGAGTAACTAGCTGCTCCACAAGTGATATTATTTCTCTAAATAGTTCTCAAAGGTACCAGGATTATATCTAGTACGCCAGACGCGCGTTTCGTCTTCATAAGACTCATCAGGGACGCTCATATCAAAATATTTATAAAGCCAAACAATTACAAAGTTGAAGAGCATTGAGGATCCAAAGTTCCAAATTCTAAATTCAGAGGAGAAATTAGCTGCTCTACCAGGATATGATCTCCTAAAAATCAGACATGTAATTATATTCTCCGCAATTAATATCAACTCCCTTAAATCAGAGGAGTAACTAGCTGCTCCACAAGTGATATAAGCTTCCTAAAATCAGAGCAGGAACTAGCTTCTCCACAAGTTACATGATATCCCTAAAACCAGAGGTGGCACTAGCTGCTCCACAAGTAAAATGAACTCCCTAAAATCAGAAAGTAACTTGCTGCTCCACAAGTGATATGAATTTCCTTAAATCAGAGGAGTAACTAGTTGCTCCACCAGGACATGGATTCCCAAATAATCAGAGGAGTAAATAGCTGCTCCACAAGTGATATGATCTTTCTAAAATCAGACGAGTAACTAGCTGCTCCACAAGTGATATGATCTTTCTAATATCAGAGGAGTAACTAGCTGCTACACAAGGGATATTATCTCTCTAAATTCAGAGGAGAAACTAGCTGCTCTACTAGGATATGATCTCCTTAAAATCAGATATGTAACTATATTCTCCGCAATTGATATCAACTCCCTTAAATCAGAGGAGTAACTAGCTGCTCCACAAGTGATATGATCTTCTTAAAATCAGAACAGGAACTAGCTTCTCCACAAGTGACATGATCTCCCTTAAACCAGAGGTGGAACTAGCTTCTCCACAAGTAAAATGAACTCCCTAAAATCAGAGAAGTAGCTTGCTGCTCCACAAGTGATATGAAGTCCCTATAATTAGAAGAGTAACTTGTTGCTTGACAAGTGACATGGATTCTCAAAAAATCAGAGGAGTAACTAGCTGCTCCACAAGTGATATGATCTCCTTAAAATCAGAGGAGTATTTAGTTATTCCACAAGTGACATGGATTCTCTAAAATCAGAGAAGTAACTAGCTGCTCCACAAGTGAGATAATCTCACTGAAATCAGAGGAGTAACTAGCTGCTCTACAAGTGATATGAACTACCTAAATTAAGGGAAGTAACTATCTCGTCGACAAGTAATATGGACTCCCTAAGCACAGAGGAGATACCAGCTGCTTCACTCTTAACATGTACTCCCTCAAGACAGCAGATGAACAAGTGTCCCACTTTTGACATAAACACTACTAAACCTGTGGAGAAACTACCTGCTTCTCTATGGACAAGAACTTTTTAAATCAAAGGAGAAACTTGCTCCTCCACTAGTGACATAAACTCCCTTAAACCAGTTGAAGAACTAGCTGCTCCGCAATTGACATGACCTCCATTAAATCAAAGGAGTAACTAGCTGCTCAACTTGTGACAGAAACTCTGTTAACCCTGTGGAGGAACAAGCTGCTGCACTAAGGACATGCACAGTTTTAAATCAAGAGGAAGTAGCTGCTGCACTCGTAACATGAATTATCTTAAACCAGTGGACGAACTATCTGCTCTACTTGTGACAGGAAATCCGTTAAACATGTGAAGGAACTAGCTGCTTCACTAGTGACATAAACTACCCAAAACCTTTGGAGGAATTAGCTGCTTCACTAGTGCATGAACTTCCTAAAACCATTGGTGGAACCAGCTGCTCCATAAGTGACGAGAACTGAATACTAAAATTGGACCGAATAAGTTCATAAGTGTTATGATCATTTTCAAATTCAGAGGTTGACAGGTATGGAACTCCCTAAAACCAGGAGAGAAACTAGATGCTCCATTTGGAACAGGAACTTCATTAAACCTGTGAAGGAACCAGCTGCTCCACTAGTGATATGAACTCCCTAAATCTGTGGAGTAACTATCTGCTTAGCTTTTGACTGAAAATCCATTAAATCTGTAGAGAAACTAACTGCTTCACTTGTGACATGAACTCCCTAAGATCCGAGGAGAAACTAGATATTCCACTAATGAAATGAATTCCCTTAAAATAGAAGATTAGCTGTTCAACTGTTGACATGAATTTCTTTAAACCTCTGGAGGAACTAACTTCTCAACATGCATGTGACATGAACTCAAAAAAAACTGATGAACTAGCTGTTCCATAAGTTATATGAACTCCCTTTATCCTGTGTGAGAAATAACTGGTCCATAAGTTATATGAACTCCCTTTTTCCTATGTCAGAACTAACTGTACCACAAGTAATATGAACTCCATTAAGCCTGTGGATGAACAGCTCTACAGGTGACATGAACTCATATAAACCTGTGGAGAAACTTGGGCTCACCTGGATTTACATGCTACACTATTGTTATATGAATTCTCTATGTACAGTCTTGTTAACAATGTTATGTTTTTTTTTAATTATTTTTGATATTTATAAGAACTAGGGGAGCTAATTAGCCTGTGTCGCTATCCTGAATTTATAATGCTACACTACTGTTATGTAAATTTGCTATGTACTGTCTTAACATGCTTAATAACCATGTTTTGTTTCTTGATTTCGTGCTGATGAATGTTAACATTATTTACATTAAGACTTAACCAAAAACGATAACAATTGTTCCCTGAAACAACACACAAACATGCAACGGTAATAAATACATCAATATTAAATCATATTGACTGAATAGTTTTAGTACTATTTCTTCTTCTGAAAAGGATTCATTTTTTTCATTAATGTCTTTAACTTTCCTTGTTTCTCCTCTTCAACCTTTTCTTGTGGAATATATTTCTTCACTCCTTTACTTTTGATGATCTCCTCCAAACACTTAGTACCTCTCCCAACATTTACCAAAGCATTGACGAGAACACCTATGGTTGGCCGGACTCCCTGCTCTCTCCATTCATATAAAATGTCTTTACATTGTGCCACTAAATTCCGATCATTGTTATACTGTATAATATCCAATGATGTTATTGGCAATTCTAATTCTATACCCAGTTGGAATGATACAACTCCTATTACTTGTGCCAGTTCATCTAGTATTTCATCGGTTGGAATCAAATCCATGTATTCCTCGCTGATATCTGTAAATAAATAACAATAAAAAGACTTTTTAGTTATGATGACATCTGAGTCTTCAAAATCATCTAGAAAAAAACCCATCATATCAACATAAAATGAAATACAAATTAATAATTAACAAGGTTTAATGTTCTCAATGAGCAATTATATTTAGTTTTTAAAAGGAACATGACAATATTAGATAGGTCATCAACATGACTAAAATGGATACATAATGATTATTTTTTTTATACATATATATCAATATAATAGTCATTTGTTGTTCTGTCTCAACCTTAATTTCTATATAACTTGTCATCATTCCTTTTAAACTATTCTTCCTGAATATAACTCAGCAGCTCAACGGGTGATGTTTCTCGATAACATTATTAACCTACATGTAGTAATGATAATCATCATGGATCTCTAGTTAAAAACAGGCTCTTGCAGAAAAGGAAAAGCGACACTGAAGGTAAAGAAGGAATAATTCTAGTAAACTAGTTTTTTTGTGAACAGAGTCTGAGTATTGAATATAACTTCATTAGAACAATCAAAAAACGATAAGTAGACTGACAAATCAAGTACTGGTCTTCGGAAGGGGGCAGTCCTGTCTGCGTATTCATTTCTCCGTTTATCCAACTTTTGACAAATCAAGTCATCGCAAGGGGGCAGTCCTGTCTGCGTATTCATTCCACGAACTTTAATCTTTCTCTTTACAGATAAATAAAATATAAATAATATGAAACATGCATGGATTAGTTTCTATCCATGTTTCTTTAACCTTAAAAATTGAAAGAATGTCCCATATTGCATTTTGATATTATTGAGGAATGGTAGAACCTTTAACACAGGATTTTGCCTTTACTTATTCGGGACTACGGAATTTCGTTTCTTTATATTCGGGATTTCGGAATCAGACACCCCATACCCCTAACCCCCAAATTTATAGATTCTGGAACTAAAATACCACCAACTATTTCCAGAAATAATTTGAAATTATGGACCTACATGTAAACGTCAAAAACTCCATTCCAATTCCCCTGTACCCATATCATATATACATGTACTCTATAGATAGAATCATATACATTTATCTTATCTCATTCTATCCCTAGTTTGTCTACTCTTTGTCAGCATAAAAGCGAGTTTGATGTTTTGTAACTGCAACTGTATTATGGTGCTTACAGGAAAGCTTAATTCCCTTTTGCAAACAAAACTGTTACTACCGATGCTGCTACCAAATTGCTGATGGAGAAGGAATTGGAAGAAGACATTGATGATTGTGTTGATGATAATGTGCTTCCTTTAGAAACACAGACTGCCCTGAAACGACTGCGGGCTTGCCATGTTCATCGCGATAAGGATATCAGCAGACCAAATTATGATTCTGAAACGATTTGACTGAACCGGCCATAGAAAAATTTAACAAACTTTACTGAGTCGATGTTTGTTCTATGTTCTGGCAGCAGACAGTGATATTTGGATGATTATCTTACATATAAATTTAAATAAAGTTGTTAAAAATTTGTTGTTAGTAAATCTTAAAATATAAAAAAATTATATAAAATGTGTCCAAATTCAAAACATTATCAAACTCTCTAAAAATGCCTAGAATGCAGGATTTTGCACCATTCATTTCATACCCTCCAAAAAAAATTTTTGCCTCCCTTCGCTCGGCTCAATTATTTTGCCTCACTAAAATAAAATGTCTAGCTACGACCTTGAATGCATGATGTGCAAATATATTGTGTATATTATGTCCAAACAAGTAATAAAGACTTTAAATGTTAACCTAAAGAACCTAAGTCATCTTTCAGTAAAAAATGTAAAAAATATTTTTTCAAAATTTGGCTGTATACATCATCTCTTAAATTAATAGTCATTCCACCGAAATTCAAACTTGGTCTGTGTTTTATGGTAATAAATACTGTATTCAAGTTTCAAACTTTCTGGATGAGGCAAACTTAGTTAAGGAACAGGCAGGGGGTTAAAGATCAGCAATGTCTCCATGTTTAAAAGAATACACATCTATAACGTCAAGTTAGAGCGTGGAAATCAATTTCTGGACGCACTGACACACTAACATAGAAGCCCCTTTTCCAATGTATACTGAACTATTGTGATTGATGACAATGATCTACAGGGGTTACCATTAGTATGTATTCTGGTTTTTGTAAGGTTCGTGTAGATCAGTGTTATGTTTTTTCAGTTTTGGTTATAGACTTTTTAAACATTCCTTTGGTGTCTGTCAATTCTCGATTGAAGACTATAAGGAGTTAATGATTACAGGATAAAGAAAACCAATTGATACCACCCAGTATATATAAGCTAACCAATTTGTTTTTGTAAAGATTTACAAATATTAGTCACTGGGTATATAATAGGTTGACCTCACTTCGTGTTGCTTGTCACGATTTTTGTATCTCTCGATGTACATGTACGTACTACCATGCCTCATGTGAAGCATGTATTGAAATAAAAAAAAAGTGTGAAAGCACCTGACACATGCTAGACTCTATCTCACAGCCCCTGTGTTGACTAGTTAGGGGTACAGTAGTTTAATTTTATGGAGCACTGTCACTGGTTTTAAATCATGCAATGCATATACAAACCTGTAAACTGTCACTATTTGCGGGGGATTTCTCCCATGGAGGCTCCCAAATTGAAATTTTGAAAGTGCAATTTTGTCCACAATTTAAACAAAACAATTAATATAACTATGACTGAAGGCTTATAAAAGTACGAAAAAGCCAAAAAAACCCATTAAAATGTATTTGCAGTCCCCCTTGAAGTTTTTTTTTAGGACTATGACAGCCATCTTGCATGCAAAACCCCCATGGGCATTTTGAAAAGTTGGCAGGTATGCATATATTTAATAAACAAAGGAAATAAAGGGATGTGTTTTTGTTTAAAATCATTAATATAATTGAGAGCTCTTCCAATCAGCAACAAAATCCCACACCTAGCATGCGCTGTACCCTATCAAATCAGAAATCAACTCCACACTGTACTCAGAAAAAATATATATGAACCAAAATTTAAAAAAAATCACACATGACTAACACTGACTAGAGGTTCCTGCCTTTGGACAGGCGCATGATTGCAGAATAATTAAACATGTTCTGTGAGATCTCAACCCCTTTTTTTTCTATAGCCGATATGGTAAAAAACATACATGCAAGAAGCACTTATACTGTGATTTTATTCTGATGCCAAATGATGCAAATGTTAAAACATCACTTCAAGTTCAAATATGTATCAAACAATATTCATTGGTAGATCAGTTTTTTACGATCACTTGTCAATATATATAATCTATAAATTATCCTTAAAGGCAATCAAGCGCAGATTCAGCAGATATGATAAAAATACATACCATACTCTCCTTTTCTTATTCTTTTAACCTACAAAATATCATATAATATGATAAATACGAAAAGATTTCTTTACTAGTGTTGAATAAAAAACCATTTTGGTATTGTTGGGTTATACTTTGAATTTTATTTCAATAATACAAGTTTTATAATCTCCAATATAGTGGATCAGTATTTACAGTATTTACACGGATATAAATTAATATTCGTTGCATAATATTACTGTTATCATTTGTTAAGCAAGCTGAGACACAATATTGTTCTTATTATTTTGATGGACGTAATTCTTTATAGTAATTTCTGACTTAAAAATATAAGTCATCTGGTTCCATAAACTTACGGCCTAGTCACATCCCACATACAATACTGTGCATACAAACACTTTGACAAAGAATTAGGTTATTTTGGCAGTTTTTACAGAAACAAAATAGTTCAATATTGTGTTTTAATTAGAATAATTAAGATCAAATCAATGTTGACAGTAATAGTCCCATAAACTCCGGAATGACACATATCAGATATTTTGCTTTAAACTATACAGTATTTTATGTTTATCAGTTTGATCATCTACGTAAAGTTACAGTTAATAAATAAAATCTACCTCAAGTTATGGTACAACATGCAACAAATTTACTTTAATCTGGCAATTAAGTCCCGTAATTCTGGAACTACCAACAGTTAAAAAGCAAGAGTCTCTACAACATTATAGACAAGGATATAATTCATGCTCTTTTATTGCTCGTCATTTAGTCTGTTTAGCTTCTCTATATCTTCTTTAGTTTTTGCTGATTACAAACAAGAGGGTAAAACTATCCTAATTTAAGGACAATTACTCAAATAAACTATATCGGCAAAATTTGACATGCTGATTATTTCTAGTGATTTAAAGTCGCTATATGTCTGCTATAAGTTTATCATATAAGGAAAATGTGAAAAAAGTACACACATCGTCATTTAAGGGCAATAACTTTAATAAGAGGTCGTCTGGAGATTTCAATCATTTTTCTTAAATGTAGATCTTGTCTTGTTGATAATTTTTCCCTATCTATCCATTATTTTTTTGTTTAAGATATAAGGCAGATATGCAAAATATTGCTATCAAAAGAGGTACGAAAGATACCAAAGGGACAGTTAAACTCATAAATCTAAAATAAACTGACAACGCCATGGCTAAAATGAAAAAGACAAACAGACAAACAATAGTACACATGACACAACATAGAAAACTAAAGAATAAACAACACGAACCCCACCAAAAACTAGGGGTGATCTCAGGTGCTCCGGAAGGGTAAGCAGATCTTGCTCCACATGTGGCACCCGTCATGTTGCTTATGTGATAACAAATCCGGTAAATAGTCTAAAGTGCAATAACTCTTATAAGTAGTCAACTAACGATTTTGTCTATGTTGACTCATTTGTAATACTTGCTGATCCTTTTAATTGAAAGTTTCTCTCTATCTACATCAGTTTTCAAAATTATAGTTAAAAAACGATAATTAATAGACTTTGTCATTTTAGGGCAATATCTCTTGTCAGTAGTAATCTTACAATTTTGGCGTATTTAGAGAATTGGTTGATATCAAAATTTGGAACATTTTTGCTGGTTGTAGATTTTCTTTATTTATATCAGTTTCAAAATAGATATCAAAACTTGCATTTACCTCTATGTTCTTTTTCAGCCATGCTTGCCATTTTTGATGGTAGGCAGGGTCATCGGACTTGTAAATTGATACCCTTTTTAGAATTGTGGCCATGATTGTTTAAATTAAACCAGTAGTTTCAGAGAAAAAGATTCTTGAAAATTTAAAAAGAAAACGGACGACAGCCTCTGAGTAATGAGAAAAGCTCACTTGGCCTACAGGGGCAGGTGAGCTTACAAAACAAAATTAGAGGTCACTAAGCTTCCATTTATCAATCCTATCAAAAACGTAAAGTTTTAAGGAATATTAATCCAGGCATATTGGGGTTAGTGTAGGGTATGTGAAAACTGCCTGAAATCGAACAATAAAGTCATTGAAATCTTCGGAAATAAATCTAAATATTTTCATAAACCAAGTGGAGATTTCTTTAAAAAAATAATTACATGTAGTGTATGAACGGTGACATGTTGACGCATGGATTGATAGTTGGACATAGCTATACCATGATACGTCGTGTTCATCTATTATATAAAAAAACAAAAATGTGTCCAAAGTACACGGATGCCCCACTTGCACTATCCTTTTCCATGTTCCATGGACTGTAAAAATTGGGTAATAACCTAATTTTGCATAAAAATTAGAAAGATTATACTATAGGGAACATATGTACTAAGTTTCAAGTTGATTGGACTTCAATTTCATCAAAAACTACCTTGACCAAAAACTTGAACCTGAAACTCCCACTTTCATTTTCTATGTTTAGTGAACCCTGATATTGGGGTCAACAGTCTAATTTAGGTTTAAAATTAGAAAGATCATATCATAAGCAACAAGTGTATTAAGTTTCAAGTTGATTGGACTTCAGCTTCATCAAAAACTACCTTGACCAAAAACTTTAACTTGAAACTCCCCCTTTCATTTTCTATGTTCAGTGAACCGTGAAATTGGGGTTAAAAGTCTAATTTGGCTTTGAATTAGAAAGATCATATCATAAGCAACAAGTGTACTAAGTTTCAAGTTGATTGGACTTCAGCTTCATCAAAAACTACCTTGACCAAAAACTTTAACCTGAAACTCCCACTTTCATTATGTATGTTCAGTGGACCGTGAAATTGGGGTCAAAAGTCTAATTTGGCTTAAAAATTAGAAAGATCATATCATAAGCAACAAGTGTACTAAGTTTCAAGTTGATTGGACTTCAGCTTCATCAAAAACTACCTTGACCAAAAACTTTAACCTGAACGGATGCACAGACGAGCGGACGCACAGATGAACGGAGCCACAGACCAGAAAACATAATGCCCCTCTACTATCGTAGGTGGATCATAAAAAATCACATGAATGCACATATTTCAGTCAGTTGGTAATCGATGAAAATGGGCATATTCTTGGCAAAATGATATTCATAATCAAATGATATTCTGATTAACATTGTTGAATTGTTCATGAATTAACACAAACTGCTCATGATCCGTTTATACTTGTTGTTCATAAATAATTGCTCATGAAAGTTCATTATTCTGTTTCATGAACCTTATGATAAAATTCAGAAAATAGACATGATCCATAAAGATACTTAAACAGGTCATAACAGGTTTAACAAGAATTTTAAGAATTTCTAACGAAGTTGATGAATAATTTGAATTCATTACAGGTTCTTTACAATTTCTAAACTAGAGGCTCTGTGTCGCTCACCTTGGTCTATGTGAATATTAAACAATGGACACAGATGGATTCATGACAAAATTGTGTTTTGGTGATGGTGATGTGTTTGTAGATCTTACTTTACTAAACATTCTTGCTGCTTACAATTATCTCTATCTATAACAGTACTTTCTGTGGAAAATATTGAAAATCTTCAAATTTTAAGAAAATTGTTAAAAATTGACTATGAAGGGCAATAACTCCTTAGGGGGTCAATTGACTATTTTGGTCATACTGACTTATTTTTAGTTCTTACTTTGCTGTACATTATTGCTGTTTACAGTTTATCTCTATCTATAATAATATTCAAGATAATAACAAAAAAACAGCAAAATTTCCTCAAAATTATCAATTCAGGGGCAGCAACCTAACAATCCATTATCCGATTCATCTGAAAATTCCAGGGCAGATAGATCGAGACCTGATCAACAATTTTACTTCCTGTCAGATTTGCTCTAAATGCTTTGGTTTTTGAGTTATAAGCCAAAAACTGCATTTTACCCCATGTTCTATTTTTAGCCATGGCGGCCATCTTGGTTTGTTGGCCGAGTTACCGGACACATTTTTTTAACTAGATACCCCAATGATGATTATGATTTACGAAAAATGGTTAAAAATTGACTATAAAGGGCAATAACTCCTAAAGTGGTCAACTGACCATTTTGGTTATGTTGACTTATTTGTAGATCTTTTTTTGCTGAACATTATTGCTGTTTACAGTTTATCTCTATCTATAATAATATTCAAGTTAATAACCAAAAACAGCAAAATTTCCTTAAAATTACCATTTTAGGGGCAGCAACCCAACAATGAAATGTCCGATTCATCTGAAAATTTCAGGGCAGATAGATCTTGACCTGATCAACAATATTACCCCCATGTCAAATTTGCTCTAAATGCTTTGGTTTTTGAATTATAAGCCAAAAACTGCATTTTACCCCTATGTTCTATTTTTAGCCATGGCGGCCATCTTGATTGGTAGGCCGGCTCACGCCACACATTTTTTAAACTAAATACCCCAATGATGATTGTGGCCAAGTTTGGTTAAATTTGGCCCAGTAGTTTCAGGAGAAGATTTTTGTAAAAGATTTACGAAAAAATGGTTAAAATTTGACTATAAAGGGTAATAACTCCTAAAGGGGTCAACTGACCATTTGGTTCCTGTTGACGTATTTGTAAATCTTACTTTGCTGAACATTATTGCTGTTTACAGTTTTTCTCTATCTATAATAATATTCAAGATAATAACCAAAAACAGCAAAATTTCCTTAAAAATACCAATTCAGGGGCAGCAACCCAACAACAGTTTGTCCTATTCAACTGAAAATTTGAGGACAGATAGATCTTAACTTGATAAACACTTTTAACCATGTCAGATTTGCTCTAAATGCTTTGGTTTTTGAGTTATAAGCCAAAAACTGCATTTTACCCCGATGTTCTATTTTTAGCCATGGTGGCCATCTTGGTTGGTTGGACAGGTCGCCAGACACATCTTTTAAACTACATACCCCAATGATGATTATGGCCAAGTTTGGTTAAATTTGGCCCAGTAGTTTCAGAGGAGAAGATTTTTCTAAAAGATTACTAAGATTTACGAAAAATGGTAAAAAATTGACGATAAAGGGCAATGACTCTTAAAGTGGTCAACTGACCATTATGGTCATGTTGACTTTTTTGTAGATCTTACTTTGCTGAACATTATTGCTGTTTACAGTTTATCTCTATCTATAATAATATTCAAGATAATAACCAAAAACAGCAAAATTTCCTTACAAATACCAATTCAGGGGCAGCAACCCAACAACAGTTTGTCCTATTCATCTGAAAATTTCAGGACAGATAGATCTTAACTTGATAAACACTTTTAACCATGTCAGATTGCTCTAAATGCTTTGTTTTTTTTAGTTATAAGCCAAAAACTGCATTTTATCCCTATGTTTTATTTTTAGCCATGGCGGACATCTTGGTTGGTTGGGCGGGTCACCCGACACATTTTTTAAACTAGATACCCCAATGATGATTATGGCTAAGTTTGGTTAAATTTGGCCCAGTAGTTTCAGAGGAGAAGATTTTTCTAAAAGATTACTAAGATTTACGAACTAGAGGCTCTAAAGAGCCTGTGTCGCTCACCTTGGTCTATGTGAATATTAAACAAAGGAAGCAGATGGATTCATGACAAAATTGTGTTTTGGTGATGGTGATGTGTTTGTACATCTTACTTTACCAAACAGTCTTGCTGTTTACAATTATCCCTATCTATAATGAACTTGGCCCAGTAGTTTCAGTGGAAAATGTTAATAAAGATTTACAAATTTAATGAAAATTGTTAAAAATTTACTATCAAGAACAATAACTCCTTAGGGGGTCAATTGACCATTTTGGTCATTTGACTTATTTGTAAATCTTACTTTGCTGAACATTATTGCTGTTTACAGTTTATCTCTATCTATAATAATATTCAAGATAATAACCAAAATAAGCAAAATTTCCTTAAAATTACTGATTCAGGGGCAGCAACCCAACAACAGGTTGTCTGATTCATCTGAAAATTTCAGGGCAGATAGATTTTGACCTGCTTAACAATTTTACCCCATGTCAGATTTGCTCTAAATGCTTTGGTTTTTGCGTTATAAGCCAAAAACTGCATTTTACCCCTATGTTCTTTTTTAGCTGTGTCAGCCATCTTGATTTGATGGCCGAGTCACCAGACACATTTATTAAACTAAATACCCCAAAGATGATTGTGGCCAAGTTTGGATTAATTTGGCCCAGCAGTTTCAGAGGAGAAGAATTTTGTAAATGATAACCAAGATTTACGAAAAATTGTTAAAAATTGACAATAATGGGCAATAACTCCTAAAAGGGGTCAACTGACCATTTCGGTCACTTGACCTATTTGTAAATCTTACTTTGCTGAACATTATTGCTGTTTACAGTTTATCTCTATCTATAATAACATTCAAGATAATAACCAAAAACAGCAAAATTTCCTTAAAATTACCATTTAGGGGCAGCAACCAAACAATGGATTGTCTGATTCAACTGAAAATTTCAGGGCAGTTAGATTTTGACCTGATGAACAATTTTACTTATGTCAGATTTGCTCTAAATGCTTTAGTTTTTGAGTTATAAGCCAAAAACTGCATTTTACCCCTATGTTCTATTTTAGCCGTGGCGGCCATCTTCATTTGATGGCCGGGTCAACAGACAAATTTTCAAACTAGATACCCTAAAGATGATTGTGGCCAAGTTTGGATTAATTTAGCCCGGTAGTTTCAGAGGAGAAGATTTTTGTAAAAGATAACTAAGATTTACGAAAAATGGTTAAAAATTAACTATAAAGGGCATTAACTCCTAAAGGGTCAACTGACCATTTTGGTCATGTTGACTTATTTGTAGATCTTACTTTGCTGAACATTATTGCTGTTTACAGTTTATCTCTATCTATAATAATATTCAAGATAATAACCAAAAACAGCAAAATTTCATTAAAATTACCAATTCAGGGGCAGCAACCCAACAACGAAATGTCCGATTCATCTGAAAATTTCAGGGCAGATAGATTTTGACCTGATGAACAATATTACCCCTGTCAGATTTGCTCTAAATGCTTTGGTTTTTGAGTTATAAGCCAAAAACTGCATTTTACCCCTATGTTCTATTTTTAACCATGGTGGCCATCTTGGTTGATTGGCTGGGTCACCGGACACATTTTATGAACTAGATACCCCAATGATGATTGAAGCCAAGTTTGGTTAAATTTGGCCCAGTAGTTTCAGAGGAGAACGTTTTTGTAAAAGTTAACGCAGGACGACGGACGCCAAATGATGAGAAAAGCTCATTTGGCCTTTCAGCCATGTAAGCTAAAAAAAGGGGAATATTAAATATTTTCATTCAAGATGTTCAAGAAAATTTTGAAGTATTAATTCAAGATAAACAACTTTATTTTTTTCATGAACTACATCGAAGAACGCACCAAAGAAATTTATGCAGGAACATTGTCAAAGACATTATTTTTAAAAGAAGTGTCTATTTATCTTTTACAGTTTTTAAGACAGTAGTCCAAACACAGGTCAGCCATTGTTTAGTCTCCTTCCGACATACTTGTATCGATTCCCAAAGCCATACTCGCATAAGCTGTCAAGGACTAGCCAAAATTCAATCCCTGAAGTGTTCTCACCAGAAAGGGGATTGAATCAGACATTGTGTTGATAATTCTTGAAGAATTTTAGTGAACAAAAAAATAGAGTTGAAAATTCATCCAATATTTTTTAAACTTTATATGACCTTTATTGGAAGCGTTAATAGTATCTCATCATAACACACGTTCCTAAAAATTGATCAGAAAATTAAGTTTGTTAGTTTGGATATCATGAAATGAAAGATTTTGAATGTTTTAACTCCATTAGGTGATCATTTATTGACTTATTGTTGTATCTCTTTAATTATAAGTCATCCATCAACCATGCAACATCCCTCTTATTTCTGTCTTCTAAGGCAGTGATATTGTTGCCTTTTTTCAAAACTACCTCTACCCTTTTTTATTGGGAAAATATGCGTCGTTTTTATCAAATTGAGGAAATTTAGAATAAACCAAGAATTTGACTGGAACTTCAATTTGCAGACCCCCTTTCAAGAGGTAAACCCTAATTTGAAATAAGACCCCTTATAGTCAGTGATGATACATAAATAGACCCTCAAATATGCACATATAGTCATTTTAGGCATGACAAATGTATAAATGGGTGTTTTTCAGTTTGTATCCATGTACAATTACTACTGAGAATACATTGTTTGGGAAAAAAGTTGTCTTTTTGGGAATAATTTTAAGCCATTTTTTTTTCAAATTGGGATGTTTCTCCAGGGGAAAAAGCCTGTATTCTCCGATAATTTAAGGCAAACAATATCACTGTAAAGAAATGTTGTCTTCCATATAAAAACGTCCACACATTGTTGTTTGAATCCTAATATTCCTGTTTTAATGAATACAAAATATTCTCAACTCGGACAGACAAGATTAAGAAATGTTGATAATAACAATGACAACGCTCCTACAGAAAGGAGGAACATACAGAAAATTATTCATGTGTTGCAGGATTTGTCTGTGAGAATTAAAGTATGCATGGGTTGTTAAAACACACCAGAAATGTTAAATAAACATAATTGTACTACTGTGAAATCATATATTTGCATGGTTACCCAATTTCATGGATTTTGGAAAACTTGGATGTTGATATATATTTACTCTCATGGTTTTACCACAGTCTGTGTTAAATCCCATGGAAAATATGTCTTCAACATGTTTAATTAAACATTTCATTTCTTGGTTAACTTATACCCGTGAAATCTAAAAAAAAAAAAGTATCAACGAATAATAATGTATCAGCAGTATGTCTACAGATTGATTACATGTTGCAATAGCTATCAATCATTTATCATTCATACTGTTACAGATAAAATTAGTTAATAGAACAAAAAAAACTATTTAAGCCCAGCTTTCACAATGCTACAATATATATATATATATATATATATAATTGTTTTCACTCATGAACATAATCTATTTCTATGATTTGGTTAGACAGTTATGTAAACCCAAAATGCATTAAAGTGTAGTTTACAGCTGAGGTCTTAAAAAAACGGTCAACATATTGGTTGATCTAAAACACCTTGTTTTCAAAAACAGTCAGTCAGGATGAAATTATTATGTGTTATGCTAGACAGCAACCATTTGACTTCCGGGGGGTGAGGGCTATGTTTTTTTTTTGTTCCCTAAGTGTATCAAAATAGTTTACCTGACAAAGGGTATGAGTCGATACATCCATATCTGTTAAAGCTTTTGCTATTCTGCTAAATCTTCCCGAGTATTTCTCCCGCCAGTTGACCAGTATTCTATATTTTACAATCTCAATCCGATCATTATCAGATCTAAGTGTTTCCCAATCTTGCAAAGTCATACCAAGATGTATGGCCAACTCTCGTATTGTGGTTTCGTCACAACCTGATGAGAATCGTTGAAGCTCAACATCACTTGGAATTTGATCCAAAGCATCATCTCGTAAACCTATAATTATACAAACTTTTATAGTATAGTGAATTTAGCCCTTTGACAAGTGTTATGTTTTTGGGTCACAACAGGTCCAAGTACACAGTTATCGTCATTTGATTTTCGTTGTCCACGAATATAATCCTTAGTGTGGACAGTGTGTTACTTGCCAATTTTTTTTATACCCCTTCCAAATTTATTTCTCCATGTTTTATTCCTCATTTAGCCAGTAGGTGGTGAAATGGCACTGTAAAATAAATTGGGTCATAAATATTAATGTAAAGTAGTGATTAGGTCCAGCTGAAAAAGGTAAAAAATTAGCACTTCGGAAGCTGTCAAAAGATTTCAAGACTCCCTTAACATAAAATTGTCCATATTTTGAGTTAGAGCTGATGACGTTTTCTATAATTTTGATATAATTTGTCCCAAAAGTAGTACAACACACTGTAAAAATATTATTGAGAAAGCGCAGTTGGGATTTTTTTTATTTTCATTTATTGTCTAAAAGAAATGCACTACGAAATAACTGTGTACTCGGACCAACAGATGAAAATGCATTTACTACATATTGTAGTGTTTGGTAAAAAAAATTAAAACGGAGGCATACGAGATCAATAGGGCATTTAATTTGCATTATATGTGGAGGAAAAACTGCCATAAAAATGGCAAAACATAGAAGAATACAAAGACAAACAACACCCTTCAAAATATTATGCAGAAGAAATGAAGAATTGGTTCATGGAAAACAGATGATGCCCCAGATGCATATACAATTATAAAGAAGCATAACATGAGAACGGTAAATAAAGGCAACAGTAGTATACCGCTGTTCAAAACTCATAAACCCATGGACAAAAAACAAAATCGGGATAACAAACCAAAACCGAGGGAAACGCACTAAATATAAGAGGAGAACAACGACACAACACCAAAATGCAACACACACAGACAAAACCCCACGAGAACAACAAACACAACACACACACACAACATCAAAACCAAATACATGAATTTGGGATAGACAAGTACCGTGACACGTCTTATCGCAATGTGAATTTACACTCAAAAATAAGAGAAAACAAACGGCACAACGTTATAATGTAACACACACAGAAACGAACTATAATATAACAATGACCATATTCCTGACTTGGTACAGGGCATTTTTAAAGGAAAAAATGGTGGGTTGAACCTGGTTTTGTGGCATGCCAAACCTCGCACTTTTATGGCCATGTGAAATATAACATCAAAATGACAACACAGGACTACAATATAAATAAATTGGAGAACACAATTGACAAAGAATCACACGAAAAAACAGCCAACAAAAGGCAACAAGTTCAAAATTTTTAATACGCCAGAAGTGTATTTTGTCCACACAAGACCTATGTGTGACGCACAGATACAAAAGTTTGAAAGCCGAAACGAGTACAAAGTTGAACAGCATCGAGGACCAAAAGATCAAAAAGGTTGTGCCAAAAACGGCAAGGGTTTTCTGTTAAGTTACCAGAAAATCCCTATAATTTAGAGTAATTTATACTTTTGCAAACAGTAAATTTAATAAAATGAATATTCAAAAGATGTACATGATAAAGCTGAAGTATTAACTAACTACAGGAAACAACTGAAATACATTTACATAACCAGACCTTTGAAACACAAAAGTAGACACATTCGAATACGTTTAAACCTCTACGCCAAGTGACGTCCTATTTGAAACTGAAAAATGACGAAAAAATGACGTCATTTGAATTAGTAAAACAGAGCATCAAAAAATGAAAAATGACGTCACATAAGAATGAATAAGATAGAATTAGGATTAATTTAAGATTATATATTTGAACTAAATACTGATATTGCATTTAATAACAAAGCACATTTTAATTCTTATTAATATAAAACTGAGGTAGCAATTAACTATATTATAAAACTATGTCAGGTTTGTTATGAATCTAACTTCAAACGTAAAATATCGTACTGATTACTTTGAACGAAATCAAATCTGATAAATGAAGGGGGTGATTAATTTTCTTTACCATAACACATAAATATAATAGAAAAGACGTCAACACATTTGACAAAATCCGATGAGAATTACAAATATAACATTAAACATTTAAACTAAATACATGAATTTGGGATGGATAAGTACCGTACCACGTCTTATAGTAATGCGAGTTCACACTCGGCAAAACAGTCACAATCGGGAATAAGTCACGTTTGGTAAGTAAGAGATTAGACGACATTATGACAAAACACAATCTACCATGTGGTAAAAATGTCCTTAGCTAGTTTGGTCAACGAAACATCGTATGGATCCACCAAATCGTGATGGTGTCCATAAAATTTACGGAGTGTCAATTTTAATCTGTCCTCCTCATAACTTTGTTGGAGCAGTTTCTGCGTAAGGAGCACACTCCTGTATATGAAGTCCGTATAGTGTGAACAAGCACGTGAAAAGTGACGCCACCAAGAGTAGAACTTGTTCTGTGATGATTGGAAATACACATAGTGTATCAGTTTTATAACATTTAGTTGAGGCAACCAAAGTTAGAGACGGAAACCAAACCAATTGTGGACATATATACAGAAGGACAAGGATTATTGGAATATAACTATGTTAAACAGTGACAAAGATATTAAACAAAGACCAATCCAACTATTTTGAAACTGACATAGATGTTTATATTGGATAACATTTACATTGCCATTATAATTGCAAAGACATATATTTTAGAAAGTATGTACAGAAATACAACATATGGAAAAGGATGAAAATAGCTAACATGGTCTTAAAAACTTTATAACACAATTATCTTTCCACAATGCCTTTGTCAAACGATTAACATAGTATCGCCTTTAGATTTTGATTAACAAACACATCATGTACATTATCAACCTATTACAGATTTAACCAAATAAAAATATTACCTTGACAATTCTGTTCACACTGTTCTTGTTCTTTTTCCTGTGAAAAGAATTATATACAAATGAATAATAAAAATCAAACAGGACCAAAACAGAATAGCCAATAACCGTACATTATGAACGCTTGTGCTTCTATATTTGGTTTCTCTTGTATGCAATAGTTATAACATAAACTTGATTGTTTACTTCTCCGTGATTTGGCAGGAAATGTAAATTTAATAATAACACTACTCCTTTTTTTATTTTTGTAATAATTCTGGTGATTTCATAAGAAACTGATTTAAAAACTAATTTTTCAATTTTCTATCTTGTTGTTATTTTACCATATAATACACCTAATACCAATGAATGTATACCTTATCTTGATTCCAACTTAGAATGTATTAACTAATAATATTAACATATAATACACCTAATACCAATGAATGTATACCTTATCTTGATTCCAAACAGCAAAGTGCCCTGCTCTGTGTGTTTGTTTATGTTCGTCACAAACCCATTCCTTGGTCTGCAAAGCTTCTTCTTCACTGATGAAGCATTTCAGATTTGAACATGAATATTCAATATGGAAAAGTGATTGTTGGCTGCGTTTTACATCGATTGTGGATTGATAGAAATCTGAAATTCTCTCCATTGTTGTAACCAAACATTCCTTAACTCCAGTGGTAATATCTGATACTATGAGTCCAGCGGAGGTTTTATGGACTATGTAAAGAAGAATTTTGTTGCCTTCAACACATACTACAACATCATGTGCTTTGTCAAATGAGACAACAATAAATCCTGAAAAGAGGAGTTTTCTCCCTTCATACTGCTTCAAAGTCCACATGCTCAAACATGCACTGATCAGACGATTGGGCAAAGCTGGTGGTATAACAGTTCCTTTAAAAACAAATGCCAAACATATAGCTTTCTCTGGTGTACATTCTGTGTTCATGAAGCTAGTGGTATTTCTTTGTGTGACCATACAGGGAACAAAGAAGTTCTCTACTGGTAACCGACTTCCTGTAGCTGTATCATATCTCCGTTGCTCTGCCAGAATATCCAAATGAATCAGGATATTAAATATAAACTCTTTGTATCGTAAAATTGGACAGAAGTCCTTTTGTTCCCAAATCTGATAAAGGTCTTCTCGGCGTATAATACCACTTTCTGACATTCTACTGAAAATTACTTGCATTCTTTTTTTCTTTGGCCAAAACCCTATGTCTGAAAATAAACATACAGAGATAGATCACTCACTAAGGACGGCATGAATGTTTTCTTTTTCATATTGACTATGGATTGTTTTAAGATGTATACAATTTTCTCCTGAACATGTTACAAAAGTAGTTTAAACTCTAGAATTATCAACAACATTAACTTTAGATTCAGAAGTTATTAACAATATCTTTATGCAGATTTTCCTGAAATCTCAATGATCTTTCTCCAATGTGTGTTCTTTTTTTTTAAATTACAATAAGAAAAGGAGGCAATAATTTTGAACTTACAGTAAATAGATAAAGGAATAATATTGTTGATTCACCATTGTATTGTATCCATTTGTTTTACACATTTCAATTCAATACTCATCCTTGTTTTATTGTGCTTTTTGGTGTATGGTTTTAGATTTGTTTGTCAATTGAAAATGGTGACTTAAAAAAACAAATACTTCTTAAATTTTATACCAATTATATTATTTTGGTCATTTTATTTATAAATTGTGGCATGAGCTATATTGATATTTAACCATGTTTTACACTAAGATAATAAATATTGACCACGAGAAATTAATTAGGAAGTGTATATTAAATATAGAATAAAGGACTTTTTGTTTTTGATACTGACTTTATCACAGTAAATTATCAGGTGAGCCCTAAGGGCAAGCCTGATATTTTCTGTGATAAAGTCAGTATCAAAAACAAAAAGTCCTTTATTCTGTTAATCGGTAATTTAAAAAAAAAATTACTGCAATAATAGAGAAAATAACAAAAGAACTTCTTTTTCGCGTCGAATCACGGCGAATAACACTTGACGTCACAGGCTGCATTACGTCATTTGAAATTTTGTCACAGTGCAGTTAACATGGCGTTCTCTTGCACAAAGTATTGAAAAGGTGTTTCATTAATAATCTGCTTTGGACATGACTCTAACAATGGCAAATATAATGGTAGCATACCGGTAAGTCAGATTTCTTTATTTTTCACAAAGCATCAACATGAGGGGGTATAGGAGGGTCCTGATCTAGAAATCCCGGGTTTAAAAACACGAAATCACAAGGTCTCGAATTTAGATCACAGGAGTTTGAAATCCTATCAATAAGAGGTTAAAAATATACCATAAGTCGACTATCACAGTAGAGCTTCTCTTGAAGATCTCTCTTCTCTCTTCGTGAGAAGCTCTACTGTGATAGTCGACTTTGGTATATTTTTAACCCCTTATTGATAGGATTTCAAACTCCTGTGATTTAATTGTGATAGTCGACTTTGGTATATTTTTAACCCCTTATTGATAGGATTTCAAACTCCTGTGATCTAAATTCGTCAGATATTTTGTTTTATGACGTCAAAATTTTACGGGAACCTGTGTGATATCCAGTAATGGCGGACAAAAAGCGATAAGGTGTATTTGTAAATTATCTGAAAAAGCTCACTTCTTGTCTACTTCATAATTATTTCAAACATTTTAATAGATGGTGCCCCAGTTACCCCCTTGTTAAAATTTATCCTAGATCCGCATATGAATAAGTTCACTTTTTTGTTCTTTGTTTTATGAATATCTGTCTTTAAATTGAGAATGAAACCACGTCTTTTAAAATGGTATGTGATGGTCCCATTAAAAAGTAAAAAATGCGTAAATTTCAATGTTTTCTAGCTTCTCTCATGCGATAGCGGTACCTTTTTGGTTACTATTTATGTGTTGCGTTTAAATATGAATTGTAACACTTTATAGTGACTGAACAGGTAAAACAAATACTTCTCAAGACACAGAAAAAGAAAACGGCACCAGGCTATGTATTCAACTCCGATTGGAACACCATGGACAATGTGTTAGTTGTTCTTCATATATCAATTATAGATAACGCATTTTTTTTTTAAGTCTGTCGGCTTTTTCATGCATATTCTGTTCACATTTTCACAACAAAAAAAGCTAAACTAACTTTGTGAAAGTTATAATCAATGTCAAGTGTTTCATTCGCCAAAAATCTCGTGCGTTTCTGCAATAAAAATCACGTGCAATTTTGTGAATGAAAGGGGATAGTAGATCCTTACGCGTTGCTTTCGCGCATGTCATTTGCGTACTAACCCAATAATTTTTATATCACGGCCAGTCCACTGATACTGACATTATCAGCGAGTACACATCAAAGGAAAATGTAAAATTTATCCTAGATCCGCATATAAATAAGTTCACTTTTTTGTTCTTTGTTCTATGAATATCTGTCTTTAAATTGACAATGAAACCACGTCTTTTAAAATGGTATGTGATGGTCCCATAAAAATGTAGACAAGAGGCTGTCACAACGACAGCAAACCGGATTTATTAATATTTATTTGTGTCCTGGCAATATCACAAGAACCATTACTGATGAATGGTGAAAGTGAAAATCGTCAATATCAAATTTGACCTCCATTTTGTCATCAGTATCAACATCTTAAAATTTGAAAAGCTTAGATTGAATGGTTCATGAGTAAATGCAACAACGTGAATGGAAACACCATTTCACAATCTTTCAAGAATCATAACTCCTGAACGGTAAAAGTCAAAATCGTCATTATTGAACTTGACTTCTAATTTGCCATCAGTAACAACATATAAAAATTTCAAAAGCTTTGGTTGAATGGTTCATGAGAAAATGCACGGACACGACTGGAAACACCATTTTTCAATCTTTCAAGAACTATAACTCTTGAACGGTAAAAGTCAAAATCGTCATTATTGAACTTGACCTCTACTTTGTCATCAGTAACAACATATTAAAATTTGGGAAGCTTTGGTAAAACAGTTCATGCGTAAATGCACGGACACGACTGAAACACCATTTTTCAATCTTTCAAGAACCATAACTCCTGAACGGTAAAAGTCGAAATCGTCATTATTGAACTTGACCTCCATTTTGTCATCAGTAACAACATATTAAAATTTGGGAAGCTTAGGTAGAACAGTTCATGCGTAAATGCATGGACACGACTGGAAACTCCATTTTTCAATCTTTCAAGAACCATAACTCCTGAACGGTAAAAGTCAAAATCGCCATTATTGAACTTGACCTCCATTTTGTCATCAGTAACAACATATCAAAATTTGGGAAGCTTAGGTAGAACAGTTCATGCGTAAATGCACGGACACGACTGGAAACTCCATTTTTCAATCTTTCAAGAACCATAACTCCTGAACAGTAAAAGTCAAAATCGCCATTATTGAACATGACCTTCATTTAGTTGTCAGTAACAACATATTAAAATTTTAAAAGCTTTGGTTGAACGGTTCATGAGTTAATGCACGGACAACATTTGATTGCCACCGCCCGCCCGCCGCCGCCCACCGTACATCCCCAAAAAAATGCGTAAATTTCAATTTTTTCTAGCTTCTCTCATGCGATAGCGGTACCTTTTTGGTCACTATTTATGTGTTGCGTTTAAATATAAATTGTAACACTTTATAGTGACTGAACAGGTAAAACAAATACTTCTCAAGACACAGAAAAAGAAAACGGCACCAGGCTATGTATTCAACTCCGATTGGAACACCATGGACAATGTGTTAGTTGTTCTTTATATATCAATTATAGATAACTCATTTTTTTTTTTAAGTCTGTCGGCTTTTTCATGCATATTCTGTTCACATTTTCACAACAAAAAAAGCTAAACTAACTTTGTGAAAGTTATAATCAATGTCAAGTGTTTCATTCGCCAAAAATCTCGTGCGTTTCTGCAATAAAAATCACGTGCAATTTTGTGAATGAAAGGGGATAGTAGATCCTTACGCGTTGCATTCGCGCATGTCATTTGCGTACTAACCCAATAATTTTTATATCACGGCCAGTCCACTGATACTGACATTATCAGCGAGTACACATCAAAGGAAAATGTACAAATTACCGATAAAAAAGCGTTAAATAACCCAGATCCCCATTGCAAATTAATCAAAATATATTGATTATTAACCAAAAACTAGGTTGACTACAACTTTTGATATGAATTTTCTACAAAATGATAAAAACATCTAGATGTAAAAATTATTCCAAAACAAGACCCATTAATAATCTTCAAAACACCAAGCTTTCAGTTGAAAGAAAACAAACAGTAAAATTAAACTGTAAAATTGACAAAACATTGTTTGACTGGCTATTTGTGTTTGTTCGCTGTTCATAAACATGCGAGTTTCTATTCTCTGTTGTGAAGTAAAGTGTATTAAACATCTGACTTACAAACAAACAAACTGACAATGAAATTCATATAGAAAAGTCAGAGGAAAAATCAGTACGAAAACACACGAAAAAGGTAAAAATACATTTTGATTTGTCAGTGTTCTTTCTGACCAAAGCATTGCCTATTTAAATACCAATTATAGTTGTTAACATCTTTTTTTGTATATTGTATGATGTCAGAGATGACACCAATGACAGCTACACAGTGTTTGACAATTACATAATTAATAATTTATATCTACCTGTCACAAATGATCTCATAACCTCCACCATGAAAAGTGGGTTAATTATAACATAATCCCTGAGCTGAAGGGTATCAAGGTAGATGATCTTGCCAAGGGAATGCTGGAAGTGTAAGAAATCATGAAGTTGTTCTAAATCCAGAACAGACACCTTGCTGATTGAATTCAATTCTTCAAGTTCTACCAATGACAAGATTTGCTTTCCTGCAGCTACCATCTCAGCAATCTCCAGTTCAAGGGGGACACAAGCGTTCGGCATCTTCTCCCCCCAACATGGATGATCGAAAGTAAGCTCTGTGATGGCTTTCTTCAGGGATTCAATTTCTTCATCATATTTATCAGTTGCATTGACAAATAATTGTTTGTCAAGGACAAGATGATTTCGTCCCTCGTGGTCCTTAAATAATTCCTCTACTTCGCTGTACAATAGTGCACGTCTTGTTTCCACATCCTTCTGGCAAAAAAAAATTCCTTGAATACAGATTTAGAGGCTAAATATGATGTGAAAAAATATAGTTGACGTCATACTCAATTTCTTTTTGCTTTTCTATTTAAAAGAATGTTAGAGTACTTATAAAAAAACTGTTGATACAATGTACATGTTGTATAATCAAATCGGTTTTTGTTTTAGTGTTTACAGACAGTAACCCAATAACACTGTTAACCTCTTCTTTTTTTGAACTTTGTTTCTACATGCATGTACATGCAATACTGTGTATATAGTATAGTTGTCATGTATTGTTTGTGCTTATAGTCTCTCCTCTGATACCTCTGAAAACATGAGGAGTGTGGCAGTTTTTTCAACCCGAAAATAGGGATGAATTTTCATTTTGAAATGATTCAAAAATAAATGGGGAATGTGTTCATGGGACATAGATGATGCCAGCGCTAACATAACATATAAAGTTGTAAAGGGACATAACTGATGATTTATAAAAGTGACGTTACCCAAATTTGTACTTGATCTGACATTTGTGGTAATAAGTTTTGTTTATAAGTTTCATTAAATTTGTTTGAGGCAATCTCAAGTGAGAGAACGGAAATGTAAAAATCAGCTAGTTTTCCATTTGTAAAGGGGCATAATTCTAGAACAATAAAAGTGACACCCCCAAATTAAGAATTGATCTGTATTTTGTAGTAAGAAGCAGTATTGTGTACAAGTGTAATAGCATTTGGTTGAGGCAAATCCAAGTTAGAGAGCAGAAACGAAAAATTCAGCATTTTTTTTCATTTGTAAAGGGTCATAACTCTAGAACATTTAAAGTGGCACTACCCAAATTTTAAACTTAATATGTGTTTCATGGTAATAAGTATTGTGTATAAGTATCATAACATTTGTTTGAGGTAAGCCTAGGTTAGAGAACGAAGATCAATTTTGGAACGTACGTACGGGAGGGATGTACAACGGACAAGGGTAAAATTGAAAGCCCCCTCCGCTACGGCGGGGGTATACAAATCATAACATACTTTATGAAATGTTCATGTCATCAAATTTATCAAAGATCATAACACAAACACTCCAGTGTGGTATACATTTTCTTAATGTGAATATCATTCCAAAATATTTGTTTACCAAATCACATTTGTACTCCTTAATTTTATCGTTCACATTACTTTTGACTTTTTGAATAGAGTTATTTTTAATCACAATCTTTGCAATGTCATTTTTTAAAGACCATCCTTCTTTTAGTTTGTTATTTTCTGGAATTAAAATTGTTTTTAAAGAAGCATGCTTTTTACAAAATATACGACCATGTGTTTTTAAAAGCCATTATGTTTAGACATATGAAGTATCTGGTTAACAGGCAATGGCTGAGATATGAACCTGATTATGCATGCCCAAATAAATTATGGTTAGTTCTATCCCTGAGGAAACTTTAATGTATCTCTCCTTTAATTCCTTTTGAAATCATGATTTGAATGGGAACATATTTAAACTAGTATACTACCCTTCAAATGTGAGGTATAAAACAATTCCATTATAAACTATATTTTAGATCACCAAATAAGGTCTTATATTGGTATATTAGCCTTATAGGTTTCAATCAACAAGATCAAATGAATGCTGTATAAAAGACCTATTTGTATCTCTTTCACTTGCCACTGGTACCTTGTGGTTAGCTACAAACAAGATCAAATTATTTCCTGTATAAAATTTTTTTTGATAGACACTTTTCACTTACCACTTGTGGCTTTTTTTTATGGGAAGCAACAAACAAGATCTTAGGGATATCTTCAAATGAGACGTAATTTTATCTTTGCTACTTACCACTGGTACCTTGTCCTTATGGGTGGCAACAAACAATATCTTAGGGATACCAGCAAACACCACCTTACAATAGGTCAGGATAGAGTTTACCCAGTGCAGTAGAAAGACTGAAATAAGAATAGAGTATAATATGTGTTTTAATTTGTTCTCTCAATTTTCATATTCGTTTTGAAAACTTTACCCTTGGCAAGTAAAACTAAATTCTTCTTGTCCAGAACAAAAATTACTTGTCCTGAATTTCTCGATAAATATTTAAGTATTTTACTGTATCAGATTCTTAAAACTGTTTTGTGTTACATTTTCTCATGGTTGTGTCCTGTTATATATATCTTGCTAGCATATACATTTTTCGTATCACACTGTACGGAGTGTGATACAAAAAAGTTAAATGAAAATCTGCGTGAATTCGATTGGCCTATCCAGCATCCCGTGACAATATTACGGCATTTAAATTTGTTATTTTTTAGGTCAATGATGACTTTCAAAGTTTAAGACGACATACAAATAAGTTAGACTTTTGATAATCAAGATAAGAATGTTTCTCCCAACTATTGGTTTCTAATTGTCATTATGCATGCTATGTTCATTTTTGAATGAAGTATGTTCAGTAATATAAATGTTACAATTCTAATTGATATAAATTACCTGCTGGGGTTGGTGTCATGTGCTGCCCTGGAAAACACAGTACATCAGGGATTACTTCATTCAATCCTTTACTTCCATCAAACACTACTAGAAACAAAGCTCTGAAAGTCATGAATGTCTGGTGTGTTGTATAATAGACATACTGTCCTCCAAAGTCCCAGAAGATGAGCCTGCCAACTTTCATCTTATATTTCCCAGTTTTTAGGACTTTTTCCATTCTCTTTCTTATTTCCTTTTTGGTAATTTTTGTTTTTATTTTCTTCTTTATTTGCTGTTTTTTAGACTCACTAGATGAAGTCTGTGGGGACACATATTGAGCTGCTTGTGGCTGTGAAGAAGGTTCATCTGATAGGTTAACAGGAAAATATGGTGTCTTGGAAGCATCTGACTTCTGAGAATTAGTATCTTCTTTATTTTGACTATCACCAGGTTTTGCAACTGATTCCTGTTTTTCTGGTGTTTTTGTTTGACCTTGACTCTCATCTTCTTCTATGGAGGTCATTAACACCTTATTGTACACAACATCCAAGGCATTATAGGTTGCTGTATAAAGAGATAGCAAAATACTGATGTTATCTACTTAATATACAGAATAAATAAACTTTGAAATGAACTTTACTCTGTCTATATCAAAATGACATACTGGTAGTCATTAAAAGTGACTTCCAACCAACTTTAGCATTAAAAGTAAGAGTTGATCATTGAACCATGAAAAATAAGGTTAATGAATTAAAAACCTGTCAACGATGAGAATGACATAACCAGGAAACATTATGAAATAAAACGTGGCATGATTGTAGATGAGACAACTTTCAACAAAGTCCCATCGACAAGGTTTAAAACAATTACATGTAAGTGTACAGCCTTCAACATTGACCACACCCCTATATATGGACGGATGAATAGATACACATACGGAAAAGCATAATGCCGCTAGGTTGGGCATTATCTATCATCAGCCAAATTAGTTACAACACAATTAATGTTGAACAGAAAAAAACAGATAGCAACCAGCAACAACCACTGAATTGCAGACAGGCACACACAGAATCTAGAGTTAAGGTTGACTAAACATGTTCATTTCTTTACACACTATTGCCTACCTCAGCTCCTTAAAAACAGTAGAAAAACAATAAATTTGAATCCATATATATATATTGATGTTTATTCTTACCTGGATCTATCATAATCCAACTTCTGGTCTCAATATCGAGTCCACAGCGACCTTCAACGAGGGAAATGCCATCAGTCGCATGTCGCCCTTCTGGAACACTGTCCCCAACTAAAAGCTTAACTAGACTTGATTTTCCAACGGCGAACTGGCCAGTTACCATGCAGCGCATGTCAAATGATTCGTAGCTTCCTCTGCCAAACATAGAAGACTCTGAAAATATAAATGTCAAAATTGTCTATTATCAATGTATGGCTAATGATATTTACGAAATCTGTACACCTTAGGAATAGTGACTATTAATAGTAATATTTATGACAAGCTATTTTACTTTTTAATAACACTTCAAAATTTGATAAGATATACCAAAATAGTTCATAATTTGGTATATCTTAACTATAAGATATCTGATAAATCATATACAGTAATTTATAATGTATATGATAAATCATAAAATCATATAAGATATCTTTTGAATTATATAATACCAGAACACATTTGCGTAATCGCGGGCATTCAGAGCGTAGTTTAAAGTATGTAAAGTGTTGGAAGAATTTTGTAAAATATTGAATGACTGGAGAATTTCAGCAAAAGTATCGTAAGTCGTAGGTTATTGGGGACAGGAAAATGTTTTTTTTTTTATCCCTCCTCCTTCATTTCCAAAATTCCTAATTTTTGGTTTTCTATCAATTTCAATATGAACATTCATTTAAATTAGTATGTTATGAACATTTAAGTAAGGAGCCTGTAATTTAGTGGTTGTCGTTTGTTTATGTGTTACATATTTGTTTTCGTTCATTTTTTGTACATAAATAAGGCCGCTAGTTTTCTCGTTTGAACAGATTTACATCGTCATTTCGGGGCCTTTTAAAGCTGAGTATGGGCTTTGCTCGTTGTTGAAGACCGTACAGTGACCTATAGTTGTTAATTTCTGTGTCATTTTGGTCTCTTGTGGAGAGTTGTCTCAACATGGTAATCATACCACATCTTTTTTTTTGTAATCAATGAATTTTGTAAAAGATTTAATGACTGGAGAATTTCAGAAAAGGTATCAAAAGTTCACATGAATAATTTTAGTGCTTATCTGTATATCATGAACATTCATTACTATTAAATAAAGTGTATTTACTTTCAATTCTAAGTTTACTAATCGATCCATGGTGGTCAATTGATATAGTATACACTGACCCTCTCCATTTAATAAACTCTGTGACCGTCGTGGATAGTAAACTTGAAAATGATAGCAGATAGAATTAAAATACACTTTATCCGTAGTATATGTATGTTCAGAGTATACAGAAAAACGCAAACCGGAAATCTAATCTGACTTAAAATTTCGTTCAATGATGGGACAATATCCGGATGACTTTTTTCTCGTTTTTCTCCCAAAATAACTCAATCTGAATAATCATATAAATGGATGACAAATGCTACTATGTACTGTACCTATAGGACACAGAGGCGTGTTGATTAATTTATTGTGGAAAGAAGAGAAGCGACACACAAAATGAGGTCTTCTCGTTTAATAGTATAGATATCTTATAAATTATGTAAGATATCTTATGAATTATATAATATCTTATAAATTTTATAAGATTTCTTATAAATGATATAAGATACATGTATCTTATAAATTATATAAGATATGTTGTAAATTATATAAGATATGTTGTAAATTATATAAGATATCTTATAAATTACATAAGATATGTTATAAATTGTATAAGATGTAAGATGTCATGTGTATGTTTTATAAGCTACTATGTTTTTACAACAATGAACTTCTGACGAGGACAATATGTTATATATATTGGCCAGTAATATGAGTGTATTAACAGAGGACGAAGTCCAAAGGTCAATGCATTCTGATGGATCAATATATATACTTTTTAAATGATATGAACAAATTAGCCTTAATACAAATACATCGTCAGGTTAAATACTGAAAACGTTCCACTATTGATATAAATCAAGAGTTCATATTGCTTTTCGAACAAGACCAATACGGACAAAAACAGGGCCAATACGTATAAAAGCCGTGTTGGCCCGTGGGCTACTACAGGACATTCAGTTCCGGTTTAAATTTTCTTACACCATTACTTAACTTAAGGAGTATCCTTATGCATAAATCAAAGAGCTGAATAGCTCTGAGGGGAAAGACGGCCCTTGTTTCTATTTTATTATGTTTTTGGAAAGGGGGTTATCTTTTGATAGTTTTCATATGAAGAATGAAAAAAGTAAAATCACAAAAATACTGAACTCAGAGGAAAATCAATATAAGAGAACAGCTAGAACATGTAGAAAGGTTGACAATATTGAAATCAATTGTTGTTTATGTAATTTCATTTCCTTAGTTTAGAATTCAATTTGGACCAATGGAAGTGATCTGCATCTTCTAAATCTAAACATTTGATTAAAGTTGATAGCTAATTATCTATAACTCAACTGAATTCTGTCATTTCACAACAACTACAATATTTTTTGAAATCTTGATTGTGTACCACTGAACTGCAGGCTAGGGCCATTTTCCATTTTTTGTGACAGTACTCTTGGATTTTTAAGTTTTTTCTTTAGAAAGTGTGGACTGAAAAATCTATTCAGTATTAAATTTCCATTGTTGAAGTTCCGAGGTACAACTCTCATCACAGGGAAACAGGTACTAATAAAAAAACAATATGAGTGATGTAAACTGTGTGAAGCTTGTTTCCAAATCATAATTTTGAAATATTTGTAAATAATAAATATGTTTTAACTACAAAATGCAAATTTTTATTATTTATTTTTTTACCATTACAATGATTATGTAGGTACACAAAAATTTAGTTTTAATAGAAGACTACTAATCCAATGAAATGTCACATTTGAAGTGTTTAAATACATTAACTTTTATTTTAGTGGATAATTACTCATCAATTGAGGTGCTCCTGAATTAGAGGACGATTCTCAGAATTTTTACAGAAAAATGTGGTCTCACTAATTAGCGACAAGAAGAATTTTAGCGACAACAAGCGACAAGAAGAATATTTTTTTCTTGTCGCTAAATAGTCTTCTTGACGCTTCTTGTCGCTTTTTGACGCTTCTTGTCTCTAATTAGTGAGACCCGAAAAAAGTAATAAAATCGTTTCTTTCCCCTGTCTCATGTAACCCCACGATCTTTGTTTATTTTGAAAGTTGTTGACCTACAAATTAAAGTATTGCATGTTGATGTTTAAATCATCTACAGTAAACAATATTATGTTTAGATTTAACAAATGCAAATTTGTGATTAGTGCACGATCTCTAAGATTGATTTAAATAACCAGTGAACTGGTGAAGGATATCCCTGCTTCTTCCAAGAATGACGTCACTATAAAATACAATGTAGGTTGGATATATTTAGAATATCTCGTCATACTAATTTTTCCGGATTGTTAAATAAACGTAAATAGTGTAAAGGAGAGTTCAAGATACGATAATTTCGTGAGAAACAGAACGGAAATGTGTAAAAAAGTGTTTAAAGTCAAACTATTCATTTCTGGGTCTCCTTCTCTTCAATCTAAGTAAGATTTGTTGGGGGGTTTTCCACACCATAATATGTATAAAAAACAAAATGAATGATGTGAGGGAGTGTCACTCTGGTCAATCCCATAGGGGATTGACGGCTTGAAGCCGTCTTTCCCCAAAAACTAGAGGCTCTAAAGAGCCTGTGTCGCTCACCTTGGTCTATGTGAATATTAAACAATGGACACATGGATTCATGACAAAATTGTGTTTTGGTGATGGTGATGTGTATGTAGATCTTACTTTACTAAACATTCTTGCTGCTTACAATTATCTCTACCTATAACAGTACTTTCTGTGGAAAATGTTATTGAAAATCTTCAAATTTTAAGAAAATTGTTAAAAATTGACTATGAAGGGCAATAACTCCTTAGGGGGTCAATTGACTATTTTGGTCATAGTGACTTATTTTTAGTTCTTACTTTGCTGTACATTATTGCTGTTTACAGTTTATCTCTATCTATAATAATATTCAAGATAACAAAAAAAAACAGCAAAATTTCCTCAAAATTACCAATTCAGGGGCAGCAACCTAACAACCGATTATCCGATTGATCTGAAAATTTCAGGGCAGATAGATCGTGACCTGATCAACAATTTTTCTACCTGTCAGATTTGCTCTTAATGCTTTGGTTTTTGAGTTATAAGCCAAAAACTGCATTTTACCCCTATGTTCTATTTTTAGCCATGGCGGCCATCTTGGTTGGTTGGCCGGGTCACGCCACACAATTTTTAAACTAGATACCCCAATGATGATTATGGCCAAGTTTGGTTAAATTTAGCCCAGTAGTTTCAGAGAAGAAGATTTTTCTAAAAGATTACTAAGATTTACGAAAAATGGTTAAAAATGGACTTTAAAGGGCAATAACTCCTAAAGTGGTCAACTGACCATTTTGGTCATGCTGACTTATTTGTAGATCTTACTTTGCTGAACATTATTGCTGTTTACAGTTTATCTCTATCTATAATAATATTCAAGATAATAACGAAAAACAGCAAAATTTCCTTAAAATTATCAATTCAGGGGCAGCAACCCAACAACGGGTTGTCCGATTCATCTGAAAATTTCAGGGCAGATAGATATTGACCTGATGAACAATTGTACCTCATGACAGATTTGCTCTAAATGCTTTGGTTTTTGAGTTATAAGCCAAAAACTGCATTTTACCCCTATGACTATGTTCTATTTTTAGCCATGGCGGCCATTTTGGTTGGTTGGCCGGGTCACGCCACACATTTTTTAAACTAGATACTCCAATGATGATTGTGGCCAAGTTTGGATTAATTTGTCCCAGTAGTTTCAGAGGAGAAGATTTTTGTAAAAGATAACTAAGATTTACGAAAAATGGTTAAAAATGGACTAAAAAGGGCAATAACTCCTAAAGTGGTCAACTGACCATTTTGGTCATGTTGACTTATTTGTAGATCTTACTTTGCTGAACATTATTGCTGTTTACAGTTTATCTCTATCTATAATAATATTCAAGATAATAACCAAAAACAGCAAATTTTCCTTAAAATTATCAATTCAGGGGCAGCAACCCAACAACGGATGAATCGGATAATCGGTTGCTCTAAATGCTTTGGTTTTTGAGTTATAACCCAAAAACTGCATTTTACCCCTATGTTCTATTTTTAGCCATGGCGGCCATCTTGGTTGGTTTGCTGGGTCATGCCACCCATTTTTTAAACTAGTTACCCGAATGATGATTGTGGCTAAGTTTGGTGTAATTTGGCACAGTAGTTTCAGAGGAGAAGATTTTTGTAAAAGTTAACGACGACGGAAGACGATGACGGACGACGGACGCAAAGTGATGGGAAAAGTTCACTTGGCCCTTCGGGCCAGGTGAACTAAAAATGAGTATTTTTTTTAACTTAAAATCATAATATAACAAGAATGTGTCCATAGTACACGGATGCCCCACTCCCATTTTCATTTTCTATGTTCAATGGACCGTGAAATTGGGATGAAAAATATAATTTTGCAATTAAATTAGAAAGATCATATCATAAGGAACGTGTGTACTAAGTTTGAAGTTGATTGGACTTCAACTTCATCAAAAATTACCATGACCAAAAACTTTAACCTGAAACTCCCACTTTCATTTTCTATGTTCAGTGGACCATGAAATTGGGGTCAAAAGTGTAACTGGGCTTTAAAATTAGAAAGATCATATCATAAGCAACAAGTGTACTAAGTTTCAATTTGATTGGAATTCAGCTTCATCAAAAACTACCTTGACCAAAAACTTTAACCTGAAACTCCCATTTTCATTTTCTATGTTCAGTGGACCGTGAAATTGGTGTCAAAAGTGTAATTGGGCTTTAAAATTAGAAAGATCATATCATAAGCAACTAGTGTATTAAGTTTCAAGTTGATTGGACTTCAGCTTCATCAAAAACTACCTTGACCAAAAACTTTAACCTGAAACTCTCACTTTCATTTTCTATGTTCAGTGGACCGTGAAATTAGGGTCAAAAGTCTAATTTGGCTTTAAAATTAGAAAGATCATATCATAAGCAACAAGTGTACTAAGTTTTAAGTTGATTGGACTTCAGCTTCATCAAAAACTACCTTGACCAAAAACTTTAACCTGAAGTCGGACGAACGAACGAACGGACGAACGAACGAACGAACGGAGCCACAGACCAGAAAACATAATGCCCCTCTACTATCGTAGGTGGCGCATAAAAAGGTTAAATGATGTTCAATATTTTGTAACCGTTTGAAGTCTTGAAACAGAATAGTTAAACTGTCTGATTTATTTTTCCCATGCCCAGCAACTTTATATTTGAAAAGAAAACTAGAGGCTCCCAAGAGCCTGTGTCGCTCAGTCACCTTGGTCTATGTGCATATTAAACATTTGACACAGATAAATTCATGACAAAATGGAGTTTTGGTGATCATGATGTGTTTGTAGATCTTACTTTACTAGACATTCTTGTTGCTACAATTATCTCTATCTATAATGAACTTGGCCCAGTAATTACAGTGGAAAATATATTCTAAAAATTTACAAAAATTTACAAAAATTTATGAAAATTGTTAAAAAATGACTATAAAGGGCAATAACTCCTTAAGGGGTAAACTGACAATTTTAGTCATGTTGACTTATTTGTAGATCTTACTTTGCTGAACATTATTGCTGTTTACAGTTTATCTCTATCTATTATAATATTCAAGATAATAACAAAAAACTGCAAAATTTCCTTAAAATTACTAATTCTAGGGCAGCAACCCAGTAAAAGGTTGTCTGTTTTGTCTGAAAATTTCAGGGCAGATAGATTTTGACCTGATAAACAAATTATTCCCAGTCAGATTTGCTCTAAATGCTTTGGTTTCAGAGATATAAGCCAAAATATACATTTAGCCCCTATGTACTATTTTTAGCCATGGCAGCCATCTTGGTTGGTAAGCAGGGTCACGCCACACATTTTTAAAACTGGATACCCAAATGATGATTGTGGCCAAGTTTGGTTAAATTTGGCCTAGTAGTTTCAAAGGAGAAGATTTTTTAAAAGAATACCAAAATTTTAGAAAAATGGTTAAAAATTGACTATAAAGGGCAATAACTCCTACATGGGTCAACTGACAATTTTGATCATGACTTATTTGTAGATCTTACTTTGTTGAACATTATTGTTGTTTACAGTTTATCTCTATCTATAATAATATTCAAGATAATAAGCAAAAACTGCAAAATTTCATTAAAATTACTAATTCAGGCGCAGCAACCCAACAACTGGTTGTCCGATTTGTCTGAAAATTTCAGGGCAGATAGATCTTGACCTAATAGATTATTTTACCCAACGTCATATTTGCTCTAAATGATTTGGTTTTAGAGTTATAAGCCAAAATCTACATTTTACCCCTATGTCCTATTTTTAGCCATGGTGGCCATCTTGGTTGGTTGGAAGGGTCACGCCACACATTTTTCAAACTAGATACCCCAATGATGATTTTGGCCAAGTTTGGATTAATTTGGCCCAGTAGTTTCAGGAGAAGATTTTTGTAAAAGATACTAAGATTTACGAAAAACAGTTAAAATTGACTATAAAGGGCAATAACTCCTAAAGGGGTCAACTGACCATTTCGGTCATGTTGACTTATTTGTGAATCTTACTTTGCTGAACATTATTGCTGTTTACAGTTTATCTCTATCTATAATAATATTCAAGATAATAACCAAAAACAGTAAAATTTCCTTAAAATTACCAATTTATGGGCAGCAACCCAACAACAGGTTGTCCGATTCATCTGAAAATTTCAGGGCAGATAGATCTTGACCTGATAAACAATTTTACCCATGTCAGATTCGCTCTTTATGCTTTGGTTTTTGAGTTATAAGCCAAAAACTGCATTTTACCCCTATGTTCTATTTTTAGCCATGGCGGCCATCTTGGTTGGTTGGCCGGGTCACCGGACACATTTGTTATACTAGATACCCCAATGATGATTGTGGCCAAGTTTGGTTTAATTTGGCCCACTAGTTTCAGAGGAGAAGATTTTTGTAAAAGTTAACGACGACGGACGCAAAGTGATGGGAAAAGCTCACTTGGCCCTTCGGGAAAGGTGAGCTAAAAATCATGAAAGTAAAAGCGTAAAAACAAGTTCAGACATGCAAATAAGGTATGTTTCTTATTTTATTTGTATTAAAAGAATATAAATTAGTTATTAAAAGTGTTATGAACTTGCTGTTTCTTAATTGTCCCTGTTATAGATTCTCAATCAAGTGTATTGGCCCTTGACTCAAGTTTCGGGTCAAATACAGCTAACCTCGAATCTACAGGGCCAATAAAGAAACAGCAATTTAATAATAACATAGTATTAGAAGAATGAAAGTTCTTGATTTGTACATTACATATGTATATAATGAATATGAAAAATGGACTTCAAATTTCTTTCTATGTATTTTAAATTGCATTTTGCAAGATTTTAACATGACATTGAAATATCAATAAATAAGATGAATTTGTTTTATTGTATTTCGGACAGTAACCCTACAGCGGTTGGTCCAAGTGGTCTAAAAGTTCATCACTGATAGATTTTGATCTATTATTCACTGTATCTCCATGTCACGTTTGTACTAACTGCTAATTTTTTTTTTATAAAACAAAATAACTGCATGTCACCCTAATGTTCTATTTTAGCCATGATGGCCATGAATGTTAGTGGATCAAAACTTTGGTTACCATTTTTAAATAAACTTCAGAAGATTACCAGGCCTAGTAGTTTCAGAGGAGTAGATTTATAAATGTTATAATTAAGTTACATGATGAATAAATTTTGTCAAATTGTCCTTGAAGGGCCAATTTACAATTTTTGTCATTTCAACTTTTAAGAAAATCTTACTTTGCTGAATATTTTTGCTGTTTACAGTTTATCTTTATCTTCAATAATATTCAAGATGATAACCAAAAACAGCAAAATATCCTTAAAATTACCAATTTAGTGACAGCAACAAACAATGTAATGTTCGGTTCGTCTGAATATACATGTATTAAAGGACTGATGCGACTTGACCTATTTAACAATATAACCCCATGGCAGATTTACTCTATATGCTTAAGTTTTTGAGATATAGGCCAAAAACTGCATTTGACTCCCATGATCTATTTTTGGCCATAGCGGCCTTGTCTGTTGATTGATCTAAATGCAGATACAATCTATAAACTAGATACCTTTAGGAACATCCAGTTAAAGTTTAGAAGTATTATGCCCAGTAGTTTCGGAGAAGAATATTTTAAATGTTAGCAAACATGATGAGCAAATTAAGCAAAATTGTCTTTAAAGGGCAATAACTCCTTAAGGTGTTAATTGAGAATTTTGGTTATGTAACTTTTTTGTAGATCTTACTTTGCTGAACATATTTGCTACAGTTTATCTCTATCTAGAATTATATTCAAGATAAACAAAAAATCCAACAATGCGTTTTTCAGTTTGACTTCAAGTTTCAGTGCTGATAGATTTTGACTTATTGAACATGTTCACCCCATGTTAGATTTGCTATAAATGTTTTTATTTTTGAAAAAAATATAAGTCAAAAACTGCATTTGATACCTATGTTCTATTTTTATTCATATCAGCCATGTTTGCAGATGGATCATCAAAACTTTGGATAGGATTTATATATAGTTAAACCCTTAACAAAAATTCAGTTAAAGTTTGAAGGCATTCGGCCCAGTAGTGTCAAAGAAGAAGATTATTGAAATAGTTTACAAGGACGATGACGACAATGACAGATGCCAAGTGATGGCATAAGCTCGCATGGGTACTTTGGCACCGGAGATCTAAAAAGGATGAGGATTGTCTGCGTATCCTCTAATAAACAGGTGAGCCATATGCGCCTGATACACCCATCGTCTTGTGTGTAAGTTTTATGCAATAATCATAAATAGTTTCTGAAATACAGCACGACATGTAAAAAACGACTGCTTTTAACAAACTAGAGGCTCTAAAAAGCCTGTGTCGCTCACCTTGGTCTATGTGAATATTAAACAAAGGACACAGATGGATTCATGACAAAATTATGTTTTGGTGATGGTGATCTAACTTAACTAAACATTCTTGCTGCTTACAATTATCCCAATCTATAATGAACTTGGACCAGTAGTTTCAGTGGAAATTGTTAGTGAAAATCTACAAATTTTATGAAAATTGTTAAAAATTGACTAGGAAGGGCAATAACTCCTTAGGGGGTCAATTGACCATTTTTTTCATGAGAACTTATTTTTAGGTCTTACTTTGCTGTACATTATTGCTGTTTACAGTTTATCTCTATCTATAACATGTATAATAATATTCAAGATAATAACAAAAAACAGCAAAATTTCCTTAAAATTACAGATTCAGGGGCAGCAACCTAACAACGGGTTATATGATTCATCTGAAAATTCCAGGGCAGATAGATTTTGACCTGATCAACTATTTCACTTCATGTCAGATTTGCTTTAAATACTTTGGTTTTTGAGTTATAAGCCAAAAACTGCATTTTACCCCTATGTTTTATTTTAAGCCATGGCGGCCATCTTGGTTGGTTGGCCAGGTCACCGGACACATCTTTTAAACTAGATACCCCAATGATGATTGTGGCCAAGTTTGGTTTAATTTGGCCCAGTAGTTTCAGAGAAGAAGATCTTTGTAAAAGTTAATGATGAGTAACAACGACGGACGACGGATGCTAAGTGATGAGAAAAGCTCACTTGCGAAGGGCCAGGTGAGCTAAAAAATATATGACTCTAAAATAAAATTTTGAATCAAACCAAAACATATACAGATTTGTATATTAAATAACTAATAAGTGTGTAAAGTTTTAAGCAATAATCATGAATCGGTTTTGAGAGACGGGGGCGACATGTTATTACCCCTCCCCCTGTTCCAAAATAATCGTAATTGTTTTTAAGATACGGCGCGACATGTAAAAAACCCTCCCCCCCCTTTTTTTTTTTACAAAATCCTCAATATCTCAAAAAAAACCTTTGAATCATCATCAAAAGGTATACAGATCTTTAGATCAATATAACTAAGACCTGTGTAAAGTTTTAAGCAATAATCATAAATTATTTTTGAGATACAGTGCGACATAATAAAATACACCCCTATTTTAGTTACAAAGTCCCGTCACTCAAAAAGTTTTTATAGATCTTTCGACCAACAATATTAAGTTTCATGAAATTTGGATAAGTAGTTCTCAGGTTTCGGTTCGACATGTTTACGCCTGACAGAGATACGGACGGACAGACAGATGGACTGTCGGAAGGGACAACAATATACCATTATACGTTCCGTCTTAGATGGGCGTATAAAAACTGCAACAAATCTTCCTCGAGAAAAAAATACACCTGCTTGTAAATTCAGATTCAGCAATTTTTCAATTTCTAAAAAGATATCAACTCGAAAATGGTGATCCAATATTGGCACATGGTCTTTGTTTTTTAGTAACAAATATTGTGTATAAAGTTCATATTATATAGTAGAGGAACACTTTATTGAAGAAAACAAAATAATTTTGGGACATAGGGACACATGTAGACAATAAGGGTAAACGTTTGTCCTCCAAATGATCATAACTGATTTCGAAACTTGTTCGATTCATTGTTGATATAAAGGAATTTCATAGATTAATTATTAGAACTGCACATGCTAACATAGTAATTTCTATAAAATACATATTTCCAAGGGGCATTACTTTTGAAAATAGATGATATGCACTGATTTTCCATGCAGAAAAACACAGTTTTATCTAAATTGCCAAAAATATGGAAATAATTGTACACATGGAAGTGCTTACAAGACCGAACAGTTTTAACTGACCCCCTGGTATTCTACATATAACTAAACAAAATCAATAACCCAACTTTTCTGAACATATTCCAGTCTATTTATAATAACTTTATAACAATGTCCTCTGACCTAGTGACATTAAATTGAATAGGAATCTACCTCGCATCATATTTACATAGATATTGTGTTCATAAGTAACACTAAATATGTAATGTGTCAAATCTTATAATGAAATAAAGAAAATACCTTTCGTCCTTAGAACAGCAGTCTGAAATAAAGAGGAAAATGTATTGAGTGTATATCACCAAACTTGTAAGAGTATTAAAGTTTAAAACATAAACACCCACAACGTAGTATGTAATGGAAAACAAATAGATGTTGATTAATTTATATTTGGTGTAAAATGCCACTTTCTGCTATTGGCTTGTTCTTATATGTCATTTTTTATTAGTGAAGGAAGCCAGAGTGCCTAGAAAGATCAACCAAATATGGGCAGAAAAACTAGAAGTTTGAAACCCACAAGACCATGACCATTGCTATGACAACTACTGTATACCAAATGGCAATGGTTTACCACTTTGCCCACTTGACTTTATTCAAACCATGCAAAACCAAAGGTTAACAAAACAAATCTTATTGCACCTGAAATTGCTATTGTCTCTGTATTAATGTCTCCTATTCTAAACCAGAGGATGTTAAAAGAGCCAGTGTCACTCATCAAAGTATAGGTGCATCGTCAACAATGAACACTTTCCAACATCATAAACTTGAATAGAAATTGAGATAAAAGTCTTTTGGCTGTTGATTTTGCATTGCTTATCACTTTTACTGTTTACAGTTTCTGTCTATGATCTTTAGTTTCTGCTTAAAGCACTTTAAAGGGTAAACAACTGTCATTTTAGAGTAATTACACATAGTATACTAATGATTTCAGAAAGTAAAATTGAGAATGGAAATGGGGAATGTGTCAAAGAGACAACAACCCGACCAAATAAAAAACAACAGCAGAGGGTCACCAACAGGTCTTCAATGTAGCGAGAAATTCCCGCACCCGGAGGCGTCCTTCAGCTGGCCCCTAAACAAATATATACTAGTCCAGTGATAATGAACGCCATACTAAGATTTGACTCAATATTTGTAGGTATTGTCTTGCTGATATTTTTTGTCTATCTTTTATACTTTTCAAGATGATAAGCAAAACCCACAAAATATTAAAAACGTCGTTAAAAAGCAAGAACTCCATCATGGAGTTGACTGACAATTTACACCATTTGACTTATTTGTAGATTTTTCTGTCTATATATTAAATTACATGTATAAATTTATGTTTTAAGATAATTGGCAATAACCATTAAAATTGTTAAAAAAAAATCATTAAAAGCAATCACTGTATTAAAAGTAGTCTGACACGGGTTTGGTTCTTCTCACATATTTCATGATGGTATAATACTAAACCCAGAACAGAAAGGATTGTGCCTGCATGATATACATATGATGAACACAAAATATTCCAATCAGTTAAATTACGGTCTCGAGCTGACATGTCAGTAACTGATAATAGTTTGTTGTTATTTACTTATTATTGTCATTTTGTTTTTGTTCTTTTGTTTCATATTCTGACATCGGACTTGTTTTTCTCTTAACCTGAGTTTTACTTTGCGTATTGTTGTGCGTTTGTTTTTTTCTACATTGGCTAGAGGTATAGGGGGAGGGTTGAGATCTCAAAAACCATGTTTAACCTCGAAGCAATTTTGCGTCTGTCCCAAGTCAGGAGCCTCAGGCCTTTGTTAGTCCTGTATGATTTTTAATTTTAGTTTCTTGTGTATAATTCGAAGTTTTGTATGACGTCCATTATCACTGAACTAGTATACATTTTTTGTTCAGGGCCAGATGAAGGATGCCGCTGGGTGCGGGAGTTTCTTGCTACATTGAAGACTCATTGGTGGTTGTTGTCTGCTTTATGGTCGGATCATTTTGGTATTAGCAATTTCTCTCTGTTTATCATAGTTTTCAAAATTATGGACAAAAATAAAACAAAACAAGTGAAACTGCGAGCTACTGCTCACTGATGATACCCCCGCCACAAGTGGATAATATTAATAGTGTAAAAATATGCAAGTGTTTTGGTAAACAGGAAGTTGTCGAGTGATGAATCTGAAAACGCATCACACGGTATAGCCGACTTATATAAATCCTGAAACCAAATTTCAGAAATCCTTGTATTGTAGTTCCTGAGAAAAATGTGACGAAAATTTTCAACTTGGCTATCATGTGTAAAATCATACAAGTGTTCGGTAAACAGGAAGTTGTCAAGTGATCAATCTGAAAACGCATCACACGGTATAGATGACTTAGATCAACCCTGAAACCATATTTCAGAAATCCTTGTATTGTAGTTCCTGAGAAAAATGCGACGAAAAATATTCATGGGACGGACGCACTGATTGACGGACTGACGGAAGGACAGACAGAGGTAAAACAGTATACCCCCCTTTTTAAAGCAGGGGTATAATGAACAAAATTTCTTTAGAAGTTATCTAATAGTTTTGGCGCTAATGGGCAGCAAATTATTTGAAATAGATCTCAACATTCTGTACGATTCTAGTTTTTAAAACATCCACCAGTTGGCACTGATTTTGGCCAAGGTCGGTTCCAATTGAACCAGTAGTTTCAGAGGAGAACATGTTTTTGTAAATAAGAACAGGTCAACAGACGAACGTAGACGATGACAGAAAACAGACGCTAAGTGGGGAAATAGCTTACCTTGAACTTTACATTTATACAATCAGTATACTATATCAGTATATACCGCAGTTGCTTATCACATATTCGTAAAAGTTTACAATGGGATTTTTACAAAAGAGGGACGAAAAATACCAGAGGAACAGTCAAACTCATACATTTTTATTTGTTTTGTAGATTGAAAAATGAACTGACAACAATATGGCTAAAAAAGAAACAAGAGTGCACACACTGAAATTTAATGTCTCGCCTTCTTTACTAATCATTGATATTATGTTGATAGTCCTAAGTATAAAGCTTTATTACAACTGTCACATAAACTTAACATTAACCAAGATAGCTAAACAAAGACCAATGAACCATGCAAATGAGGTCAAGGTCAGATGAACCATGCCAGGCAGACATTTACAGCTAACAATGCTTTTATACAACAAATATAGTTGACCTATTACTTATAGTTTAAGAAAAATAGACCAAAACACAAAAACTTAACACTGTGCAATGAACCGTGAACTTGAGGTCATGGTCAAATAAAACCTGCGGGACTGACATATAGATCATAATATATTTCCATACACCAAATATAGTTGACCTTTGGCATATAATATTAGATAAAAAGACCAAAACTTAAAAACTTAACTTTGACCACTGAACCATGAAAATGAGGTAAAGGTCAGATGACATCTGCCCGCTAGACATGTACACTTTACAATCATTTCATACAACAAATATAGTAGACCTATTGCATAAAGTATGAGAAAAACAGACCAAAACACAAAAACTTAACTATAACCACTGAACCATGAAAATGAGGTCTACAATCATTTCATACAACAAATATAGTAGACCTATTGCATCAAGTATGAGAAAAACAGACCAAAACACAAAAACTTAACTATAACCACTGAACCATGAAAATGAGATCAAGGTCAGATGACACATGCCAGTTGGACATGTACACCTTACAGTCCTTCCATACACCAAATAATGATACTAGCCCTATTGCTTATAGTATCTGAGATATGGACTTGACCACCAAAACGTAACCTTGTTCACTGATCCATGAAATGAGGTCGAGGTCAAGTGAAAACTGTCTGACGGGCATGAGGACCTTGCAAGGTACGCACATACCAAATATAGTTATCCTATTACTTATAATAAGAGAGAATTCAACATTACAAAAATTCTGAACTTTTTTTTCAAGTGGTCACTGAACCATGAAAATGAGGTCAAGGACATTGGACATGTGACTGACGGAAACTTCATAACATGAGGCATCTACATACAAAGAATGAAGCATCCAGGTCTTTCACCTTCTAAAATATAAACCTTTTAAGAAGTAAGCTAGCGCCGCCGCCGCCCGATCACTATCCCTATGTCAAGCTTTCTGCAACAAAAGTTGCAGGCTCGACAAAAAGACAAACAGACAAATATAATTACATAACATACAACATAGAAAACTATATCATCTTTGAAACAGTAAACCAACTCGTGATTGCATCCGTAAAATTTACAACGTCATATAATATATTCAATTTTTAAGTATAGACAGAAATGGACTGTCTCTACTTGGTGTTTTATCAACACAAAAAAAATATTCATAACCACATAATATTAAGACTTGAAAATGAATAACTTAAATAAAAGTACTGTTCCTTCTCATATGTTTTTTTTTGTCTGTAACATCAGGGACTGAAAATATCTACAGCCAAGGTCAGGTACTTGACTATAAAGGATTGTGAGTCAGCCCTCATTTGAGCCAAATAACCTTTGGATTTGCTCTTCGCAAAACAAGCTCGAGGTTCGAAAGATCCTGTGTCGCTCAGCTTGGTACATGTGTATGTGCATATTTAAAAAGGACACCCTCCAACATTTTATACAATGATCGAAATCAAGAAACACAATCTCTGTTTTGTTGATCTGGCATTGCTGATTTTGTAGTTTGTTTAGTTTATCGCTATTTTCTTTAATTTTTGCTCGAAACATAAAAAGGGTAAACAAAAAATCTTCATTTAAGGGCAAATGATGTGTACACAATATCTGACTCGTTAGTAGATCTTGCCTTGCTGATCATTTCTGTGATTTGAAGTGTCTTTTTGATTATAATGATTTTTATCATATTACATGTATTAGGCTAAACTGAAAAAAAACATACTCCCAAATCATCATTTTAAGGGAAAATAACTATAATAAGGAAACGTCGCAAAATTTCCTTCATATTGTCTTAATTGTAGATCTTGTCTTAGCAATTATCGTAGAAAGGAGTCAATCGAAGTTTCGCCATGATGACTTATTTGTAGAACTTGTCTTGCTTATCATTTTTGCATTTTAATGTTAATCTTTTTCTGTTATAGTTGTTAAGATAATAGTCAAAAATGATAGAAAATTGTTAAATTCATCATTTAAGGACAAAAAATGGGGACGAAAGATGCCAGAGGGACAGTCAAACTCATAAATCAAAAATAAACTGATAACACCTTGGCTAAAAATGAAAAAAGACAAACAGATGAGCAATAGTACACATAACACAACATATAAAACTAGAGAAGAAGCAACACTAACCCCTCAAAAAACGGGGGATGATCCCAGGGGCCCAGGAAGGGTAAGCAGATCCTGCTCCACATGTGACACCTGTCGTGTTGCTCATGTTATAACAAATACAGTAAACATTATAATTCGGTAGATCTTATTCATGAAAGGGAAGGGGATTGTAGGTACGACGTCAGGAACATATCTGATAGCATCTGTGAAACGGTTATTTCATAACGGTCAACCAACTCGTGATGGCATCCGTTAAATTTACGAAGGGATGATTTCAACTTCACCATTTGGAACTCTTGGTTTGATAGCTTCCTTGTGAGCAGCAAGCCTATATCAAGGAATTCATGATAGGAAATACAAGCACGGGAATATCTTATCAATTGGGAGATATATACCGTATGCAGGTGCTGCTGGAATGTTGCTACTCAGAAATGGAAAGTTCAAAATTGGAAAGCTGAAATCATCACTTTTTTCGTAAAGTTTTGTTTTCAACCGACCTTCATTACAGATGTACGTCAATATATGACGCCGAAACTCCTACAAGTTGTTGTACAGATGTAAAGTATATAGACAATAATAAGTAGAAGTCAAAATTCTAAATATTTTTGTTTTTGTCAGATTTTTCTCTATTTTAACTATAACGGTTTTTAAAATAATAGCCGCAACACTTGTATTTAACCCCAATGATCTATGTTTAGTCATGTTGGCTTATCTTCAACATTGTAGAAGAGAATATAATTATTGAAAAAAATCTGTTTTATATTACCGCTTATTCAGTGTTTAGTTTTTCTCTATAAACAGTGTATAATACCAATGATCATAAAGGTATCCAAATGTATCATCTACCCAGGAGTGTTTAGCACCACGGCTGGTAACGTTATCTAAGTGTATCATATACCAAGTAGAGTGTCAAGCCCCACAACTTGTAAGGGTATCCAAGTGTATCTTTATACTAAGTAGAGTGTTTAGCACCACTGCTGGTAAGGGTACCAAAGTGTATCATCTACCAAGTAGAGTGTTAAGCCCCTCAAGTTATAAAGGTATCAAAGTGTATCATCTACCAAGTAGAGTGTTAAGCCCCTCAAGTTATAAAGGTATCCAAGTGTATCATCTACCAAGTAGAGTGTTAAGCAACACAATTTTAGGATATCCAAGTGTAACATATACCCAGTAGAGTGTTTAGCACCACTGCTGGTAAGGGTATCTAATTGTGCCATATACTCAGTAGAGTGTTTAGCCCCACTGCTGGTAAGGGTATCTAATTGTGCCATATACCCAGTAGAGTGTTTAGGACCACTGCTGGTAAGGGTATCTTATTGTGTCATCTACCCAGTAGAGTGTTTAGCACCACTGCTGGTAAGGGTATCCAATTGTATCATCTACCCAGTATAGTAGAGTGTTTAGCACCACTGCTGGTAAGGGTACCAAAGTGTGTCAATTACGAAGTAGAGTGTTGATCACCACTCCTTTAAAGGATATCTAAGTGTAACATATATATATATATATTTATATATGCATATCTATTAAACAGACAGTAATTAGCACCACTGCTGAAAAGGAATTCATGTGTATCATCTGCAAAGTAGACAGTTTGTTGTACCACGGCTTGTTAGTGTACATGATCTTTACAGAATACCATCTACCAAGTAGACAATGTTTAGTACCATGGTAAGTTTTCAATTTGCAAAGAAGACAGTGTTTAGTAGCATGGCATACCCAAGTAATCCCATTGGTGGAGAGTGTATTCAAGTGTATGATTTATATTGCACATGGTGTTAAGTTACACTGCTAGTAAGAGTGCCGAAGTGAAACATCTACGGATCAACAGTATTCTTGTTGAAGGTTGAAGGTTAAACGTATCTCTTATTCTAGTACCAAGTAGACAGTCCTTAGCACAAATACAGTCATGCTAATCAAGTATATAATCTATAGACAGTGTATAAAACCAGTTTGTTAGGGTGTCTAAGTTTACAATCTACCCAGTAGAAGTGTTTAGAAGCACTGCATGGAACTTTCTTCAAGTTTATCACATAAACAATTGAAGTGTTAAGTGCCATCACCAGTTAAGGTAAAAACGTGTTGTATCAAGTAGACAGTGTTTGTAACCATTTTGTGGTAAGGGTGTCAAAGTGTTTCAATTATAAATCCATGTGTACCATCCACCAATTATACAATGTTATGTCCCTCCGCTGGTATTGGTATCATTTACCACACATACAGTGTGTCTTACTACTTCTGGTAATGGGACCATATATAACCTACTTAACAACCAGTACTTCTGCTGGTAATAGTATCATCTACCTAACATACTGTGTTTAATCTCGCTGCTGGCATGTGTATCATCTACCTAACATATTGTGTTTAATATCACTGCTGGTATGTGTATCATTTACCTAACAGACTGTTCTCAGTACCACTCCTGGAAAGGGTATCATATTCCTAACAGATTATGTTTAGTACCACTGCTGGTTAGAGTATCATCTACCTAACAGACAGTGTTTAGTACCACTGCTGGTAACGATATCATCTACCTAACAGATAGTGTTTAGTACCACTGCTGGTTAGAGTATCATCTACCTAACAGACAGTGTTTAGTACCACTACTGGTAATGACATCATCTACCTATCAGACTGTGTTAAATACCACTGCTGGTAATGGTATCATCAAATTAACTAACATTGTATAGTGCCTTAGCTGGTAAAGTTATCATTTACCAAACAGAATGTGTTTAGTACCACTACTGGTAATGATATCATCTACCTAACATACTGTGTTTAATACTGCTGCTGGTATGTGTATCATTTACCTAACAGACTGTTCTCGGTACCACTCCTGGAAAGGGTATCATATTCCTAACAGATTATGTTTAGTACCACTGCTGGTTAGAGTTTCATCTACCTAACATACAGTGTTTAGTACCACTGCTGGTAATTGTATCATCTACCCAACAGACTTTGTTAAGTACCAATGCTCAGACTGTGTATAACACAACTCGGCACTGCTGGTAAGAACATCATCTACCTAACAGACTGTGTTTAGTACCACTACTGGTAATGGGTATAATCTACTAACAAAGTGTTTAGTAACACTGCAGATAAAGATATCGTCTACCTAACAGATTGTGTTTAGTACCACTGCTGCGAAAGGTATCATCTACTTAATAGACTGTGTTTAGTACCACTGCTGGTAATGGTATCATCATCTGAACAGAAAGTATTAGTACCACTGCTGGTAGCAGTATCATCTACCCAACATATTGTGTTTAGTATCACTGCTGATAAGAATAGTATCTACTTAACATATTGTGTTTAGTACCACAGCTGGTAAAGTTATTATTTACCAGACAGACTGTGTTTAGTACCACTGCTGGTAAGAGTATCATCTACATAACAGACAGTGTTTAGTACCACTACTGGTAATGTTATTATCTACCTAGCCAACAGTGTTTCTAACAATTGCTGTTAAGGGTATTCAAGTGTACAAATTACTCAGTAGACAGTGTTTTATACCACTACTGGCAAGTGTTTAATACTATTTCTGGTTAGTGTATAATCTATTCAGTAGATAGTGTTAAATAACACTGCTGGTAAGTGTACCAACTAATAGACAGTGTTAAACACCATTGCTGGTAAGTATACAATCTATCAAGTATAAGCTGGTAAGTTCCACTGCTGGTTAGTGTATCATCTACCCAGTTGGTGATGTCAAGTACCACTCCTTGTAAAGATATCCAAATTTAGGAGTGTTATGCACCACTGCTGGTAAGGGTATCCAAGTGTATCATATACTCAGTAGTCAGAGTACTTAACCTGGTCCACCTGGAAGAGTGGTACTAATACAAGCAGTGGCAATTAAAGAACCTTAGTGATATGCACATCAACATAGTATGTCCTTATCATCTAAAATGGGTTTCATGAAATTCTGTTGTGTGGTATCAGAGGAGTTGCGATGACAAACTGTTGCAGTATTACATTGAAGCAAATAAGTTCAAAGGGGTGTAACTCCTAGAAAAAAAATTGAATAGTAATTTCCTGTCGATATGCACATCTATAATACAGTATGTCCTTATTATCTAAAAAGGTTTCATGAAATTCTGTTGTGTGGTATCAGAGGAGTTGCGATGACAAACTGTTGCAGTATTACATTGAAGCAAATAAGTTCAAAGGGGCGTAGCTCCAAGAAAAAAAATTGAATCGTAATTTCCTGTAGATATGCACAACTATATGTATGTCCTTATTATTTATGTTAACAAGGTTTCATGAAATTCTGTTGTGTGGTTTCAGAGGAGTTGCGATGACAAGAGCAGAACTGACGGTCGGGTCAAAAACATCATAACCGCCGCAACTTTGTTGTTGCGTGGGTTATAAAAATACGATTAACGTATGTCATTGTATTGTTTATACTATTTTGATACTTTCTAATAACTTTGTTATCATTGTCACAACAACAGATTGGTGTATTTGTCTTTTGACAGTTTGTTTGGTTTTAATGACAGCAAGTGCCATATTGCCCATTCTAATTTTGCATATTATTATTATTTATATCAAAAATTGTTTTATTCATTTACTTTAACCTTATTACCATTGTTTTTTCCCCCTAAAACTGAGATATTCATATAATTTGGCTAACAAATTATGGAATAATAAAATTATCCCCTTTTAGTATAACTAATCACCCAAGATAAGGTATGATTGCCAATGAGACAACTCTTCACAAGAGACCAAATAACACAGAAATCAACAATTATAGGTCACCGTAAGGCCTTCAACAATGAGCAAAGCCCATACTGCATAGTCAGCTATAAAAGGCCCCAAATTACAAATGTAAAACAATTCAAACAAGAAAACTAACGGCCTAATTAATGTACAGAAAAAAATAAACGTAAAAAAAAATATGTAACACAGCAACAAACAACAACCACTGCATTACAGGCCTCTGACTTGGGACAGGCACATAAACACAGAACGTGGCGGGGTAAAACATGTTAGCAGTCCCAACCCTCCCCCTAACCTGGGACAGTGGTGTAACAGTTCAACATAATAACGAACTATAAAAATCAATTGAAAAAGGCTAAACTCATCAGATGGATACAACTAGAAATACATTTAACAGAAACAAAGAGTGGACGTGGCCGGGTACTTGTAAATCCCAACAACAAAAAAAGACACTAAGTACAGATCTTAGAGTACTTGCAGTTGATAATATGTGTATCTCTCTATTTATTATAGCTAAAAACAGAAACAAAAAAAAGACTCAACATAATTTAATTTATTTAAACTTTTTTGTAGATCTTCTAGATCTTTCCTCATCAATTAAGTAATATCAGGACTGTAGCTGATGAGTTGACGCAAATGCAAATAATCTGAAAGCATTTTTGAAAATTTATTTTTAATTATATAAACAAAATGAATTGTTTCCGCATATAATAACTGGTAGATACCAAAAATTTATAGTTGTTGAATTGTGTGAATTGTTCTTTTGTGAAAATAATAAGTAGCTAGTTTCTTTAATCTTCAGTTAGTCCAAATAATTATGACGTCTGGTCGTCCCAGAAAAAATTAAAATAGCCTTGCTAGACGTCATAATTATTTAGACTAATCTTCAGGGGAAAAAAAGGGGGAGGGTTTTTAAATGAATTTGATTCCTTAACAGCTTCCGATGTAGTGTATAAACAGGCAACAACATTTCTATTGAATTTATTGCTTTAAAACATCTAGAACAAATGATTCTTTGTGGATTTTTTTTTTATACTTTTATGAGATTGAATGATTAAATGCCAAAATGGAGCTGCCAGTTTTGATAGTAAAACAGATTCCATGCAGATTTCAGTTACATTTATTCAGCAATTCTACTTGGAAGAACAAACGACAAAATATTACAGAAAGAAGCAGAACTTTATATGTATCCTTTTATATATCTGACGCATAATTTAGTTTAAATATTGGGTGGGTACAGGGGCAGATCCAGCCATTTTGAAAGGGGTGGGGTTCAAACTATGTCCCCTTTCAAATGCATTGATCTTGCTAAAAAAAAAAGGGGGGTTCCAAACCCCAGAATCCTCTCCTGGATCCTCCACTGGTGTACCATTTTTATTTGTAATTTAAATTAACAAAATGAGCAGCAATCAAATATGGCCAACAAGTTTGTTAATTAGTACTAGTATCTAATTTAATAGTTAAATAATTATTAAATACAAGGCATTTTTTTAATCTGAACTTCAACAGCCATTGAAATAAGCTATTTAACATGGCCAATACAAATACTCATTTATATTTATTTTAATTACAACTGCAATTCTTGCTTTAATTAAAGAACCTTAGTGAGCACGCTCACATACCCCACGTCCCCACATTGTCATTGGAGAAATTAAATAAGTGTAAGGAAAGAAATTGTATAAGAAAAAATATTGAATAATAATTTCCTGTCAATATCCACATCTACATGCATATCCTTATTATTTACAAAATTTCATGAAATTCTGTTGTGTGGTTTCAGAGGAGTTGAGATGACAAACTGTTGCAGAAGTACATTGAAGCAAATAAGTTCAAAGGGGCGTAACTCCTAGAAAAAAAAATGAATCAAAATTTGTTGTCGAAATGCACATCTACGTAGTATGTCCTTTATCTACAAAGTAAGATGAAATTCTGTTGTGTGGTTTGAGAGGAGTTGAGATGACAAACTGTTGAAGTAGTACCTTAAAGCAAATAAGTTCAAAGAGGTGTAACTCCTAGAAAAAAAATTGAATCGTAATTTCCTGTCGATATGCACATCTACATAGTATGTCCTTATTATCTGAAAAGGTTTCATGAAATTCTGTTGAGTAGTTTCAGAGGAGTTGCGATGACAAACTGTTGCAGTATTATATTAAAGTAAATAAGTTCAAAGGGGCGTAACTCCTAAAAAAAAATTGAATCGCAATTTCCCGTCGATATGCACAACTACATAGTATGTCCTTATTATCTGAAAAGGTTTCGTGAAATTCTGTTGTGAGGTTTGAGAGGAGTGTTGCGATGACAAACTGTTGCAGTAGTACATTAAAGTAAATAAGTTCAAAGGGGAGTAACTCCTAGAAAAAAAATTGAATCGCAATTTCCCCTCGATATGCACAACTACATAGTATGTCCTTATTAACTGAAAAGGTTTCCTGAAATTCTGTTGAGTAGTTTCAGAGGAGTTGGGATGACAAACTGTTGCAGTAGTACATTAAAGTAAATAAGTTCAAAGGGGCGTAACTCCTAGAAAAAAAATTGAATCGCAATTTCCCGTCGATATGCACAACTACATAGTATGTCCTTATTAACTGAAAAGGTTTCGTGAAATTCTGTTGTGTGGTTTGAGAGGAGTTGCGATGACAAACTGTTGCAGTAGTACGTTAAAGTAAATAAGTTCAAAGGGGCGTAACTCCTGGAAAAAAAATTGAATCGCAATTTCCCGTCGATATGCACAACTACATTGTATGTCCTTATTATCTGAAAAGGTTTCGTGAAATTCTGTTGAGTGGTTTGAGAGAAGTTGCTATGACAAGAAACAGGACTGACGGACGGACTGACGGACGGACTGACAGACGGACGGACGGGTCAAAAACATTATACCCTCCGCAACTCGTTGCGTGTGGTATAATAAATTGTTATTAACTATGATATACTTGGAGGGTTCTGATTTTACATTTGAATAGGGACATATAGTTGGACCCCCCCCCCCCCCCCCCCCCCCCCCCCCTTAATCCTGGGTTGGGAACCCCCCCTTTTTGAAATGGCTGGATCCGCCCTTGTTTAAAATAAGGAATATGGATTTAATATGGTGGCCGGTTAAGGCCATTTCGCGTTTTCGCGTTTTCGCGTTTTCGCCCATCATATTATATAGGGCGAAAACGCGAAAACGCGAAATCGCGAAGTCGAAAACGCGAAAACGCGAAGTCGAAAACGCGAAAACGCGAAAACGCGAAGTCGAAAACGCGAAAACGCGAAGTCGAAAACGCGAAAACGCGAAATATTTTTTCTTTCCGATTTCGCGTTTTCGACTTCGCGTTTTCGCGTTTTCGACTTCGCGTTTTCGCGTTTTCGCGTTTTCGACTTCGCGATTTCGCGTTTTCGCCTTTTCGCGTTTTCGCCTTTTCGCGTTTTCGCGATTTCGCGTTTTCGCGATTTCGCGTTTTCGCGTTTTCGCGTTTTCGCGATTTCGCGTTTTCGCGTTTTCGCGATTTCGCGTTTTCGCGTTTTCGCGATTTCGCGTTTTCGCCTTTTCGCGATTTCGTGTTTTATATACCAATACATATTCTTAGTAATTGACTTTATTTCATAATCTATTTTGTTCAATTCAATATTTTATCATAAATATTTGTTGTTTTTTAAGGTGTTTCGGTTAAGGTTTAACTACCAAGGCTTTTCCTCATCAGGTATCCCAAGCCTCTAACTAATAAAATAATCAGTTTCAAAGTAAAGTTCAAAGCATCCATACGCACAGAATTTAAAAATTCTGCATACCGGGATACAAGTGAACAAACACTTCAACAGAGTTTACATATACAATGTATAATTTTTGAAATAGATTTAAACAAAATACAAATCAATTCATCTCTCAAATAGAGTAGAATTAATAAAATACATTTCATCTCTCAAATAGAGTTGAAGTTCATATATATTCATTTCATCTCTCAATTAGAGTTGAAATAATTATACAAACAAACAAAATAGTTTTGTCACAAAACAAATTTATACAAATAAATTACTATGAGTAATAGAAAAAGATCTCTCAGAAAAAGGGATAAGAAAAAACGATTAATAAAATACAAAAGTAAACTCCGTATACATAATAATAACAAAGGCCATCTTAAACGCACAAAACACTTTCATGAAAATGTAAAAAAAGCTTTAAACTATATAGAAGTGTTTTCACGTGAGAATCTCACAAACTATGAAATATTAGTTCTTGCAAAGGGATTAAAATTTATTCCCAGTCCTGATGTAAAATACATTAAACAAAATCTCTTACGAGATTTTGACGAACTAGGTAGAAAAATGCATAAAAGATACACCAAAAGAAATTGAAACTTTTAAAACAAAACTTCTCCAAAGGGGATACTCGGAAAAAGATATCAACCCCATTATAACAAATGCACTTCATAAGGAAAGAAAAGATTGTCTAAGGTACAAGCTTAAAAACAAAAGAGCAATGCCTCCATTTGTTTTAGCCACCAAATTTAATCCTTCCTTCAATGGACTAAATAAAGCAATTAAAAAACATTGGCACCTAATTGAACAAAATGATAGCACAAAAACCATGTTTCCAAAACCTCCGATCATAGCATATAAAAGACACAAAAACTTGAAGGATCTACTTACATCCTCCAAGTTATAGGATAAACCAAGTTATAGGATAAATCACAACATAAAAGACAATGGTTATATCAAATCATAAACTGATTTAATTTAGAATACAATACATCAATACAAAGTTACCAGGTGTCGTATCCCGGTATGCAGAATTTTTACTTGGTAGTTAAACCTTAACCGAAACACCTTAAAAAACAACAAATATTTATGATAAAATATTGAATTGAACAAAATAGATTATGAAATAAAGTCAATTACTAAGAATATGTATTGGTATATAAAACACGAAATCGCGAAAACGCAAAAACGCGAAATCGCGAAAACGCGAAAACGCGAAAACGCGAAAACGCGAAATCGCGAAAACGCGAAAAGGCGAAAACGCGAAAAGGCGAAAACGCGAAATCGCGAAGTCGAAAACGCGAAAACGCGAAAACGCGAAGTCGAAAACGCGAAAACGCGAAGTCGAAAACGCGAAATCGGAAAGAAAAAATATTTCGCGTTTTCGCGTTTTCGACTTCGCGTTTTCGCGTTTTCGCGTTTTCGACTTCGCGTTTTCGCGTTTTCGACTTCGCGATTTCGCGTTTTCGCGTTTTCGCCCTATATAATATGATGGGCGAAAACGCGAAAACGCGAAAACGCGAAATGGCCTTAACCGGCCACCATAATTTAAACTAATTTAAGAAAATAAATCTTTGCAATAGAAAAAAAATGTGCATTTAAAAAGGATTTTACTCAAATTTTGTAATTTCTCATCGAAATTGAATACATGTAAGGCATTTATTGGTCCTGAACTATGGACATTCTCAGGATATTCACAGGATATACCAGGATTATCCGAGGGCAAACTCAATGCAAACAAATCTGTTAATCCTGACATCAGGATAATTTCCAGAGACCAGGACCTGATGAATCCTGAGCACAGGATTATCACAGGATTTTCTACTAGGATATTTATGGTCTGGACGGTCTCTGGATATCCCTGGAATATCCTTGTCCCAATACCGTCCCATGTTTAACCCTATCTCAGGATAAGGATATCTCAAGATTGCCCTGTGATTTTTCTCAAGATTATCCTGAGATATCCTGGGGATATCTTGTGATATCCTGCACCATTTTCGCAAGGTTTAAGCTTGATGTCTCTATTTTATAAAATTGAAATAAAATTTGGGGGTCACCGGCCATCCAAGAGATTTTTTGACCTCTGAAAATGAGTGCAAATAGGCTAAATATAGGAAAAACAAACATAAAATCTCTTTGATTGAATTTTCAGAGCAAAATAAATGACAGAAGTGGCTCATTTTTTTTATACTGTATAGCTTGATGTCTCTTTTTTATAAAATTGAAATAAAATTTGGAGGTCACCGGCCATCCAAGAGATTTTTTGACCTCTGAAAATAAGTGCAAATAGGCTAAATATAGGGAAAACAGACATAAAATATCTTTGATTGGATTCTCAGAGCAAAATAAATGACAGAAGTGGCTCATTTTTTCATACATTATAGCTTGATGTCTCTATTTTATAAAATTGAAATAAAATTTGGGGGTCACCGGCCATCCAAGAGATTTTTTGACCTCTGAAAATGAGTGCAAATAGGCTAAATATAGGAAAAACAGACATAAAATCTCTTTGATTGAATTTTCAGAGCAAAATAAATGACAGAAATGACTCATTTTTTCATACATTATAGCTTGATGTCTCTATTTATAAAATTGAAATAAAATTTGGGGGTCACCCAAAATAAATGACCTCTGCGGTTGTATAAAGCTGCGTCCTGCGGAGCATCTGTTTATTATTGTGCTTAAACCATATTTGTGACAACATATGAAAAGTATGACAGTCTGCTTAGTTTTTATCCATAAGTCTCATTCTGACTTTCTATCTAAAAGGTTTTTATGTGTCAATATTTGTGTTTCAATACAAAAGGAAGATGTGGTATGATAATTGATTGGATTGTTAATGAGGCAACTCTCCGCAATAGACCAAATGACACAGAAGTTAACAGCTACAGGTCAAAAGCTGTTATCGCATAGTGAGATGTAAAAGGCCCTTCAATGACTAATGAAAAACAATTCAAATGAGAAAACTGAAGGCATATTTTAATGTACAAAATGATGAACTTAAAACATATGTGACACAACAAAAGACAACCACTGTCTGAATTACAGGCTCATGACTTGGGACAGGCACATACATAATGTTGTGAGGTTAATGTTTGAAGGTGACAACCCCTTCCCCTTAACCTGGGACAGTGGTGTAATTTGGTACAACATAGGGGTTTTATCAATTTGTATTATTCATTTTTGAACTCTAAATCTAGCAAAAGTAGATTATCACAGATAAATTTGCAGAATGAGTTGCATGAAAAGTCTTGACCCTTGTCTTACAAACTTTATGGAGCAAGAAAAATGTGATGAGGTTTGTATGTACATTAAGTCCGTCATAAAATTAAAGATTTCTGTATATTCGCATTTTACAATATTTTTTGTAACTGCTGTATTTCACGTGTTATTTTTCTTTCTACTGTAGGATAGTAAGTGGTTCAAATATACATGTATGCCGCTTGAGACTTCAATTACATGCAATAGAATCAGCCCCCCAAAAAGCAAATTTTAATAACTTCAGCTGTAGTATTCATTTTTAAATGTAATGTATGTGCTAGGGGCCTAAATTGACCCTGATTTATTACAAGTGTTTTCGGCCTAAGACTTTTTAATACATAGCGTACTATTAAATTATTACATGTACATTGTAATATACTATGCCATTTGTAATTTTATTTTTATTTAAAGTACATTTTAAACATATGAGAGGATTCAGAGGCAACCCTTAGAAAAATTTGGTTAATTATATAGGGAATCACTGGAGCATGACCTGAGCGGGTCCCCTTTTAGGCAGTCAGTGAGCCCCCAAATTTGGGATCCGCCACTGGGATTTTTTATAAAACAAAAACATTCATGAGGTTTTAAATTGCAGGAAAATATCACCTTTTCATACAAGTCCCCCCCCCCCCTTTTTCATTCAAAAACCTACTAAACATGCTTAAAGGCACATACATATACATGTACATGTACATGTACTTATACATTTGTATAATTTTGACTTTTGAATAATTATTAAACATTCTACATGTCTGGTACATGTACATCAAATTAGTCTTTAAAAACATTTTGTCTATAATATATATCTTATAATGAAACTTGGTCCGTAGGCTTTTAATTTAGTAATCTCTGGTCACACAAAGTTGGTTAAGTTAGTTCCTACTATCCTATTAGATACATTTTAGGAACATCCTTTGATTTTATCTTTATTTACAAAATAAAGACTCTTGTGTGAACATTACCATGCGTTCCACATGAAAATCAATTATATAATCATTTTTATAAATTTGATTACATTGTCTTGAAATATTTATTTCATACACCTTTATAAATAAATATGCCTTAAAGAGGAAGTATTTAAAGAGTTGAAATTATACTGTAACTTTTGGTCATGAATGGACCAGCTAAAAAAACATTGAAAAATGTCTGAAGCCAGCAAGCATGTCAAGAGAATATGACACCCACTTAGTGCAGGTGTAATTTTTTAAAGTTTGCATTTAATGTCTTTAACATATTAAAGAAATGCACTTCGAAATATCTTTGTAGAGACCCAACAAGCTTTTAAATTTAGAAAAATATCACTTTATGACAAGACCACTTTTCCTGTTTAGGTAGTAAAAGTTTTGTTTTTTTATATAGATTAGACTGTTGGTTTTCCCTTTTGATTGGTTTTACACTAGTAATTTTGGGGCCCTTTATAGCTTGTAGTTCGGTGTGAGCCAAGGCTCCGTGTTGAAGGCCGTACATTAACCTATAATGGTTTACCTTTTTATAAATTGTTATTTGGATGGAGAGTTGTCTCATTGGCACTCACACCACATCTTCCTATATCTATATATATACATGTAACAATGAAGAATTGTTAAATTATAAGAAGTACAGAAAAATGGAAAAAAAATAAATAGAGATAAATGGTATAAAGAGTTAGATAGGAATGAAATGAAGGACCCTCAATCCAGACCATTGGTAAGAAAGGTAGTTTTGTGAAATGATTCATTTTTTAAAATAATTTATATGGTCTATATCCTGCTAACTTGTTTAACCTCGCCACATTATTCATGTATGTGTCTGTCCCAAGTCAGGAGCCTGTAATTCAGTGGTTGTCATTTGTTTATGTGTTACATTATTTGTTTTTCATTTATTTTTTTATATACAAATAAGGCCGTTTGTTTTCTTGTTTGAATTGTTGTACATCATGAAAATTGTCAAATCTGGGCCTTTCATTGCTGACTAGCATATATGCGGTACGGGCTTTGCTCATTGTTGAAGGCCATACGGTGACCTATAGCTGTTTATGTAGGTGCCATTTTGGTCTCTTTTGGAAACATTGAAGTTGTCTCATTTTTCATCTTTTTTTATATAGATGGGTTTCGTTCTAACATGTCTAAATTTTAAGTGTGCAGGCTTAACCAGAATGTTATAACTGGAATTCGGGCAAAATTAACTGCATTCACATTCGAATACTGAAGGTTTACAACAAGAAAATTCTGTTTGCATATGTATGTAATTACATGTATATAAACCTTTACTTTCATTAATCATGACCTTTTCTCCCAGAAACCTAAATGGTCTGAACCCTATGCAAATGATATGTTTCTCAGGTCCACAAATTTGAAATATATTACATGATAAAAGTACCATAAGCTTTGCCTTTGGTTACATTTATAATTATTTTAAGCCCGAAAAAGGGGGGGGGGTCATTGTTTTGTTGTTCGACACGGATATTGTTTTGAAATTATTTACGCTTACATGTTATTTTTCAGTGGTCGTGACTTGTGAATCGCTCTTTGAACATGTATATTCAATTCATTAGTACTTACTTGTCAGTTTAAATTTCCCCTTTTTCATGATTTGTTTACATCATCTTTCGGATGTTTGTCGGACCTTTTCTAGTGTAAGACAAGAGTGAAACTGCTTCATAAGCTACCGAAATGAAGATCGTTATCTAAAATTTTGATCTGCATTACAGTATTCATGAAAAGTAGTTCACGTGATCGATAAGTGTGAGTTATTCTCTTTTCATTCTTCTCCTTCGTCAAAACATGCTATTTATTTTTAGAACAGAAGTCCTATTTCAACAATGACAATTGTAACAATAAATTTTATTAAGTTTAAAATAGCATTTAAAAGTTATCCAACTCTTTCTCAATGCATTTGAATAAAAAAGATTATTTAAATGATCATATTTTACTGTTACGGAAAATTACGACAATGTACATCACTTACGATATCAATGCGCAAATTTATGCGCAGACGGCGCGAAAATTTAAACCCCCAAACTACCTTAAGGGGTCAATTGACAATTTTGGTCATATTAACTTATTTGTAGATCTTACTTTGCTGATCATTTTTGCTGTTTACAGTTTATCTTTATCTATAATAATATTCAAGATAATGACCAAAAACTGCCAAATTTCCTTATAATTACCAATTAAGTGGCAGCAACCCAACAATGGGTTGTTTGATTCATCTGAAAATTTCAGGGCTGATAGATCTTGACCTAATGAACATTTTTACCCCATGTCAGATTTGCTCTAAATGCTTTCGTATTTAAGATATAAGCCAAAAACTGCATTTGACCCCTATGTTCTATTTTTAGCAATGGCGACCATGTTTGTTGATAGATCAAAACTTCGGATACAATTTATAAACTAGATACCCTAAGGAACATTCAGTTAAAGTTTGGAAGTATTTGGCTTAGAAGTTTCAGAGGAGAAGATTCTTGAAATAGTTTACGACGACAGACGACGACAGACGGACGACGACAGACGCCAAGTGATGGCATAAGCTCACTTGGCCCTTCGAGCCAGGTGAGCTAAAAACAGACCAAAACATAACAAGAGTGCACACGCTGAAATGTATTGCCTCCTTTACTGACCATTGATTAAATGAAAGTCTAAAAGATAAAATGTAACTAAAAGTATTAAACAAACTTAACATTTTAAAAGATCTATGAAATTGAGGTCAAGGTCAGATAAATCCTATCAGACAGACATTTAAACCTTACAATTGTTGGTAATTGAAAAACAGACCAAAACACAAAAACTTAACATTGCTTATGTTGCTATAATTAATTGAAAAACAGACCAAAACGTAACAAGAGGGCACACGCTGACATGTCTCACCTCCTTTACTGGCTACTGATTTTATGTTGTTATTCCTAAATATAAAGCTTTACTTCAAGTATCACATAAACTTTACATGATCCAAGAAAATTTGGTCAAGATCAGATAAACCAAACCAGAAATACATGTACAAATCACAATCGTTTCAGGCACAAAATATAGTTGACCTATTGCGTATAGTTTCTAAGAAACATATCAACCAGGCAGTTGGAAGGCAAACGCCTGAATCTGACAGATAAAGGTCAATTTGTCGACACAAAAAGGACCCGTATGTAAAAGGTTTACGCCCACAAACAGCGCCACCTATAATTTTTTCTACGGCATCTTTGAGAACGATGTCTCGTTCTATAGTAAATTAAAACATTAAATTAACTAAAACATAGAAAAGTAAGTGTAAAAAACATATTGAAAGATATATTTGCAGCTGACTGGTTATGCATGATACGCTGGCAATGTGCGCAATGTCCTTTAATCGAAGATTGAAAATTAGTTTGTTTCCTACGTCAAAATGGCGGATTTCAATGTTTGCATTTTTTCCTCTATTTATAATCTGACACAATTTCGTATCCAATCATTTATTAGCAATTTTATTATTGATTTTTGGAGATCATTCAATTAGATTTGCCGTTAGAAAGTGGCTATACGTTACCAGCCATCGTTACAAAGTAGCCATGTGTTTTGTGGGGATACCTTGGGAATGTTGTGTATTCAAAAGTTACGGTAAAAATCAATTTTCTTCATTATAGTTCCATGCATACACAAGTCATACCACCAAATCCATTCTTTACAGACCTCATAAGGTAAACAGACATATTTAACTGTCTGCTTTAGCAAAAATTCGTGTAAATAAGGCCTGATGGGTCGTTTTGAATTCAAGTACAGCCGACAAACACGTGGTAGATTGTTTATGTTTGACAGTTTGCTTTACCTTAATTGCACGTCGATGTTACTATATACTTGGCAATAACCTTTATCGTGTTATACTTTCAAGAGTTATATAATACATCTTGTCTAAGAAACAGGTCTAGCGAGGTGCAGGGACTTCCTTTACTAGGTCTTTAAATAGTGAGGGTGTATTATGATGTTTACAAATTACCCTATTTACATTACAGCATTTTTTTTGCATATGATATATTTCATATACATGTACATTTTATGTACACAAAGAACAATAGAGTAAATAAACATGCATGGATTTAAGACATTTAATTCCCACCCTAGGTATAAAATTTTATATTCATTATAGGTTGGAACAAAAATAGCAGATTGCAATTACAATGTATTAAATGTCTAAAATCCTGATTGATGGGGCCAAATCCTCAACATATTTTTTCTATAAAGTATACAGCAGCTCCTCCAAGGATTAGTAAGGGAATACTTTACATATAGTCCAATGGCTAAGTCCTGTCTTTTTTGTCTCTGATATTTCCTAATTTATATTATCATTTCTATTATTCTCTTGTACATGTAGTAAGACAAAAGCTATTGGTACTCTTATTTTCCTCATTTGCCTGAAAACAATGGAATGTATTCATTGTTGATGTATGTAAAGTGACTTGTAATTTAACTGTCACTGCTAACAGGCACTTGGACTCTGGTGATAAGTTTCTAGACTGTTATCTTATTGGCAATTATACCATATTTAAATGTCAGTTTCCCCTTTATATCTTTTAAAGAAAAGAATTAAATGATAGTATAATAAGTTGTAAAAAAATTTTTGCACTCAGAAAACTATAAATACAGTACAGATATTGTTTTAATTAAGACTTTGAGAATATTTGCCTGTTTAATAATTATGATAATAGAAGATATAATTGTTATACCCTTTTTTTCTAATATATGTGTGGCCCTGGTCTGGCTGTGGTTTAAAATCTAAGAATGGAGTTGGTTATATTCATGTTTATCTGATTTATATCAACATTATTGTGTCAATTATATAAATCGTTGTAACACATTACTTTGCTCTTCATGGCCTTTTTTTAATTGGAATAAAATATCTTATCTTATCTTATACCACATCTCTTTATTTTAGTACAAACAGGTTAATTTTAAAAGCATTTGAAGTAAGGGAGATGTTGTAAATACAGATAATATCATGAGTTCTTTTTATAAAAGTAAATAATGTGATTAAATTGATTATCTCAATTAAAAGAACTGACATTCTTATTTGATACTATGAGATTATTTCTGATATCAGAATAATAAATATCTTATTGTTGTCCTTTTTACAAAAAAAACATGAACATATTTATTTAAGTCAGTTTTATTTTTGTCTATGACTACTATAACACGGGAAGTGTCCATGCAATCTCTATGTTATACATTGTAGTATTCTCAGGTTTTTGTTTTTCAATTGATTATGCATTTCAGAGCAGGTTTTAAAGTATGAATTTGGATTAAATTTGAAGTTGATTCAGTATATTTTATGATATAATACCACTATTGTATTTCAACAAAGCATTTTCAAACTGTATTTACTGGTCAGCTTTATAGCTTATTATTCAATCAATAATTTAATTGAATGCACTCAACAGTTGGTTGCAGGACTTTTGAATTCAAATATAAGAAGAAGAAAAATAAAGCAAAATTTGAAATAATACATATAATAGGAATTATGATGAGAACTGCATGATATCAGGTTGCAATACAGCTTTTGCTCAGTTATCTTTGTGTTGATTATTATGTTCTAAATCCCTTTCTGGTTCTTTGGGTTCAGATATTTTCTCTTGATTAAGGCAAGCAACATAACTTGTACATCTTATAAAGGTTCTTATCTCAGGGTGAATCCAGACAATTTCAAACATAAGTGGTGGTATTATAAATCTCAACCAAGGATAAAAAGGAGAGTTAACTATATGATCCCTGAATTCAAATGCATTAATCTTCCATAAAAAGAGGAGGTCACCAGAACCCTTGGGATCCATCACTGTATCTTAAAGCAGGTACAATAAAACAAGCATTGTACATGTACTTCTGTCCACTGCAAATTCATATTATTTTCATTCAAAAGTATAAATGTTCACAATTTTAAAGACTATATTTCCTGTGTTTCCATATTCAGTTTGCTTTCATGCAATGAAAAGTTCAATTCTATTGTAACACAGGTTCTACTGACAACTGATAAACCCTCTTATATCCTTCTATCTACCAAAAGGGTGTTTGAGAAAATACAATAAGTCCAAGTTCAGAATTTTCTTCTTTGGAAGTGTTCAATAACCTGTAAGTACTTGAAAAAAATGTCATATTCAACCTTTCCATGACTATTTTAATGTTACAACAGTAGAGGAACATGGAATATTGAAAATTTACTGTAGAAATCGTCAAAATATATCTGCAATCATTAATTTTACTCGAATTTACTGTTGTGAACTTGCAATATCCTACGATGCGCGTACCGAGTTATCTCCCTTTGATCTCCGCTTCGCAACGAATAATCTGACACAATTGCGTATCCGGGGTATTTGTGATCTGATATAGTAAAGTAAGAAGCAAAAAATAGTTTTACTTCATATTGTATACCCCTCAACACGTTACCAAACCTATTTGAGGAATTATAAAGGATTTTCCGTGGACCTACGCAAATTTTCAGAAAAAAAGTTTCACTTCACTCGTGAATTTATAACATTTTAACAACACTTTTTAATGATAATTATATAAAATAAGGAAGCTTATTCAATCTAGAATTGAACTCTTTGGTTTTTATTAATGTACGAGTACAAATAAGAAAATACGAGTCCAAAAACCACGAGGCGTGCACGTTTTCCAAAAAAATCGTAAACTCTGACCTTTTATCACGTGACCAATGTCTTGACCTTAGAAGCCATTAAATCGTTTGCCGTTCAACTGCAGGAAAACTGAACAATGACCAATGAACTATGAAAAGAAGATCAAGGTCAGATAAACAATACAAGAGATGTACACATTACAATAGATATATGCATGCAATATAGTTGACCTATTACGTTTGATATCTAAGAAAGAACCTTACCATTTACTAATTAACCATGAAAATGAGGTCAAGGTCAGATCATACCTGCCAGACAGACATATACACCTTACAATCATTCCATACACCAAATATAGTTGGCCTATTGCCTAGCTATAGAATCCAAGAAAGAAACTTAACCATGAAAACTTAATATTGACCAATCAACGATGAACATGAGGTCAAGGTCAGGTGATACCTACAAGACAGACATATACAACTTACAATCATTTGATACACCAAATATAGTTGACCTATTAATTATAGTTCAAGAGAAATAGACCAAAACACAAAAACTTATCAATGACTAATGAACCATGAAAATGAGGTCAAGGTCAAATACACTTGCAAGACTGACATTTTCATCGTAATTTACTTCCATACACCAAATATTGTTGACCTATTGCATATAATATTAGAAGAAAAAAAACACAAAAAATCAAATTACTCCACTGAACCATGAAAATGAGGTGAAGGTCAGATGACACTTGCCAGTTGGACATGTACACCTTACAATCATTTCATACACCAATTATAGTATAATTTTTGATTATTGTATCTGATATATGGACTTGACCATGAAAACTTAACCTTGATCACTGAACAATGAAATAAGAGTGAGGTCAAATGAAAACTGTCTGACAGACATGAGGACCTTACAAGGTACATGTATGCACATACTAAATAAAGTCATCCTATTTATTTAAAATGAATAACAAAAGGTTTATCCAAGACATGAAATATTTTATTTTTTCATATTGAAAATAAAGGCAATTTTTAGAATTTTTCATCAATTTAATCAGAATGTAATACTGTAAAAAAATCAGGATTAAAAGATGTTTTGAAAAGTAATTGATTAAATAAAATTACTTGCAATTTTTGGTTGATTAATGATTACAATGATTACTTAAAAAATTAAAATCAATTATAGCTGACTAATGATTACAATTACAATTACCCCAAACCTGATCTGGGATGAGACTAGGTAACCATGAAAAGGAGGTTATAGACAGACTGTCGGTGTAAGAATCTCAAATAGAATTTTGCAAAGCTTGTTTTCGCCTTAACACTCTTGAATGAAATAAAAGACATCTACTAATTTTCATTAATATTGACGAAATCACAAACCAATAATTTCCTGAATACAAAATGGTGGCTTAGCTTTGTGAAAGGCTGGTAAAGAGTTGAATTTAGCGTCTCAATTATATGAATTTGGCCAACAATGGCCAATCAAAATCGTAATAACAAATAAATTGCATTAGAATTTGAAATTTTTATTTCAAGACATAAAGAATGTCCCCTAGAGTATCCTGGTTTTATACCTGATTTATTCTAAGTGTAAGCATTTGTAATAAAAAGTATGTGTACCTGTAAGTATTCCATCACTTCTTTATTCCGCCCGAATAATTCTGCTGCTGCCAGATCGTATGGAGTCTTACCCTGAAATACAAATCTTTATATTGCCTTTATCTGATTATTACAAAGAAGACTTTTGTTACACATATCATCAGTAAACAAGACCAGTAGCAGCTGAGTGGTGTGTTATTTTGTTTTTACAGGTGCTAACCATATTATTTTTAATTATAAAATATAACTCATGAACAACATTCTGAATATTTTTATAACTTTTTCTGCAGCCTTTAAGAAGGCTTTTAACTTTTTTTAAAAGCATATGAAATAACCTCAATCTGTCAGTAATTAGTTTTGGACTAATTACTGACAGATTGAGATTATTTCATATGCTTTTATTTTTTCTACATGTTTTTTTTTTAAATCTGTTAATGCATCCTTATGTCTAGATGAGGGTTGTAGGATTTGTTTTTGTTTTTTAACTATTTATTTTTATTTTTTGGACAAATTATTCCCAAGTTGTTGTTTTTTTATATTTTAGCACCCCACTTTTCTTTATTCTTTATATTTTTGCACTCCATTATTTTCTATTCATCATCTTTTTGCCCAATTCTCTCTTTTCCCGAAGTTTTTTTCTATCATTCATGATTTTCTATTCTGTATATCCTATCCATACTCTCCTATAACTGTATATTACTGTATATTGCTATTTTACAGATTTCATAGTTTTTAGTGTCAACACTGACATTGTATAGATAAGGAAATACATAAATTACCGTAGGTACTCGCTTATAAATTGGAAGTTTGGGAGTAAAATTCAGAATCCACAGAGGGGTACCGACTTATAAGCGAGATCCCGAGACCAGAGGAAAAATCCAAGCTCAAAAAAGGTGGCCAGATGTGAATTTCCTGACCAAAACTACATTTGTGATAGCCAAACCTACATAAATCTCTAAATAAATAGGTTTTGTGGAAAATAAATGACTACAATACAGTAACTGTCTTTGTGTTTTATTTGCTCTCTGTTAACATTTAAGTTGCATTTCCCACTGTTTCCGTTTTGTCTATTGACTTTTCATGGTCACATGGTTTTTGTATCATCCCAAAGGAAGAGCCAAGAACCAGAAATCAGAAGAAGATAATAATGTACTTAATATATGAAAAGAATGTATCTAACCGACTAATTGTGTTATTATTGTTTTATTAAAAATTACAACATTGATTGACAAGCCAATATAATCCATGAATTACCCCTAATTAAGTGACAAAGAGTTGTATTCACTATAGGTGTGAAAATATCAGTGACAGGTTAATATTTTCTCCAATTTATTTGTATTGTAGTCCTGTTTTGTAATGTTGTCACATTAATGTTATAATTAACATCGCCATTAAAGCGGGAGGTTTGGCATGCCCACCATTTTTATTTTAAAATGCCCTTTACCAAGTGAGGGAAATGGCCATTGATATATTATAGTTCGTTTCCTGTGTGTGTTACATTTTAATGTTGTGTTTCTGTTGTATCGTAGTTCTCTTATATTCGATGCGTTTCCCTGAGTTTTAGTTTGTAACCCGGATTTATTTTTTTCTCTATCGATTTATGAATTTCTACTACTGCCTTTATTTAATGTATTGCTTAAGACTATTTTGATACTTTCTAATAATTTTGTTATCATTGTCACGACAATGGATTGGTGTATGTGTCTTTTGACATGTTGTTTGTTTTCATTTTGTTTAATGACAACAAGTGCCATATTCAGGATATTGCCAGGTCTAATTTTGAATCAATACAAACAAGTGAAACTGTGAGCTACTGCTCACTGATGATACCCCCGCCGCAAGTGGATAATATTAATAGTGTAAAAATATGCAAGTGTTCGGTAAACAGGAAGTTGTCGAGTGATGAATCTGAAAACGCATCACAGGGTATAGCTGACTTATAAAAATCCTGAAACCAAATTTCAGAAATCTTTGTATTGTAGTTTCTGAGAAAAATGTGACGAAAATTTTTAACTTGGTTATCATGTGTAAAATCATACAAGTGTTCGGTAAACAGGAAGTAGTCGAGTGATGAATCTGAAAACGCATCACACGGTATAGCTGACTTATATAAATCCTGAAACCAAATTTCAGAAATCCTTGTATTGTAGTTCCTGAGAAAAATGTGACGAAAATTTTCAACTTGGCTATCATGTGTAAAATCATACAAGTGTTCGGTAAACAGGAAGTTGTCGAGTGATGAATCTGAAAAGGCATCACACGGTAAAGCTGACTTATATAAATCCTGAAACCAAATTTCAGAAATCCTTGTATTGTAGTTCCTGAGAAAAATGTGACGAAAATTTTCAACTTGGCTATCATGTGTAAAATCAGACAAGTGTTCGGTAAACAGGAAGTTGTCAAGTGATGAATCTGAAAACGCATCACACGGTATGGCTGACATATATAAATGTTGATACCAAATTACAGAAAGGGTGGATGTGTAGTTCCTGAGAAAAATGTGACGAAAGTTTCATGGGACGGACTGACTGACGGACGGACTGATGGACGGACGGACTGATGGACTGATGGACTGATGGACGGACTGACAGACAGAGGTAAAACAGTATACCCCCCCTTTTTTAAAGCGGAGGGGCGGGGGTATAATTATTATATTTGATATCAAAAACTATTTTATCTAATTACTTATAGGTTATTATTATTGCTTCTTTTCCCTAAAACTGAGATATTCATATACTTTGGCTTACAAATTATGGAATAATAAAATTATTCCCTTTTAGTATAACTAATCCCCTAAAATGTATAAGTGGTCTATAAACAAAATCATTTTATTTTTGAAGATTTTGAAAACAAATACTGGATTTCTTTTATATGAGGCCTAAAATCAAATTTCATTTGTTTGGCATTGCCGCCCGACCCACTGAAAAACTTGCCGCCCAAATAATTTTATTTGCGATTCAGAAATTTATTGTTTTTTTATTTTAAAAAAATCAAAATTGTGCCTGAATTTGATCGTATCTGCCGAGTTTCTTCCTGGCTTTACTTATTTCAAATCACGATCTTAAAAGCGCTTGCCTTACACTGTATTGGGAGCAAACATTTAAATGACATGGAATAGAAAAAAAACTGCCAAAAGTAATGTCAAAGAGGCCGGCAGGGTAAAGCATCTCCCTATGCTGCAATACATTGGTTAAGAGAGATGGAGATGGATTTTATCAAAAATCAAATTTTCAGCTATTTTTTTAAAGAAACGTTATGAAAGACCTTGTAGAGGACTCAAATTTTATCTTTTGTAAAGCATTGTCGCTTCATGAGATAAAAGTTTTTCACCGGGACATCACAGAACAAATATGCGTGGCTCTTACATTTGTTGAACTTATTAAATATTTGAAATTTATCATTGACAAATTTTCCCTTGAACCAGAGAACAAAGTATCTTCTATAGTCAGAACCACAATGATGCATTCAAGATAATTATGGCTGTAAGCACCAAAGCATAAAGACCAAAATGGTCCCAGATTTACAGGTTTATAGTAGTTTTGTACCAGTAGATGCTAGCCTGGTACAAAACATACATATTTTAAAGACTAGCATCTTTTGTCAATTGAAGTCCTTCCTCCTTTTCTTGCATTTCTTCTTAACATGAATAAGATAATTCTTAAAACATAAAAGATACTGACAGAAACATATATTTATAAATGTATCTCAGGGATGATTCCAGGTGTTTTCAAATAGGTCCTTTGAACATCGAATTGGGAATTTTTATCCCAATTGGGATTTTTTTATGCATAAAATCTAAGACGAAATCATATCATCATAATCATTTTCCTGTAAAAACGTAAATGTATATTAAGTTTAACCTCTAAACTGATTTAAGAAGTTGTAACATTTTGAATAATTATGGATGGGCTACTGATTATGATATATATTATTCTGATCACATAGATATGATCACCAGATTACTTGAAAGTTATTGGATTGAGACTAGCATGACTAGGGAAGTTGTATTACATGAATATCAGTGCACTTGATGCACTAGTCCAAATAATTATGACGTCTTGAAAGGCTATTATATTTTTTTTTCTTTGACGCCTTACTTCAAAGTAACCTAGGCATATAACATATACATAAACATATATACCAGCTTACATAAATCTATGGCAAGCCGTTTTACTATTTAATCAAATTTCAAGTTTATTAGAGATCTCATAAAGTATATGAGATATCTTATAAATATCTTTTATAATTTACAAGATATCTTTTACAATCTACAAGATATCTTTTATAATTTACAAGACATCTTATATAGTTGATAAGACATCTCATATAGTTTCTAAGATATCTTGTATAGTTTATGGGATATCTTACAAAGAAAATTATATAAGATATCTTATTATAACTATATATTTTATAAGATATCTTATATACTTGATAAGAAATCTCCTAAAGTTTTAAAGATCTCTTATGAATATATTTCAGATTAGATATCTTGTATAGTTTATAAGATATCTTAAAGATATCTTATATAGTTTATAAGATATCTCTTATATTTTATGATTTTATTTTAAAAATTGTAAATTTCATAAACTTTATAAGATATCTTATATAATCTGTAAGATATTTCATATAATATCTTATAAACTATACAAGAGATCTTATAAAGTGTATAAGATATCTTGAAATTTAATTAAATAGCAAAATGGCTTGCCATACATGTATAAACCAATGAAAAAAAAATCATCCATTTGGTATTTTTTCAACAGGTCATCTTTATAAGTTTACCTTGATTAAAATGGATTTCAAATTGAACTGGTCCATTGTCGTATTCAGAAAGACAATTACAAAAGTTTATATACTTAATATATAAGATATTTAAAGCAATTGACCAGTGAACTTTAAAATTATTTGGAAAAATTGTAAATTTCATAAATAAATAAAAAAATATTTGAAATTAACTTAAAACTATTTATGCACGCGCCGGAAAGTAATTCCCCAAAAGTTGATGGTATTCTAAAGAAGAAAAAAAGGATCATTTTCAGAACTTTTGAAACAGTTCCATATTAAATGGTGACATATCGTATTTCATGAATGGTCTAATCATCAACATTATTATTCAAAAACGCTCAAACTTTTGTCTTTTGATGAAATAGAGCCAAATATAAAATTTGTCAAACATGTTTTTGATCAACCTCAGGGATGATTCCACTATATAGTTTAGGGCCGCTTAGCAGCCCTTAAATCTGCCAGCGGCCCCAAAAAAATGTTAGTGAATATAAATTCCCAATTCAGGAAAATAAAATAAAAATCGGTATTTCCGAAAAAGTTTCAGTCACCTATTACCGCAACTATAATTTTTCATAGCTTGTCGTCAAAACGTAGTAAAATCCGGATAAGAATGCTGACTAAGATCGCATTTTATTAACAACTATTTAATTATGTCAACGTGAGGTAAACAATTTTAGCAGCCGGATTCAATTGAATAAAATTTTATGGGAGTATTTGAATTCACAAAAGTAGATCGCTTAGCAGGTTGATCAAAAACATGCTTTTTGTCAAAATTGGTGTCAAAGCAGACCTCTGCAAAGAAAAAAATCAAATTTTGATATAACATTGATGAATAAATTTTAATGGGCGCCGATCTTATAAAAGCAGATTGCCCAGCAGAGCCGTTTATGTAACTTGCTTAAATCCTGTTTTGTAAAAGAAATTATTTTATATTTTACTCTATTTCCTCAAAAGACAAAAGTTTGAGCGTTTTTGAAAATAATGTTGACGATGGACCATTCATGAAATGAGCCCCCCCCCCCCCCCCCCCCTGAAATACGATGTCATCATTATGGAACTGTTTCAAAAGATATAAAAATGATCCAAATAATTTTAAAGTTCACTGGTGCCTGGTGCAATTGCTTTAAATATAAGTATATAACCTTTTGTAATTGCTTTTCTGAATTTGACAATTGGCCAGTTCAATTTGAAATCCATTTGAATCAAGGTAAGCTTATAAAGATGATCTGTTGAAAAAATACCGAATGGATGATTTTTTTCAGTGGTTAATATGGCAAGCCGTTTTGTATTTAATCTAACTTCAAGATATCTCATAACTTTATAAGATATCTTATATAATAGTTCATTATATATCTTATATAGTTTGTAAGATATCTTATAAAGTTTATAAGATATATAAATTGTATAAGATATCTTATAAACTATATAAAAGATATCTTATATAAAGTATATTTATAAGATATCTTATATACTATATAAGATATCTATTTATATAAGATATCTTATATACTATATAAGATATCTATTTATATAAGATTTCTTATAAAAAAGATTATTTAAGATATATCTTATTTCTCTAATTCTTCGTCAATTTATCCCTTTCTGTACCCATTGTATAAAAAAATTTTAATCACTGTGTGGTTCGTTTGATCTCAGTACTTCATTGGGTAAAATCCGATTATGACGTCGAATGTTCTTGCTTTCCTCTGAATTTCCTATTGTGACGGCATGAAAAAAGGCGACCATGTCTGATGAAGTCACATAGAAAGAACACATCTTTTTGCAATCATTTGAAAAGAAGGAATAAGTGTGCCTGCATAATGTTAGAAAATCATTAGAGAAACAGATTCCACCACCAGATCTCGTGTAATACGATATTTATCCACTCTCGACAGTTAAATTTTAAATATTTAAAATACTCGGGCAAGCCTTGCGTTTTAAATTTGAAAATTTAACTGTCTCAAGTGGATAAATATCGTATTACACTCTATGAAGTGGTAGAATCTATATATATTATATAAGATATATTATTAGAGACATCGTATAGAAATTATAAGATAATTCATATAATATATCTTATATAGTTTTCTTAAGATGATATCCAATAAACTATATAAGATATCTTGTATAAAAAATATTTATAAGATATTTCATATACTTAATGAGATATCTTATAAACTTTAGAAGATATCTTATAAAGTATATAAGATATCTAAGTATAAAGTATATAAGATATCTTATAAAGTTTTTAAACTTTATAAGATATCTTATTAAATATATAAGATATCTCATATAATATAAGATATCTCATATAATATAAGATATCTCATATAATATAAGATATCTCATATAATATAAGATATCTCATATAATATATGAGATAGCTTTAAAAAAATAAATTATATAAGATATCTCATATATTAAATGAGATATCTTATAAAAATCTAATATGTTATATAAGATATCTTATATATTATGAGATAATTTGAAATTCAAATAAATAGCTAAACTGCTTAAATGCCATAGGTTTATGTTAGCTAATATATATATGCCTTGTTTACCAAAGTTAAGATGATAGTGCATCATGTGCAATGGTATTCATGGTATTCATGTATTACAACTTCACTGGTCTGAATCCAATAACTTCTTCAAGCAGTGTTCAGGTGAAACTTAATATACATTTTCCGTTTTTACAGATCAGGAAAATGATATTATTTCGTTTTAGATTGTATGCATAAAAAATTCCCAATTGGGATAAAAATTCCCAATTTGATGTTCAAGGGACCCATTTGAAAACACCTGGAATCATCCCTGAACCTGCTAGGCGATCTACTTTTACGAGATCAAATAAAATTTTAATCAATTGAATCTGGCTGCTAAAATTGTTTACCAAATGTTGACATAATCATAGATATCTATGACAGAATCAAATCGTCCACTAAAGTCAAAATATAGGACACTGTAAACATCTATACTTTGCCTATATTTTCAACCTATAACGAATAAAGTCCTGGAAAACAGATTTTTATTTTATTTTCATGAATTGGGAATTTATATTCACAAATATTTTTTTTGGGCCGTTGGCCGATTTTAGGGCCGCTAAGCGGCCCTAAACTATATAGTAGAATCATCACTGTATCTAGTGTACTAGTGATGAATAAAATCCCCTCCTTTTCCACAATTCTAAGGGCTCATTAATCTATCTGTTAATGCATGTCCAGATTTCTGTTAATCAAACAAGCATTACAACCCATAATTTATTTATCTGTAAAAATTGTCTGTCCTGCTGCATATTTCCATTTTGATTTTATCATACGTTTTAAACCTAGCCCTGAAAAACCTTGCACTTGGATAATATTAGTATAAACACCGTGTCTATTTGTGCCAACCTTCCAATATTTTGCTATCCTAATTTGGTACAAATCCTTTATCCTCAAAACTTCTCAGGGGCAGTACTTAGGCGTGTTTGTATGGTAGTTCGTCACACCTTACATGTATGATTACTAGCATCTAGGTATTGGTTTGAGCCCTAGTTGGGCAGTTGCAAAATTAAGGTTTGATTTCTTGTCATATGTGATAGGTTAGTCAGTTTCCTCCCGCAGGTTGGCATTTTCCTTCAAGTAAAACCAAAGCAAACAATCAAAGTTTTAAATCTTTGTCCATTTGTACAAGGAGCCGTAGTGGTTGAGCCATTTAACTTATGGTTATTTAACAAAACTGTGACCACAACTTCAAGATGTTCTGTTCAATGGGCAGTCCCACAATAAAAGTTCAAGTTTCACGTCATACATTTTATATGGTTAATTTGTCAGTTTCCTGCCTGAAGTTCTGTGTTTTTTTCTGGGTACTTTGGTTAACTCTGCCAATAAAACTGACTGTCTTACATGAAACAAGAAGTAATTGTAACAGGATGCTATTACGAAGTCTCCCAAACAAAGCTCCCATAACTCGCCATTCCTATGGTCCCATACATTTACAAGTATTCAAACAGGAGGGGGTGGTGGTGACCACCAGGGACTTTGATTTATTCTATTGTCCCATACAAGAATATATATGGTTTAGGGGTGGGAATCTCAACCATTTAAAAGTTTTTCATACATGTGGGGTGGGGTGACTCCCATGGACTTTCCCTATATTTCATTTGATGTTTTATTTTTCCATACAAGAATATATATGGTTTAGGGGTGGGGTGACTCCTATAAACTCTCCCTCTTATTCATTTGATGTGTTTTATTCTTCCGTACAAGAATATATACGGTTTAGGGTGGGGATTATGACCGTTTTAAAACAAGAGGGGGTGGGGTAACCCCCTAAAGACTTCCCTTTTATTTTATTTCATTTGTTTTATCACCCCCTACCAGCATATATATGGTTTAGGGGTGGGGATCTGGACCGTTTAAAAGATAATAGCACATTCTTAAATTGAACAGGATGGGGGTGACACCAGGGATTTACCTTGAATTTCATTCCATTTGTTGTATTGTCCCCAACAAGAAAATATATGGTTTAGGGGTGGGGATCTCGACAGTTTACAAGTTAATAGCACATTCTCAAATTGAATGGGGTGGGGTGACCCCAAGGGACTTCCCTTTTATTTCATTTGATTTGTTTTATCTTCCCATTCAAGAATATATATGGTTAAGGGGTGGGGATCTGGACCGTTTACAAGTTTTCAAACAAGAGGGGGTGGGGTGACCCCCTAGGCACTTCCCTTTTAATTCATTCCATTTGTTTTATTGTCCCCCACAAGAAAATATATGGTTTAGGGGTGGGGATCTGGACATTTTACAAGTCAATAGTACATTCTCGAATTGAATGGGTTGGGGTGACCCCAAGGGACTTCTCTTTTATTTCATTTGATTTGTTTTATCGTCCCATTCAAGAATATATATGGTTTAGGGGTGGGAATCTGGACCGTTTACAGGTTTTCAAACAAGAGGGGTGGGTGACCCCCTAGGCACTTCCCTTTTAATTCATTCCATTTGTTGTATTGTCCCCCACAAGAAAATATATGGTTTAGGGGTGGGGATCTGGACAGTTTACAAGTCAATAGTACATTCTCGAATTGAACGGGGTGGGGATGACCCCCCAGGTACTTCCCTTATATTTCATTTGATTTGTTTTATTGTCCCCTACAAGAATATATATGGTTTAGGGGTGGGGATCTGGACCTTTTACAAGATAATAGAATATTCTCAAATTGAACGGGGTGGGGGTGACCCCCAGGGACTTCCCTTTATTTTCGTTTGATTTGTTTTATCGTCCCATTCAAGAATATATATATGGTTTAGGGGTGGGGATCTGGACCGTTTACAAGATAAAAGCATTTTCTCAAATTGAAGGGGGTGGGGATGACCCCCAGGGACTCACCCTATATTTCATGTGATTTGTTTTATTGTCCTATGATCATTTCTGAAGATTGCGTGTGTTTATCACTTACAGTTTTCAAGTCATATTCATTCGAAAATTTTAGAAAATAAAATTCCATGCAAAATTGGTGCAATGTTTTAGACAACATTGATCTAGAGACTTCATGATTTACATGTATAAAGCTTTTAAATGTAAAAAAAAAATCCCTTCCTACCTACCCACCTGCTGATAGTGTGGGTCGGCAATGCCAAACAAACAATTTTTTAAGGGTGGCCTGATCATCTATTTTCATGTGTTTTATAGTAAAACTAAGCCATACAAGTCTATAAAACACTTTCATATTTTTAGTTCAATTTAAAGTATCACATGACATATGTGTAACTATAACCTTGAGAAAGAAAATCCATTTGACCAAAAATATCTTTAACATCATTTTAGTGATGCATTATTTACTAGTTGAATACTGAGCCTTTACTATGATATATAACCTCAAGTGTTTTAACAAAGGGACTGATGCCTCCTTCTTCTACAAGACATCTTGTGACATGTAGCTCTCCAAACTCAGCAGCCAGATGTAGAGCTGTTTTACCATCTCTCTATAATTATACCAAATTACATGTAAATATTATGGATACTACTTTATTACCAATATAAATAGTATACAACATATCCTACAACTGATATAAAACTTGTCTGATAAACTGAATAATGTTGTGTAATAAATAAAAACAAAATGTATATCACATGAATCAGTGGTCAAAACTGAACAAAATGACCAGTCAAACTTGTAGTCATATTGTACATAAACAACAAATAAACAACAAGTTTTTTTGTGGGATGTCAGAACTTCCATCAGAAATGTCATGTTAACCTTTTTTCAAGAAATGCATAAAATATTTATATCAATGGATTCAGTGCAATGCACAGAGATAAATGATATCTCACTTTATATAATTATAGCAAGTATTTGTTGATATAATAATGAAATCTGTCTGATTAACATGATTCAGAATAATGATCAATTTAAAAAAAAAAACTTTTTCAAAGAAATATGAACCAGATGCTCCGCAGGGCGTAGCTTTATACGACCGCAGAGGTTGAACCCTGAACGGTTGGGGCAAGTATGGACACAACATTCAAGCTGGATTCCGCTCTAAATTTGGATTGTGATTAAATAGTTGACACAGCATAGGTTTCTGACACAGAATGAATGTATTCAAATGAACTTAAAATTTTTGTTTTCTCTTAGAGCAATTCACTATGCTGTTGAATATTAATCCTCTCAAAAAAATGTTTGAAGAAATTTTCTTTTTATTTATGAAATTTCAAATGAGAAAAATTGAACCCAATTTTTTAATCACATCCCCCTTTCCCTTATTCCAAAACTAATTTCAATTAAAAATATTCTAATGGAGTTTGCAACAATTACTACTCATTTAAATACATCATAAAATATTAAGATGTAAAAAAACTGCTTGTTATCACTGAATGGTAAAGATTATTTAAATTTATCAGTTGGTAGTAAAAAGTGAATATACATTGTATATTGTATATAACAAAGATTTAAGTTAATTCTGGACAAAGAAAGATAACTCCAATTAAAAAAAATTCTTGCAGATATTTCTTGCTTACTATACTGGACAAAGAAAGATAACTCTAAATTAAAAAAAAATTTGCTATTTCACAATTTTGTGAAATTAGATATTTCTTGCCATTGCACAATACTGTGCAATTGAAAAGACTTGCTATTACACAATACTTAATATAATAATTTTAGATCCTGATTTGGACCAACTTGAAAACTGGGCCCATAATCAAAAATCTAAGTACATGTTTAGATTCAGCATATCAAAGGGGCCAAGAATTTAATTTTTGTTAAAATCAAACTTAGTTTAATTTTGGACCCTTTGCACTTTAATTTAGACCAATTTGAAAACTGGACCAAAAATTAAGAATCTACATACACAGTTAGATTTGGCATATCAAAGAACCCCAATTATTCAATTTTTGATGAAATCAAACAAAGTTTAATATTGGACCCTTTGGGCCCCTTTTTCCTTAACTGTTGGGACCAAAACTCCAAAAATCAATACCAACCTTCCTTTTATAGTCATAAACCTTGTGTTTAAATTTCATAGATTTCTATTTACTTATACTAACGTTATGGTGCAAAAACCAAGAAAAATGCTTATTTGGGTCCCTTTTTGGCCCCTTTTTCCTAAACTGTTGGGACCTAAACTCCCAAAATCAATACCAACCTTCCTTTTGTGGTCATAAACATTGTGTTTAAATTTCATTGATTTCTATTTACTTAAACTAAAGTTATTGTGCGAAAACCAAGAATAATGCTTATTTGAGCCCTTTTTTGGCCCCTAATTCCTAAACTGTTGAAACCAAAACTCCCAAAATCAATCCCAACCTTTCTTTTGTGGTCATAAACCTTGTGTCAAAATTTCATAGATTTCTATTAACTTAAACTAAAGTTATAGTGCGAAAACCAAAAAAATGCTTATTTGGGCCCTTTTTGGCCCCTAATTCCTAAAATGTTGGGACCATAACTCCCAAAATCAATACCAGCCTTCCTTTTATGGTCATAAACCTTGTGTTAAAATTTCATAGATTTCTATTCACTTTTACTTAAGTTAGAGTGCGAAAACTAAAAGTATTCGGACGACGACGACGACGACGACGACGACGACGACGACACCAACGTGATAGCAATATACGACGAAAATTTTTTCAAAATTTGCGGTCGTATAAAAATAGTTACATTTCCTGATTTAGTACGAGGAGACAAGTAAAATGAGACCCCACTTTATATGATTCTAACAAATAATATTTGTTGTTCATTAAACCTGTCTAATTAACAACATGATTTTATGTTGATTAAAAGTAATGTAATCAGATTTAGTAGATAACATACTGATGTGATATCTTTGTTACATCTGTTCTCCAGAAGTAGTCGAGACACTTCCACATGTCCTACACTGGCTGCCAACATTAATGCTGTGTATCCAATAATCTGGAATAATACAACTGACATCAAAACTTGTCTGATAAACTGGACAATGTTGTGTAATAAATATAAACAAAAATGACCAGTCACATTAATTAAAACTGTCTAATTAACAACAGGATTTAGTGTAGATTCAGTAAAATCAGTAATTTTATAAAAAAAACTTTTTCAAAGAAATATGAAAAATAGTTACATTTCCTGATTCAGAACAATAATATGAGTAAAATGAGACCCCACTTTATATGATTCTAACAAATATTTGTTCATTAAACCTGTCTAATTAACAACATGATTTTGTGTTGATTAAAAGTAATGTAATCAGATTTAGTAGATAACATACTGTTGTGATATCTTTGTTACATCTGTTCTCCAGAAGTAGTCGACACACTTCCACATGTCCTTCACTGGCTGCAAACATTAATGCTGTCCGTCCATACTTCTGGAATAATACAACTGACATCAAAACTTGTCTGATAAACTGGACAATGTTGTGTAATAAATATAAACAAAAATGACCAGTCACATCAATTAAAACTGTCTGATTAATAACAGGATTTAGTGTAGATTCAGTTTAATCATTAATTTTATAAAAGTAAATTTTTCAAAGAATTATGAAAAAAGTTATATTTTCCGATTCAGAACAATACTATGAGTAAAATGAGACCCCACTTTATATGATTCTGACAAATATTTGTTGTCCATTAAACCTGTCTAATTAACAACATGATTTTGTGTGTTAAAAGGATTTAGTGTACATTCCATTTAATCATTAATTTTAATAAAATAAATCATTCAAAAAAGCATGAAAAAAGTTTTATTTCCTGATTTAGTACAACATAAAGAAAATGAGACCCTCTTTAAATAAAGATTATTATTATTATTATTATTATTCATACAAGTATTTGTTGTCCATTAAACATGTCTAATTAACAACAGGATTTAGTGCAGATTCAGTATAATCATTAATTTACAAAAAAATCAAAGAAAAGTGAAAAAGAGTAGTATTTTCAGATACAGAACAATTATATGATTAAATGGAATTACATTTTGTATGAATCTAACGACTATTTGTCCTTTTTACAAGATATTTCTACATTAGATCTTTATACATATCACTACCTGACTAAAGTTGTTAACACAACATCAAGTGAAACATAAGTGTAAAAAATTGTTTCATGTCAAGAAGCAAAATAAGAACTTCACAATTCATAACTCAAACAAAAAGAGAAATATTTTAAAATCAAACCATGCATCCATTTTTCCATTAAAACTGTCTAATTTAATTCAGAATTTTGATTTAATCTTGTTTCAGTATAATGACTAAGTATCAGTTAACATACAGACCAATGGTAATAGAATAGTGCAGGTTTTATTATTGTGTGTTTTATTTTTAATACCAATGCTCTAGATAGGCCAAGGGGGAATGGTACAAAAGCAAATATCTTTTAACCCCTCCATATTTTGTGCCCCTACCAAATCAGACAACCTGGACCATGTGTTGTGTGTTGTTATATTTGTTTGTCTATATACTATGAGTAGTCAGGTCCAGACTATGTGTTGTTAGTTGTTATATTTGTTTGTCTATTTACTCCGAGTAGTCCGGTCCAGACTATGTGTTGTTTGTTGTTATATTTGTTTGTCTATATACTATGAGTAGTCCGGTCCAGAACATGTGTTGTGTGTTGTTATATTTGTTTGTCTATTTACTGAGTAGTCAGGTCAAGACCATGTGTTGGGTGTTGTTATATTAATTGGCTATTTACTCGGAGTAGTCAGGTCCAGACCATGTGTTGTAAGTTGTTATATTTGTTTGTCTATTTACTATGAGTAGTCAGGTCAAGATAATGTGTTGTATGTTGTTATATTAATTGTCTATTTACTGAGTAGTCAGGTCAAGACCATGTGTTGGGTGTTGTTATATTAATTGGCTATTTACTCGGAGTAGTCAGGTCCAGATCATGTGTTGTAAGTTGTTATATTTGTTTGTCTATTTACTCTGAGTAGTCAGGTCCAGACCATGTGTTGTTAGTTGTTATATTTGTTTGTCTATTTACTCTTAGTAGTCAGGTCCAGACCATGTGTTGTAAGTTGTTATATTTGTTTGTCTATTTACTCTTAGTAGTCAGGTCCAGACCATGTGTTGTGTGTTGTTATATTAATTGTCTATTTACTCTGAGTAGTCAGGTCCAGACCATGCGTTGTGTGTTGTTATATTTGTTTGTCTAATTACTCTGAATTGTCAGGTCCAGACCATGTGTTGTTTGTTGTTATATTTGTTTGTATATTTACTCTGAGTAGTCAGATCAGGTCCAGGCCATGTGTTGCTAGTTGTTGTATTTGTTTGTCTATTTACTTTTGAGTAGTCATGTCCAGGCCATGTGTTGTTTGTTGATGTATTTGTATGTCTATTTACTCTGAGTAGTCAGATCAGGTCCAGACCATGTGTTGTTAGTTGTTGTATTTGTTTGTCTATTTACTCTCAGTAGTCATGTCCAGACCATGTGTTGTTTGTTGTTATATTTGTTTGTATATTTACTCTGAGTAGTCAGATCAGTTCCAGACCATGTGTTGTTAGTTGTTGTATTTGTTTGTCTATTTACTCTGAGCAGTCAGGTCCAGAACATGTGGTGTTTGTTGATGTATTTGTTTGTCTATTTACTCTGAGTAGTCAGGTCCAGACCATGTGTTGTGTGTTGTTATATTTGTTTGTCTATTTACTCTGAATAGTCAGGTCCAGAACATGTGTTGTTAGTTGTTATATTTGTTTGTCTATTTACTCTGAATAGTCAGGTCCAGAACATGTGTTGTGTGTTGTTATATTTGTTTGTCTATTTACTCTCAGTAGTCAGGTCCAGACCATGTGATGTGTGTTGTTATATTTGTTTGTCTATTTACTCTGAATAGTCAGGTCCAGAACATGTGTTGTGTGTTGTTATATTTGTTTGTCTATTTACTCTCAGTAGTCAGGTCTAGACCATGTGATGTGTGTTGTTATATTTGTTTGTCTATTTACTCTGAGTAGTCATGTCCAGAACATGTGTTGTTAGTTGTTATATTTGTTTGTCTATTTACTCTTGAGTAGTCAGGTCCAGATAATGTGTTGTTTGTTGTTATATTTGTTTGTCTATTTACTCTGAATTGTCAGGTCCAGACCATGTGTTGTTAGTTGTTGTATTTGTTTGTCTATTTACTCTGAGTAGTCAGGTCCAGACCATGTGTTGTGTGTTGTTGTATTTGTTTGTCTATTTACTCTGAGTAGTCATGTCCAGATAATGTGTTGTTAGTTGTTATATTTGTTTGTCTATTTACTCTGAATTGTCAGGTCCAGACCATGTGTTGTTAGTTGTTATATTTGTTTATCTATTTACTCTCATTAGTCATGTCCAGAACATCGTGTTGTTAGTTGTTATATTTGTTTGTCTATTTACCCTGAGTAGTCAGGTCCAGATAATGTGTTGTTAGTTGTTATATTTGTTTGTCTATTTACTCTGAATAGTCAGGTCCAGAACATGTGTTGTTAGTTGTTATATTTGTTTGTCTATTTACCCTGAGTAGTCAGGTCCAGATAATGTGTTGTTAGTTGTTATATTTGTTTGTCTATTTACTCTGAGTAGTCAGGTCCAGACCATGTGTTGTTAGTTGTTATATTTGTTTGTCTATTTACTCAGAGTAGTCAGGTCCAGATAATGTGTTGTTAGTTGTTATATTTGTTTGTCTATTTACTCTGAGTAGTCAGGTCCAGACCATGTGTTGTTAGTTGTTGTATTTGTTTGTCTATTTACTCTGAGTAGTCATGTCCAGATAATGTGTTGTTAGTTGTTATATTTGTTTGTCTATTAACTCTGAGTAGTCAGGTCCAGACCATGTGTTGTTAGTTGTATTTGTTTGTCTATTTACTCTGAGTAGTCAGGTCCAGACCATGTGTTGTTAGTTGTTATATTTGTATGTCTATTTACTCTCAGTAGTCATGTCCAGAACATGTGTTTTTAGTTGTTATATTTATTTGTCTATTTACTCTGAGTAGTCAGTCCAGACCATGTGTTGTTAGTTGTTATATTTGTTTGTCTATTTACTCTGAGTAGTCAGGTCCAGACCTTGTGTTGTTAGTTGTTATATTTGTTTGTCTATTTACTCTCAGTAGTCAGGTCAGGTCCAGACCATGTGTTGTTTGTTGATGTATTTGTATGTCTATTTACTCTGAGTAGTCAGGTCCAGACCATGTGTTGTGTGTTGTTGTATTTGTTTGTCTATTTACTCTCAGTAGTCATGTCCACACCATGTGTTGTTTGTTGTTGTATTTGTATGTCTATTTACTCTCAGTAGTCAGGTCCAGACCATGTGTTGTGTTTTGTTGTATTTGTTTGTCTCTGAGTAGTCATGTCAAGAACATGTGTTGTTTGTTGTTGTATTTGTTTGTCTATTTACTCTCAGTAGTCATGTCCAGACCATGTGTTGTTAGTTGTTGTATTAGTTTGTCTATTTACTCTCAGTAGTCATGTCCAGACCATGTGTTGTTTGTTGTTGTATTTGTTTGTCTATTTACTCTCAGTAGTCATGTCCAGATAATGTGTTGTTAGTTGTTATATTTGTTTGTCTATTTACTCTGAGTAGTCAGGTCCAGACCATGTGTTGTGTGTTGTTGTATTTGTTTGTCTATTTACTCTCAGTAGTCAGGTCCAGACCATGTGTTGTTAGTTGTTATATTTGTTTGTCTATTTACTCTGAGTAGTCAGGTCAAGAACATGTGTTGTTAGTAGTTATATTTGTTTGTCTATTTACTCTCAGTAGTCAGGTCCAGGCCAGGTGTTGTAAGTTATTATATTTGTATGTCTATTTACTCTGAGTAGTCAGGTCCAGGCCATGTGCTATGTGTTGTTATATTTGTTTGTCTATTTACTCTGATTAGTCAGGTCCAGACCGTGTGTTGTTTGTTGATGTATTTGTTTGTCTATTTACTCTGAGTAGTCAGGTCAGGTCCAGACCATGTGTTGTGTGTTGTGATATTTGTTTGTCTATTTACTCTCAGTAGTCAGGTCCAGACCATGTGTTATGTGTTGTTGTATTTGTTTGTCTATTTACTCTCAGTAGTCAGGTCCAGACCATGTGTTGTTAGTTGTTGTATTTGTATGTCTATTTACTCTCAGTAGTCAGGTCCAGACCATGTGTTGTGTGTTGTTATATTTGTTTGTCTATTTACTCTCAGTAGTCAGGTCCAGAACATGTGTTGTTAGTTGTTGTATTTGTTTGTCTATTTACTCTCAGTAGTCATGTCCAGAACATGTGTTGTTAGTTGTTGTATTTGTTTGTCTATTTACTCTGAGTAGTCAGGTCAGGTCCAGACCATGTGTTGTTTGTTGTTGTATTTGTTTGTCTATTTACTCTGAGTAGTCTGGTCCAGATAATGTGTTGTTAGTTGTTATATTTGTTTGTCTATTTACTCTGAGTAGTCAGGTCCAGACCATGTGTTGTGTTGTTGTATTTGTTTGTCTATTTACTCTCAGTAGTCATGTCCAGAACATGTGTTGTTAGTTGTTGTATTTGTTTGTCTATTTATTCTCAGTAGTCAGGTCAGGTCCAGACCATGTGTTGTGTGCTGTTGTATTTGTTTGTCTAGTTACTCTGAGTAGTCAGGTCCAGGCCATGTGTTGTTAGTTGTTGTATTAGTACGTCTATTTTCAAAGTAGTCAGGTCAGGTCCAGACCATGTGTTGTTAGTTGTTATATTTGTTTGTCTATTTACTCTCAGTAGTCAGGTCCAGACCATGTGGTGTGTGTTGTTGTATTTGTTTGTCTATTTACTCTGAGCAGTCAGGTCCATACCATGTGTTGTTAGTTGTTATATTTGTTTGTCTATTTACTCTCAGTAGTCAGGTTCAGACCATGTGTTGTGTGTTGTTGTATTTGTTTGTCTATTTACTCTGAGCAGTCAGGTCCAGACCATGTGTTGTTAGTTGTTATATTTGTTTGTCTATTTACTCTGAGTAGTCAGGTCCAGGCCATGTGTTGTTAGTTGTTGTATTTTTATGTCTATTTACTCTGAGTAGTCAGATCAAGACCAGGTGTTGTTAGTTGTTGTGTATTTATGTCTATTTACTCTGAGTAGTCAGGTCCAGACCATGTGTTGTTAGTTGTTATATTTGTTTGTCTATTTACTCTCAGTAGTCAGGTCTAGACCATGTGTTGTTAGTTGTTGTATTTGTATGTCTATTTACTCTGAGTAGTCAGGTCCAGACCATGTGTTGTAAGTTGTTATATTTGTTTGTCTATTTACTCTCAGTAGTCAGGTTCAGACCATGTGTTGTTAGTTGTTGTATTTGTATGTCTATTTACTCTGAGTAGTTAGGTCCAGACCATGTGTTGTTAGTTGTTATATTTGTTTGTCTATTTACTCTCAGTAGTCAGGTCCAGACCATGTGTTGTGAGTTGTTATATTTGTTTGTCTATTTACTCTGAGTAGTCAGGTCCAGACCATGTGTTGTTTGTTGATGTATTTGTATGTCTATTTACTCTGAGTAGTCAGGTCCAGACCATGTGTTGTAAGTTGTTATATTTGTTTGTCTATTTACTCTCAGTAGTCAGGTCCAGACCATGTGTTGTTAGTTGTTGTATTTGTTTGTCTATTTACTCTCAGTAGTCAGGTCAGGTCCAGACCATGTGTTATGTGTTGTTGTATTTGTTTGTCTATTTACTCTCAGTAGTCATGTCCAGACCATGTGTTGTTTGTTGTTGTATTTGTTTGTCTATTTACTCTGAGTAGTCTGGTCCAGATAATGTGTTGTTAGTTGTTATATTTGTTTGTCTATTTACTCTGAGTAGTCAGGTCCAGACCATGTGTTGTTAGTTGTTGTATTTGTTTGTCTATTTACTCTCAGTAGTCAGGTACAGACCATGTGTTGTGTGTTGTTGTATTTGTTTGTCTATTTACTCTCAGTAGTCAGGTCCAGGCCATGGTTAGTTGTTGTATTTGTTTGTCTATTTACCTCAGTATCAGGTTCAGACCATGTGTTGTGTTGTTGTATTTGTTTGTCTATTTACTCTGAGCAGTCAGGTCCAACCATTGTTGTTAGTTGTTATATTTGTTGTCTATTTACTCTGAGTAGTCGTCCAGGCCATGTGTTGTTAGTTGTTGTATTTTTATGTCTATTTACTCTCAGTAGTCAGTCCAGACCATGTGTTGTGTGTTGTTGTTTTGTATGTCTATTACTCTGAGTTGTCAGATCAAGACCAGGTGTTGTTATTGTTGTATTTGTATGTCTATTTACTCTGAGTAGTCAGGTCCAGACCATGTGTTGTTAGTTGTTATATTGTTTGTCTATTACTCTCATAGTCAGGTCCAGACCATGTGTTGTTAGTTGTTGTATTTTATGTCTATTTACTCTGATAGTCAGGTCCAGACCATGTGTTGGAAGTTGTTATATTTGTTTGTCTATTTACTCTCAGTAGTCAGGTCCAGACCATGTGTTGTTAGTTGTTGTATTTGTATGTCTATTTACTCTGAGTAGTTAGGTCCAGACCATGTGTTGTTAGTTGTTATATTTGTTTGTCTATTTACTCTCAGTAGTCAGGTCCAGACCATGTGTTGTGATTGTTATATTTGTTTGTCTATTTACTCTCAGTAGTCAGTCTAGACCATGGTTGTTAGTTGTTGTATTTGTATGTCTATTTACTCTGAGTAGTCAGTCAGACCAGTGTTGTAGTTGTTATATTTGTTTGTCTATTTACTCTCATAGTCAGGTTCAGACCATGTGTTGTTAGTTGTTGTATTTGTATGTCTATTTACTCTGAGTAGTTAGGTCCAGACCATGTGTTGTTAGTTGTTTATTTGTTGTCTATTACTCTCAGTAGTCAGGTCCAGACCATGTGTTGTGAGTTGTTATATTTGTTTGTCTATTTACTCTGAGTAGTCAGGTCCAGACCATGTGTTGTTTGTTGATGTATTTGTATGTCTATTTACTCTGAGTAGTCAGTCCAGACCATGTGTTGTAAGTTGTTATATTTGTTTGTCTATTTACTTCAGTAGTCAGGTCCAGACCATGTGTTGTAGTTGTTGTATTTGTTTGTCTATTTACTCTCAGTGTCAGTCAGGTCCAGACCATGTGTTTGTGTTGTGTATTGTTGTCTATTTACTCTCAGTAGTCATGTCCAGACCATGTGTTTTTGTTGTTGTATTTGTTTGTCTATTTACTCTGAGTAGTCGTCCAGAAATGTGTTGTTAGTTGTTTTTTGTTTGTCTATTTACTCTGAGTAGTCAGGTCCAGACCATTGTTGTTAGTTGTTGTATTTGTTTGTCTATTTACTCTCAGTAGTCAGTACAGACCATGTGTTGTGTGTTGTTGTATTTGTTTGTCTATTTACTCTCAGTAGTCGGTCCAGGCCATGTGTTGTTAGTTGTTGTATTTGTTGTCTATTTACTCTCAGTAGTCAGGTCAGACCATGTGTTGTGTGTTGTTGTATTTGTTGTCTATTTACTCTGAGAGTCAGGTCCAGACCATGTGTTGTTAGTTGTTATATTGTTTGTCTATTTACTCTAGTAGTCAGGTCCAGGCCATGTGTTGTTAGTTGTTGTATTTTTATGTCTATTTACTCCAGTAGTCAGGTCAGACCATGTGTTGTGTGTTGTTGTATTTGTTGTCTATTTACTCTGAGTAGTCAGATCAAGACAGTGTTGTTAGTTGTTGTATTTGTATGTCTATTTACTCTGAGTAGTCAGGTCCAGACCATGTGTTGTTAGTTGTTTATTTGTTTGTCTATTTACTCTGAGTAGTCAGGTCCAGACCATGTGTTGTTAGTTGTTGTATTTGTTTGTCTATTTACTCTCAGTAGTCAGGTCCAGACCATGCGTTGTGTGTTGTTGTATTTGTTTGTCTATTTACTCTCAGTAGTCAGGTCCAGGCCATGTGTTGTTAGTTGTTGTATTTGTTTGTCTATTTACTCTGAGTAGTCAGGTCCAGGCCATTTGTTGTTAGTTGTTGTATTAGTATGTCTACTTTCAGAGTAGTCAGGTCAGGTCCAGACCATGTGTTGTTAGTTGTTATATTTGTTTGTCTATTTACTCTCAGTAGTCAGGTCCAGACCATGTGTGTGTGTTGTTGTATTTGTTTGTCTATTTACTCTAAGCAGTCAGGTCTAGACCATGTGTTGTTAGTTGTTATATTTGTTTGTCTATTTACTCTCAGTAGTCAGGTTCAGACCATGTGTTGTGTGTTGTTGTATTTGTTTGTCTATTTACTCTGAGCAGTCAGGTCCAGACCATGTGTTGTTAGTTGTTATATTTGTTTGTCTATTTACTCTGAGTAGTCAGGTCCAGGCCATGTGTTGTTAGTTGTTGTATTTGTAGGTCTATTTATTCTCAGTAGTCAGGTCCAGACCATGTGTTGTTGTTGTTGTATTTGTATGTCTATTTACTCTGAGTAGTCAGGTCCAGACCAGGTGTTGTAGTTGTTGTAATTGTATGTCTATTTACTATGAGTAGTCAGGTCAAGATAATGTGTTGTATGTTGTTATATTAATTGTCTATTTACTGAGTAGTCAGGTCAAGACCATGTGTTGGGTGTTGTTATATTAATTGGCTATTTACTCGGTAGTCAGGTCCAGATCATGTGTTGTAAGTTGTTATTATTTGTTTGTCTATTTACTCTGAGTAGTCAGGTCCAGACCATGTGTTGTGTTGTTGTATTTGTTTGTCTATTTACTCTCAGTAGTCAGTTCCAAAACATGTGTTGTTAGTTGTTGTATTTGTTTGTCTATTTATTCTCAGTAGTCAGGTCAGGTCCAGACCATGTGTTGTGTGTGTTTATTTGTTTGTCTATTACTCTGAGTAGTCAGGTCCAGGCCATGTGTTGTTAGTTGTTGTATTAGTAGTCTATTTCAAATAGTCAGGTCAGGTCCAGACCATGTGTTGTAGTTGTTATTTTGTTTGTCTATTTACTCTCAGTAGTCAGTCAGACCATGGTGTGTGTTGTTGTATTTGTTGTCTATTTACTCTGAGCAGTCAGGTCCATACCATGTGTTGTTAGTTGTTATATTTGTTTGTCTATTTACTCTCAGTAGTCAGTTCAGACCATGTGTTGTGTGTTGTTGTATTTGTTTGTCTATTTACTCTGAGCAGTCAGGTCCAGACCATGTTTGTTAGTTGTTATATTTGTTTGTCTATTTACTCTGAGTAGTCAGGTCCAGCCATGTGTGTTAGTTGTTTGTATTTTTATGTCTATTTACTCTGAGTAGTCAGATCAAGACCAGTGTTGTTAGTTGTTGTATTTGTATGTCTATTTACTCTGAGTAGTCAGGTCCAGACCATGTGTTGTAGTTGTTATATTTGTTTGTCTATTTACTCTCAGTAGTCAGGTCTAGACCATGTGTTGTTAGTTGTTGTATTTGTATGTCTATTTACTCTGAGTAGTCAGGTCCAGACCATGTGTTGTAAGTTGTTATATTTGTTTGTCTATTTACTCTCAGTAGTCAGGTTCAGACCATGTGTTGTTAGTTGTTGTATTTGTATGTCTATTTACTCTGAGTAGTTAGGTCCAGACCATGTGTTGTTAGTTGTTATATTTGTTTGTCTATTTACTCTCAGTAGTCAGGTCCAGACCATGTGTTGTGAGTTGTTATATTTGTTTGTCTATTTACTCTGAGTAGTCAGGTCCAGACCATGTGTTGTTTGTTGATGTATTTGTATGTCTATTTACTCTGAGTAGTCAGGTCCAGACCATGTGTTGTAAGTTGTTATATTTGTTTGTCTATTTACTCTCAGTAGTCAGGTCCAGACCATGTGTTGTTAGTTGTTGTATTTGTTTGTCTATTTACTCTCAGTAGTCAGGTCAGGTCCAGACCATGTGTTATGTGTTGTTGTATTTGTTTGTCTATTTACTCTCAGTAGTCATGTCCAGACCATGTGTTGTTTGTTGTTGTATTTGTTTGTCTATTTACTCTGAGTAGTCTGGTCCAGATAATGTGTTGTTAGTTGTTATATTTGTTTGTCTATTTACTCTGATAGTCAGGTCCAGACCATGTGTTGTTAGTTGTTGTATTTGTTTGTCTATTTACTCTCAGTAGTCAGGTACAGACCATGTGTTGTGTGTTGTTGTATTTGTTTGTCTATTTACTCTCATAGTCAGGTCCAGGCCATGTGTTGTTAGTTGTTGTATTGTTTGTCTATTTACTCTCAGTAGTCAGGTTCAGACCATGTGTTGTGTGTTGTTGTATTTGTTTGTCTATTTACTCTGAGCAGTCAGGTCCAGACCATGTGTTGTTAGTTGTTATATTTGTTTGTCTATTTACTCTGAGTAGTCAGGTCCAGCCATGTGTTGTTAGTTGTTGTATTTTTATGTCTATTTACTCTCAGTAGTCAGGTCCAGACCATGTGTTGTGTGTTGTTGTATTTGTATGTCTATTTACTCTGAGTAGTCAGATCAAGACCAGGTGTTGTTAGTTGTTGTATTGTATGTCTATTTACTCTGAGTAGTCAGGTCCAGACCATGTGTTGTTAGTTGTTATATTTGTTTGTCTATTTACTCTCAGTAGTCAGGTCCAGACCATGTGTTGTTAGTTGTTGTATTTGTATGTCTATTTACTCTGAGTAGTCAGGTCCAGACCATGTGTTGAAGTTGTTATATTTGTTTGTCTATTTACTCTCAGTAGTCAGGTCCAGACCATGTGTTTAGTTGTTGTATTTGTATGTCTATTTACTCTGAGTAGTTAGGTCCAGACCATGTGTTGTTAGTTGTTATATTTGTTTGTCTATTTACTCTCAGTAGTCAGGTCCAGACCATGTGTTGTGAGTTGTTTATTTGTTTGTCTATTTACTCTCAGTATCAGGTCTAGACCATGTGTTGTTAGTTGTTGTATTTGTATGTCTATTTACTCTGAGTAGTCAGGTCCAGACCATGTGTTGTAAGTTGTTATATTTGTTTGTCTATTTACTCTCAGTAGTCAGGTTCAGACCATGTGTTGTTAGTTGTTGTATTTGTATGTCTATTTACTCTGAGTAGTTAGGTCCAACCATGTGTTGTTAGTTGTTATATTTGTTTGTCTATTTACTCTCAGTAGTCAGGTCCAGACCATGTGTTGTGAGTTGTTATATTTGTTTGTCTATTTACTCTGAGTATCAGGTCCAGACCATGTGTTGTTTGTTGATGTATTTGTATGTCTATTTCTCTGAGTAGTCAGGTCCAGACCATGTGTTGTAAGTTGTTATATTTGTTTGTCTATTTACTCTCAGTAGTCAGGTCCAGACCATGTGTGTTAGTTGTTGTATTTGTTTGTCTATTTACTCTCAGTAGTCAGGTCAGGTCCAGACCATGTGTTATGTGTTGTTGTATTTGTTTGTCTATTTACTCTCAGTAGTCATGTCCAGACCATGTGTTGTTTGTTGTTGTATTTGTTTGTCTATTTACTCTGAGTAGTCTGGTCCAGATAATGTGTTGTTAGTTGTTATATTTGTTTGTCTATTTACTCTGAGTAGTCAGGTCCAGACCATGTGTTGTTAGTTGTTGTATTTGTTTGTCTATTTACTCTCAGTAGTCAGGTACAGACCATGTGTTGTGTGTTGTTGTATTTGTTTGTCTATTTACTCTCAGTAGTCAGGTCCAGGCCATGTGTTGTTAAGTTGTTGTATTTGTTTGTCTATTACTCTCAGTAGTCAGGTTCAGACCATGTGTTGTGTGTTGTTGTATTAGTTTGTCTATTTACTCTCAGTAGTCAGGTCAGGTCCAGACCATGTGTTGTTAGTTGTTGTATTCGTATGTATAATTACTCTCAGTAGTCATGTCCAGACCATGTGTTGTTTGTTGTTGTATTAGTTTGTCTATTTACTCTCAGTAGTCAGGTCAGGTCCAGACCATGTGTTGTTAGTTGTTATATTTGTATGTCTATTTACTCTGAGTAGTCAGGTCCAGACCATGTGTTGTTTGTTGTTGTATTTGTATGTCTATTTACTTTGAGTAGTCAGGTCCAGACCATGTGTTGTTAGTTGTTGTATGTGTATGTCTATTTACTCTAGTAGTCAGGTCCAGACCATGTGTTGTGTTTGTTATATTTGTTTGTCTATTTACTCTCAGTAGTCAGGTCCAGACCATGTGTTGTGTGTGTGTTGTATTTGTATGTCTATTTATTCTGAGTAGTCAGGTCCAGACCATGTGTCGTTTGTTGTTGTACTTGTTTGTCTATTTACTCTCAGTAGTCAGGTTCAGACCATGTGTTTGTGTGTTGTTGTATTTGTATGTCTATTTACTCTGAGTAGTCAGGTCCAGACCATGTGTTGTTAGTTGTTATATTTGTTTGTCTAGTTACTCTGAGTAGTCAGGTCCAGACCAGGTGTTGTTAGTTGTTGTATTTGTATGTCTATTTACTCTCAGTAGTCAGGTCCAGACCATGTGTTGTTAGTTGTTATATTTGTTTGTATATTTACTCTCAGTAGTCAGGTCCAGACCATGTGTTGTGAGTTGTTATATTTGTTTGTCTATTTACTCTGAGTAGTCAGGTCCAGACCATGTGTTGTTTGTTGATGTATTTGTATGTCTATTTACTCTGAGTAGTCAGGTCCAGACCATGTGTTGTAAGTTGTTATATTTGTTTGTCTATTTACTCTCAGTAGTCAGGTCCAGACCATGTGTTGTTAGTTGTTGTATTTGTATGTCTATTTACTCTGAGTAGTCAGGTCCAGACCATGTGTTGTAAGTTGTTATATTTGTTTGTCTATTTACTCTCAGTAGTCAGGTCCAGACCATGTGTTGTAAACTGTTATATTTGTATGTCTATTTACTCTCAGTAGTCAGGTCCGGACCAGGTGTTGTTAGTTGTTGTATTTGTATGTCTATTTACTCTCAGTAGTCAGGTCCAGACCATGTGTTGTTTGTTGTTATATTTGTTTGTCTATTTACTCTGAGTAGTCAGGTCCAGACCATGTGTTGTGTGTTGTTATATTTGTTTGTCTATTTACTCTCATTAGTCAGGTCCAGACCATGTGTTGTTAGTTGTTATATTTGTTTGTCTATTTACTCTCAGTAGTCAGGTCCAGACCATGTGTTGTTAGTTGTTGTATTTGTATGTCTATTTACTCTCAGTAGTCAGGTCCAGACCATGTGATGTTAGTTGTTGTATTTGTTTGTCTATTTACTCTCAGTAGTCAGGTCCAGAACATGTGTTGTGTATTGTTGTATTTGTTTGTCTATTTACTCTCAGTAGTCAGGTCAAGACCATGTGTTGTTAGTTGTTATATTTGTATGTCTATTTACTCTCAGTAGTCAGGTCCAGACCATGTGATGTTAGTTGTTGTATTTGTTTGTCTATTTACTCTCAGTAGTCAGGTCCAGAACATGTGTTGTTAGTTGTTGTATTTGTATGTCTATTTACTCTCAGTAGTCATGTCCAGACCATGTGTTGTTTGTTGTTGTATTAGTTTGTCTATTTACTCTCAGTAGTCAGGTCAGGTCCAAACCATGTGTTGTTAGTTGTTGTATTCGTATGTATAATTACTCTCAGTAGTCATGTCCAGACCATGTGTTGTTTGTTGTTGTATTAGTTTGTCTATTTACTCTCAGTAGTCAGGTCAGGTCCAGACCATGTGTTGTAAGTTGTTATGTTAATCATAATGTATCATGTTCTGTGTTGAACATCTGTGTTAAGTCATAATGTATCATGTTCTGTGTTGAACATCTGTGTTAAGTCATAATGTATCATGTTTTCTGGTTACAAGTTTACCTTCTTGATATTCAATGTTACAAGTTTACCTTCTTGATATTAAATGTTACAAGTTTACCTTTTTGATAGTCAATGTTACAAGTTTATCTATTTGATAGTCAATGTTACAAGTTTACCTATTTGATAGTCAATGTTACAAGTTTACCTACTTGATAGGCAATGTTACAAGTTTACCTACTTGATATTCAATGCTACAAGTTTACTTCTTGATAGTCAATGTTACAAGTTTACCTATTTGATAGTCAATGCTACAAGTTTATCTATTTGATAGTCAATGTTACAAGTTTACCTACTTGTGTTCAATGCTACAAGTTTACTTCTTGATAGTCAATGTTACAAGTTTACCTATTTGATAGTCAATGCTACAAGTTTACCTACTTGATAGGCAATGTTACAAGTTTACCTATTTGATAGTCAATGTTACAAGTTTACCTATTGATAGTCAATGTTACAAGTTTATCTATTTGATAGTCAATGTTACAAGTTTACCTACTTGTGTTCAATGCTACAAGTTTACTTCTTGATAGTCAATGTTACAAGTTTACCTATTTGATAGTCAATGCTACAAGTTTACCTACTTGATAGGCAATGTTACAAGTTTACCTATTTGATAGGCAATGTTACAAGTTTACCTATTTGATAGTCAATGTTACAAGTTTATCTATTTGATAGTCAATGTTACAAGTTTACCTACTTGATATTCAATGCTACAAGTTTACTTCTTGATAGTCAATGTTACAAGTTTACCTATTTGATATTCAATGCTACAAGTTTACCTACTTGATATTCAATGCTACAAGTTTACCTATTTGATATTCAATGCTACAAGTTTACCTACTTGATATTCAATGTTACAAGTTTACCTATTTGATAGTCAATGTTACAAGTTTACCTAACTGATAGTCAATGTTACAAGTTTACCTACTTGGTATTCAATGTTACAAGTTTACCTACTTGGTATTCAACGTTACAAGTTTACCTACTTGGTATTCAATGTTACAAGTTTACCTACTTGGTATTCAATGTTACAAGTTAACCTACTTGGTATTCAATATTACAAGTTTACCGTTTGATAATCAATGTTAGCTCCGTTCGCTAGGCAAAGCTTCAATTCTTCTACTCTTCCTTTATCAGCAGCTTTAATAAGTTTCTGTAAGTAAGAAATGGAGTTTACATTTAACAGAATGTAAAAAGTGTAGTAACTTAAATGTTTTTCACGCTAATGCCAGACAATAACTATATTTAAGAATGACCAATTTTTATTGGTTAATACAAGGGAGACAATGTACTCTATTGAATACAATAATGTGACAAACATTAGTTGGGGTAGGGGGGAGGGGGTGTGAATTGAAAGCGGTGAAAAATATATATTGTTTTGGCAAAAGCAGTGGTGAAAAAGAAAATAGACCCAGAGGAAACCCTGCTTATGATTACATTGTATACTGTTCCTAAGTTTTGAAGAAGAAAAAGATTTTTTTTAAAACATTTCATCCTCACATAATAAAGCTAATCCGAGTGAAAATTGTGTTTCAATATAAACATGTAATTTATGACAACTTGGTAAGGAGCAGTGTAATATTTGTATGTTTGATGATATATTATTTTTTGACAGATTTACTTTGAATGTCTCTAAGCTTTCTCTGTTAAAGAAATAACAGTGTTGTTTTTAATATTTTAGCCTAAAAACATATTTTCAATCAAGAAAAAGAAATTAATAAATAGTGACTATTTAATGATCAAGTACTCTTTTTGCCAGTGGGGAACAATCACCTGTGGGGACGTATTTGACACTTATGTGTTTTTACAGATGTTAATCACTACTTCCAAGTTTAATGACAAACAATAGGTAAGCTTGGGTAATTAAAATGAATAGACCTCTTTTGAGTTGGTTGCATTTCTGTCAAAAACTTTTTGTTTTAGTGAACATCATTCATGAATGCGCTTAGGGGTTTTCGTCACTTCTTCCCCATGTTGAGCGAGCAGTTAAAAAATATAATGCTTTATTGCACGAGTTATAATGGTTACAGTATTTTGTTCATACAAAAGCTTCTGTCCAAGTTTCTTAACATTCCATGAAGGTTTGACAAGAAAAATTGATGTCTAAAAAAAATTATTTAACAACAGAATGAACCTTAATGTTGACGCCGTTGAGGGAATCTAGGATCACATTGTCTCGCTTTCGCGACATAAATGTTGTAGGCTCAACAAAAATCACTCGACTATAAAGAAGAAAAAATCTTACCTTATTCCAATCTTCCATATTTTCTAAAATAGAAAAATAGATGTATAAATCTGTTGAGTAATTATTGCGTTTAAACCCGCTGCAATTGTTTGCACCCTTCCTAAGTCACGAATTTGATGTTCAGTAGTTGTTGTTTGTTGATGTGGTTCATAAGTGTTTCTCGTTTCTTGTTTTTTATATAGATTAGACCGTTAGTTTTCCTGTTTGAATGGTTTTACACTAGTAATTTTTGGGGCCCTTTATAGCTTGCAGAGCGGTGTGAGCCAATAACCTATAATGGTTTACTTATAAATTGTGACTTGGATGGAGAGTTGTCTCATTGGCACTTATACCACATCTTCATATATCTATATACGGCAATACTATTTGGGTTGGACAGATCATTCACACATCCTACAGCTCATCAGTCTTACAAAAGTCAGACTATTAAAGAGCGTATGGTACTTTGACAAGTTATTGCACAGCTTTCAACAATGAGAAGTAAATACCTTAGTTACCTATACCTTTTTATCTTACATTTGTACTAGTATTCAGAATATTTCAAGTCTATAATATAAAATTATATTCTTTTTTATCATGAAATCAACAAAGTATTAAACAAAACAATCCATATTTGAATTATAAACCATCTGAGCCAGGTTTTAACTTTTGACTTCAGATAGAAAGGCATAGTAGCAGCAAATATATATTTTTAATTATGGGTTTAAATTTACAAGACAATGGATTTACCCATCAGCCTCCCAAACATGAGACGGATTTTTACAATTTGACAAGAGTTTTCAAAAATAAGATTTTTCAAAATGGCAGAAACATTCAAAACTCAAAAGGAACTAGCAAATTATTTATAAATATATCATGCGTGTGGAATTATTTGTGACCACTTGTCCCTGGGGAAGTATAATTGTAAATTTTACTTGTGCAGAAAAAAAACTGTATGATTTTTAAGAGTGTTTTGAAACAAAATAAATGATGTGTGTGTATATAAAAGTAGGTATGGGGTTAAACATCAATGAAATTTCTTTCTCTGCCTGCATTTTCTGTTTTTTACTTGAGTCATCAAATATTATTTTCATTCTTTTTGTCTTGATTACCTGGTGCATCTGTTTTTAGCAGGTTTTATCCATCTTGATAGAAACTCAGTCGAGAAAAATTAAAATGACACCTCCCATGGATAAGGCATAAATCTTAATAGACGATTACTGGTCAATGGACTAAGATAACGTAATGTTTATGAGAACTGGGTATGCATACTTATGTTTTGTTTTTATTTTGGTAATTAATATACTTCCTGTTTTATTTAATTCATGAACATTGCTGTTTTGACTTGAATACGTTTTTCACATGATGATCATTGGTAACCTTAGTGATTTTCAAAATTCTAAGGCGACTTAAATCGTCATTTCGCAGGCAAGGTTATGGCCTGCATAGGTTTCCAGTGTAATTTTTTACTTGTCCAAGGGCAAGTCAGACAAAAAAAAATACTTGTCAGGTTGTTCAAATGTACGAGCTCAGGGGATAGCATTTCCACATCCTGCCATACATAAACATGGTAAATACCCCCAACTTAATTAAAAACAAAAAGTATATTTAATAAAATAACATAAATAAAGTATGACCCTTTTGCAAATGTTTTTCAACATAACATAAGATGTGGTATGATTGCCAGTGATGCATGTCTCAACCAGAGACCAAATGACATAGAAGTTAACAACTATAGGTCACCTCACAGCCTTCAACCGATAATTTACAAGGCTTGATAATATGTATTATCGTTTCGAGTGTATTTGAGTCCTGACGGCATTCAAATAAGAATCGAGTTGACCTCCAAAAACTGCTGACTGTTATATAAGGGATATAAACATTAACATAGATAAAAAATAGATAGATAACCAATTCATGCCCACAGCCATTTTCTATAAGTACGCTTTAAAATTTGCTAAAAAGAATGTTAAGTCCTGGACCATGTAGACCATTTGAATTTTCAAGTGAAAGGCCCTCCTCAAGAAATGTAATGCTACTGAAAAAAGCACTAACATAAATGATGGGTGGCCTTGGATATTTGTTTTCCAATTTCAAAGGTTTCCTCTCAGAAATGAAAGGGCCCAGATCATTGGGCCCAAACAAATCAAACCCCTGAAAAGTATGTAAGTGTGTGTTATATTGCTATAAAGGCCTTCACTAAAAGCCCTTTTCGAATATGGCACTAGCCTATGCTCTGAGACCCTAGCGTAACTTGGACGAGACAAAAATATCTGCGTCGCTGCATGCAAATACTGTGAATTCACAAAACACAGAAAAAAGGTCATAAAAGGGCAATAACTCAAATAAGGAGTCGTCTGATGATTTCAGTCATGTTTGACTTATATGTAGATTTGTCTGTCTGATAATTTTTGCTTTTTAAAGTTCCTGCCTATCTATTATAGTTTGGAAAATAATCGGCGGAAATGAAAAAAAGTCAGTAAAATTTGACATTTAAGTGCAATGACTCCTTTAAGAAGTCGTCTGACAGTTTTGATGTAAATAAACAGCAGGCAGTTCTCAACATTCTGAAAATTTCTGTCCTTTTTCAGATTTTCTTTATGCAAAGCATTTTTTCAGATCATGATAGACACAACTTATATTTTACACCAATGTTCTATGTTTAGCCATGTCCGCCATGTTGGTTTGCAGGCAGGGTCATCTGACACATTTTTAAAACTAGATACTCTAATGATGATTGTGGCCAAGTTTGGTTTAATTTGTCCCAGTAGTTTCAGGGGAGAGGATTTTTGTAAAATTTAACAACACCAACGATAAATAACTGACGCTAAGTGATGAGTATGCCAGGTGAACTAAAACATATATATGATACAATACATACTAATTTGATGAAAACTGAGGTCAGCTAAATTTATCAGTAAGAAAGTGCCATCGTCTAAAGCAGATCTCTGAAAAATATTTCTAAATCATATTTACTTGTTTAAGCCTGATATATGTAAAATATATGAATCACTTCAAAATACTTTATCGGTACTTCTTTTTTCAGTAACTGTTGTGATATACAGTGAAACCTGGGTAAACCGAACCCTGATAAAACCGAATTTCAGTTTAAACCATAAATTTTCAAAGTCCCACAAAATTTACCTATCAATTAACGTTAATCTAACCTGGAACAAGAGGCTGTCACAACGACAGCAAACCGGATTTATTAATATTTACTTGTGTCCTGGCAATATCACAAGAACCATTACTGATGAATGGTGAAAGTGAAAATCGTCAGTATCAAATTTGACCTCCATTTTGTCATCAGTATCAACATATTAAAATTTGAAAAGCTTAGATTGAATAGTTCATGAGTAAATGCAACAACATGAATTGAAACGCCATTTTACAATCTTTCAAGAACCATAACGCCTGAACGGTAAAAGTCAAAATCGTCATTATTGAACTTGACCTCTATTTTGTCATCAGTAACAACATATAAAAATTTCAAAAGCTTTGGTTGAATGGTTCATGAGAAAATGCATCGACACGACTGGAAACACCATTTTTCAATCTTTCAAGAACCATTACTCCTGAACGGTAAAAGTCAAAATCGTCATTATTTAACTTGACCTCTTATTTTGTCATCAGTAACAACATATTAAAATTTGGGAAGCTTTGGTAGAACAGTTCATGCGTAAATGCACGGACACAACTGTAAACTACATTTTTCAATCTTTCAAGAACCATAACTCCTGAACGGTAAAAGTCAAAATCGTCATTATTTAACTTGACCTCTATTTTGTCATCAGTAACAACATATTAAAATTTGGGAAGCTTTGGTAGAACAGTTCATGCGTAAATGCACGGACACGACTGGAAACTCCATTTTTCAATCTTTCAAGAACCATAACTCCTGAACGGTAAAAGTCAAAATCGTCATTATTGAACTTGACCTTCATTTAGTTGTCAGTAACAACATATTAAAATTTTAAAAGCTTTGGTTGAACGGTTCATGAGTTAATGCACGGACAACATTTGATTGCCGCCCGCCCGACCGCCCGGCCGCCCGACCGCCCGGCCGCCCGACTGCCCGACCGCCCGGCCGCCCCGCCGTACATTCCCAAATCAATAACCGACATTTTTGTCACAAAAATCCGGTTAAAAACCGAACCTTGTCAACACCGAATTCCGAACGATTTTTGAAGGCTCGATAGTAAATATGTATTTAAAAATTACCTGTCAAAATCGATCGATAGCAATCAAAACAAAAAAGTGTTTTTAATTATTTGCATGATTTCATTAAACAAACACAGGATATCCCCGAGGGTATTTGAGGTTAAATTAACTGGTGAGTTGTTATGACAAACTAATTAGCATGTTTGTGTCCATGTATTCAGTGATCAAATGATTTATGTTGTAAAGAAACGTTAAACTGGTCAGCTTCCCCCATCGCCGAAAATGACAAGAAAGGAACTTTCTCTTAGATCAATTAAATGCACGTTACTCAAATAATTATCGTGACTGCCATTCTGTAGCTAAACGGTTTAATTAAGTAATAGTTTTAAAGTTTTAAAGTCTTTCACTGGATTAGGAAGTCATGAAACACGACAAGGTCAATGGCTTTCGATTGCCAGATTCCCTTTAGAGGCCCTATATATTTGATTCGGATGCTCCTGAAGACTTACGTAAGCTATTTAACAACGATAAAGTCCGAGAATAAACTGGACACAACTGGACCCCTGCTGTTGTTTCACTCTTATCGTGTTGCGAAGTATAGTCAGCGGGTGGCAAGTTTAGTCCGAGAACTCGTGTGTACAATGACGATCTCGACTCAACTACGGAATCGTCATTTGACAGTGGGTCCGAGTACACAGTTATTTCGTAGTGCATTTCCTTTAGACAATAAATGGAAATAAAAAAAATCCCACCTGCGCTTTCTCCATAATATTTTTACAGTGTGTTGTACTACTTTTGGGACAAATTATATCAAAATTATAGAAAACTTCATCAGCTCTAACTCAAAATATGGACAATTTTATGTGAAGGGGGGCTTGAAATTTTTTGACAGCTTCCGAAATGCTAATTTTTTACCTTTTTCAACTGGACCAAATCACTACTTTACATTATAATTCATGAATCAAATTTTTTTACAGTGTAATTTTATCCCCCTTCTTGCTACTTGAGGCATAAAACATAAAAAAATAAATTTGGAAGGGGTATAAAAAAAATTAACAAGTAACACACTGTCCACAGTAGGGACTATATTCGTGGACAACGAAAATCAAGGGACAATAACTGTGTACTCGGACCTAATAGGATAGAAAAAATTGACCAATCTTAATAAAACTTGGTATGACCTAAGCTTAATAAAACTTGGTATGACCTAAGCTTAATAAACTATGATACTGCTTGCAAAGTTTCATGGCAATAGGATATATATTATAGACAGTATGATAAATTCTATATTCAACATTGCGTGTAAAAATTTGACGTTAAAATTGAAAAACTTCAACTATCAACATTTGGGGCTTTAAAAATCAAAATATTGCAAAAAAGCACTTTTTAAATGCCTTAATATATAATATATCATGTATCAAAAGCAATAGAATACTCATCTAATTTATCAGACTTAGCATAATTATTCAAAAGTCAAATTCATATGAGCCTGTGCCTAAAAATGGAGATTTTCCAATGAAGGGGAGCCTTACATGAAGATGTAATATTTTCCAGCAATTTTAAATTTGTGATGTTTTTTGGTTATAAATAATCCTTACATATGTATTTATTGTACTTTAAATGGAAAGAAAAATTATAAATAGCATATCATATTAGTTTAAAAGGGTCTTAGGCCAAGTAAGTCTGAAAATAGTTTAGGGTCAATTTAGGCCGTAGCACATATTTACATTTAAAAATGCATACTAAAGCTATAGGAAATAAAAATTTGTGTCTTATTCATCATTTCTATACTCAAGTTACATGATACAATAAATCTGAGCACAAAAGGACTCTTTAGTTCAACTTTTTGTGCAGACAGTATGGTCAAATGCAAAGATTTTTCAATTTTTAGTGAAAAACTTGCATGCAATTTTAGCCCAAACAGGCTTATATTTGAACCACTTGCTATCCTACAGAAGAAAAGAGAGATATTATGTGAAATGAGACAGGTACAAAAGACATTATAAAGTGCTTTTTATACAAATTAAGTGAAATCTTCAATATGGACTTCAACTTTTATGTACCAAGCTCCTCACATTTAACTTGATCCAAACAGGGCGTTACCCCAGGGTCATTTATACAGCACATTTTGCACACATTATCTGAGATAATCTTCTTTTCTGTAGATTCAGAGTTCACAAATGAGTTATACAACTGGATTAAAGCATAGAAACACAAATATTAAAACATGAAAACCTGTCAGATAGCAAGTTATAATGCCACTTATGCATCAAAATTGAAAAAGCTTTGAAATGCTCAATTTCCCCATGTAATGCCAAAATGGGAAATTTTTGCAGATTTCTATCAAATAAAAGTTTAAATCCTTTAGTTTTATTCTTTTTGACAAATTGACACCATTAAATCATTCAGGGAAGTTGCCCAAGTACAAATTCTATATTTCATGATTTCACCTCTTAGGTCCGAGTACACAGTTATTTCGTAGTGCATTTCCTTTAGACAATAAATGGAAATAAAAAAAATCCCACCTGCGCTTTCTCCATAATATTTTTACAGTGTGTTGTACTACTTTTGGGACAAATTATATCAAAATTATAGAAAACTTCATCAGCTCTAACTCAAAATATGGACAATTTTATGTGAAGGGGGGCTTGAAATTTTTTGACAGCTTCCGAAATGCTAATTTTTGACCTTTTTCAACTGGACCAAATCACTACTTTACATTATAATTCATGAATCAAATTTTTTTACAGTGTAATTTTATCCCCCTTCTTGCTACTTGAGGCATAAAACATAAAAAAATAAATTTGGAAGGGGTATAAAAACTAGAGGCTCTAAAGAGCCTGTGTCGCTCACCTTGGTCTTGTGCATATCAAACAATGGACATGGATAAATTCATGACATAATTGTGTTTTGGTGATAGTGATGTGTTTGTAGATCTTACTTTACTGAAAATTCTTGTTGCTACAATTATCTCTATCTATAATGAACGTGGCCCAGTAATTACAGTGGAAAATATTTTCTAAAAATTAACAAAAATTTATGAAAAATGTTAAAAATTAACTATAAAGGGCAATAACTCCTTAAGGGGTCAATTGAATATTTTGGTCATGCAAACTTATTTGTAGATCTTATTTTGCTGAACGTTATTGCTCTATACAGTTTATCTCTATCTATAATAATATTCAAGATAATAACAAAAAAACGGCAAAATTTCCTTAAAATTACCAATTCAGGACAGTAACCTAACAACGGGTTGTCCGATCCATGTGAAAACATCAGGGCAGATAGATCTTGACCTAATTAACAATTAAACCCTGTCAGATTTTCTCTTAATGCTTCGGTTTTTGAGTTATAAGCCAAAAACTGCATTTTACTCATATGTTCTATTATTAGCCGTGGCAGCCATTTTGGTTGATTGGCCAGGTCACGCCACACATTTTTTAAACAAGTTACCCCAATGATGACTGTGGCCAAGTTTAGTTTAATTTGGCCCAGTAGTTTCAGAGAAGAAGATTTTTGTAAAAGATTACTAAGATTTACGAAAAAATGTTTAAGAATTGACTATAAAGGGCAAGAACTCCTTCAGGGGTCAACTGACCATTTTGGTCATGCTGACTTATTTGTAAATCTTACTTTGCTGAACATTATTGCTGTTTACAGTTTATCTCTATCTATAATAATATTCAAGATAATAACCAAAAACAGCAAAATTTCCTTAAAATTACCAATTCAGGGGCAGCAACCCAACAACAGGTTGTCTGATTCATCTGAAAATTTCAGGACAGATAGATCTTCACCTGATAGACACTTTTATTGCTGTCAGATTTGCTCTAAATGCTTTGGTTTTTGAATTATAAGCCAAAAACTGCATTTTACCCCTATGTTCTATTTTTAGCCATGGTGGCCATCTTGATTGGTTGGCCGGGTCACACCACACATTTTTTAAACTAGATATCCCAAAGATGATTGTGGCCAAGTTTGGATTAATTTGGCCCAGTAGTTTCAGAGAAGAAGATTTTTGTAAAAGATTACTAAGATTTACGAAAAATCGTTAAAAATTGACTATAAAGGTCAATAACTCCTAAAGGGGTCAACTGACCATTTTGGTCATGTTGACTTATTTGTAAATCTTATTTTGCTGAACATTATTGCTGTTTACAGTTTATCTCTATCTATAATAATATTCAAGATAATAGCCAAAAACAGCAAAAATTACCTAAAATTACCAGTTCAGGGGCAGCAACCCAATAACGGGTTGTCGGATTCATCTGAAAATTTGAGGACAGATAGATCTTGACCTGATCAACAATTTTACCCCATGTCAGATTTGCTCTAAATGCTTTGGTTTTTGAGTAATAAGCCAAAAACTGCATTTTACCCCTATGTTCTATTTTTAGCCATGGCGGCCATCTTGGTTGGTTGGCCGGGTCACGCCACACATTTTTAAAACTAGATATCCCAATGATGATTGTGGCCAAGTTTGGTTTAATTTGGCCCAGTAGTTTCAGAGGAGAAGATTTTTGTAAAAGTTAACGACAACGGACGACGGACGCCAAGTGATTGGAAAAGCTCACTTGGCCCTTCGGGCCAGGTCAGCTAAAAATTGACAAGTAACACACTGTCCACAGTAGGGACTATATTCGTGGACAACGAAAATCAAGGGACGATAACTGTGTACTCGGACCAGTGACTTGGAATATGAATTGGTCAGTGAATTAATGGATTAGAAAATAATTATAAAATGCAAAATTGCTCCACGTCGGACATCATTGAACGATTTATACATTGTAGTTTCACAGCAACGAGCATGATTGACGGAGTGGCGTTTGATTTATAAACAAAAATGTAGCAATAGGTCGATCGAGATCTATCTTTATATACTTATATTTTTACGTTTACATCTATATCATCACGAAAATAAATAGTCGTCTGTTGTGTCACCTATTATCAGTCAGTACCTTGTCAGTAAGTGCCAAAATTATTTTGGTGTCGACTTCCATTTACCTCTACAATCCGAATACCTGTGAAAACCGAACAAAACGCAAAGTCCTTTGGGTGTTCGGTTTGGGCAGGTTTCACTGTATATGAATTTTTCTTTATCTTATAAACATATCAATGTTTGTAATATTTCCTGTTTCAACAAAATAACTATGAACAATAAAGGTATATTTTTTAATTATTTCATTAACAAATGATTAACATGAATAAACCCTTACTTTTATGGCCAGCGTCATGAAAATCTAGACCTTGTCATTTGAAGATATTTTGTATTTATTGACTATATATTGACCTCTACATATTTCCGTTCTTGCATTGTTGGGTTGCGTTCTCATCGATATATACTGTTGAAATATTACGGGAGTTATAATGTTGTGTTGTACCGATTTAATATAGGTTTGATATCAGTGTGATGTACACAATGTAGCCTTACCACTCATTTCTTTTTCTATCCTTTACCCAAAATTCACACATAAGTTTAACCTATCTATTTTTTAAGAAAAATAATTTTGCAATGATGTCATGTTCGTGTGTGTCTCATCTACTATAAAATATTGGTCTTGGGTATTATGAATGTTGGAACTATTTAGTTGATTATCTCCCCTTATAGAGTTTGAACATTTTACATTGAAACAAATTTCAGTATTAAAATGATCCTATATAGTTCACATATGATGTACTTACTTATAACAACAGCCTGTCTGGACAGGGATCAAATCCACTGGACAAGGATCAACTTGACTGGACAGGGATCAACTCCACTGGACAAGGATCAACTTGACAGGACAACTCCGACAAGGAATAACGTGACTGGACAGGGATCAAATAAATACTGATGATATATGTTTAAAATGAGAATATGAATGTTTCTATTTCAGGTTGGAATATAATTATAACATATTAAACTAGAGGCTCTTCAGAGCCTGTGTCGCTCACCTAGGTTTATGTGCATATTAAACAAAGGAAACAGATGGATTCATCACAAAATTGTGTTTTGGTGATGGTGTTGTGTTGGTAGATCATACTTTACTGATCATTTTTGTTACTTACAATTTTCTCTATCTGTAAAGAACTTGGCCCTTTAGTTACAGAGGAATAAACTTTGTTAAAACTTACCAAAATTTACCAAATTAATGAAACATGTTAAAAAATGACTATAAAGGGCAATAACTCCTTAAGGGGTCAACTGACCATTTTGGTCATGGTGACTTTTATGTAGATCTTACTTTGCTGAACATTATTGAATTTTACAGTTTATCTCTTTCTATAATAATATTCAAGATAATAACCATAAACAGCAAAATTTCCTTAAAATGACCAATTCTGGGGCAGCAACCCAACAATGGAATGTCCGATTCATCTGAAAATTATAGAGCAGATAGATCTTGACCTGATATACAATTTTACCCCATGTCAGATTTGCTCTAAGTGCTTTGGTTTCAGAGATATGAGCCAAAATCTACATTTTACCCCTATGTTCTATTTTTAGCCATCTTGGTTGGTTGGCCGGGTCACCGATCACATTTTTTAAACTAGATACCCCAATGATGATTGTGGCCAAGTTTGGTTAAATTTGGCCCAGTAGTTTCAGAGGAGAAGATTTTTGTAAAAGCTAACAACGGATGACGATGACGGACGACAGACGCCAAGTGATGAGAAAAGCTCACTTGGCCCTTTGGGCCAGGTGAGCTAATAAAAAGAGGCTTGTCTATCATTGTGTATTGTTTGATCTCTTTCATTGATTGGATGCTGTCTCATTGATATAGACCTCTGAACCTTCACTTTTACAAGATGTTTTAGGGTCTTGTTTATTACATAAATACAAATTCATAAGGGTTCCACGGAACCCAGTGTCTCGCCTACTTTTGCTGTTAATCGCAGACTCAACAAAAATGAGGAAAAACATCACTAAAAATTTCCCTCTCGATACTTTCTTTTGATTGAAAGAAGCTTCCAAGTTTGGTAAAAAAAATCCAGGATAGTTTATGAATCTAATAAATGTTTTATAAACTTTAACTGCAGACTGTATGTAATGTTAACTGGAAGAAAAACTAAGTCCATTTATAAGTAAAATATGGAAAAAGCGAATTTTTTTTTTACAAAATTTACTTCTGAATAATATCTTATGATCAGAAACAAGCTTTTGTCTAAGTTTGGTAGAAATCCAGGATAGTTTAAGAACATTATAAAAATTTTAAAAACTTAAACCACAGAGTGAATGTTTTGTTTCTGGCAAAAAAATTAAGTCCATTTATAAGTAAAATACGGAAAAGTGGAAATTTATTTTTACAAAATTTTCTTCTTGATACTATCTTATGATCATAAACGAGCTTCTGTTTAAGTTTGGTACAAATCAAGGATAGTTTATGAAAGTTATTAAAATTTTAAAAACTTTAACCACAGAGTGAATGTAATGTTTCCTCGCAGAAAAACTAAGTCCATTTATAAGTAAAATACGGAAAAGTGGAAATTTATTTTTACAAAATTTTCTTCTTGATACTATCTTATGATCATAAACAAGCTTCTGTCCAAGTTTGGTACAAATCAAGGATAGTTTATGAAAGTTATTAAAATTTTAAAAACTTTAACCACAGAGTGAATGTAATGCTTCCTCGCAGAAAAACTAAGTCCATTTATAAGTAAAATACGGAAAAAATGGAATTTTATTTTTACAAAATTTACTTCTGGATACTTTCTTATGATCATAAACAAGCTTCAGTCCAAGTTTGGTAGAAATTCAGTATAGTTTAAAAAAGTTATTAAAATTTCAAAAACTTTAACCACAGAGTGAATATTTGTGGACGCTGCCGCCGCCGCCGACGGAATGTAGTCTCGCTTAGTCTCGCTTTTTCGACTAGTTGAAGGCTCGACAAAAACTAGTGTTGTGATATTTTGAATGAAAAATATATCTGTTAATTATCTCCCCCTGTCAGAGTTAAAATTCTACATTCGCATCTTTTTTTAAACAAATTTCAGTAGTAAATGATTCTATCTAGTTCACATACAATTAAACTTACCTATCATAGGAAGTCAACTGACAAGGATCACATTGAATGGACAATGGTCACAAGGACTGGACATTGAACACAAGGCCTGGACAATTATCAAATAAAATACAATAATCATGATAATAGACATTACAGATGTTCAAACTGAAAATATAAATGAAATAAAAACAACATGTTACAGACACTAATCTATTTTTAAATAAAATGTTGACCTCTTTTGTTGATTGGTTGCTGTCTCATTGACATATACCTCCCATCTTACAATTATAAAGAACAATTTGATTTCTACATGTTCTAAGTTAACAACTCTTTTTGTAATGCTTGCAATGTTTAATTAGTTTCAACTTCCAAGTACAATTAATTTTGTTATTGTGTCAGTTAATTTTGTTATTGTGTCAGTTAATTTTGTTATTGTGTCAGTTAATTTTGTTATTGTGTCAGTTAATTTTGTTATTGTGTCAGTTAATTTTTTGTATCCCGTCACAAAAGTTGCTAAGTGCAAAATATTAACCTTGTTCTAAAAGAATTAATACAAACACTGGTCTAATGCTATTTAGAATGAATCCTATAGCTCTGGATTATCTCCCCTTTAATACAAACACTGGTCTAATGCTATTTAGAATGAATCCTACAGCTCTGAATTATCTCCCCTTTAATACAAACACTGGTCTAGTACTATTTAAAATGAATCCTATAGCTCTGGATTATCTCCCCTTTAATTCACATTTACAATTTCAATATATTTCTGATTTTCATTTGATAAAAAAATCATTAATTGTTCCAATACAATACCAATGTAATGTTCACTGACCTATAGATAGTAATAACTTGACTGGACCTTGAATCAATAAAAACTAATAGTAGATCTTCAAACTGAAAATATAAAAAAATACATGTAGCTCAATTTCAGTTTGTTTCACGTTTATATAAATATTGGTAAAACTTTCCCTGAATTTTTATGTCCCTGTCATGAATTAAACTAGAGGCTCTAAAGAGCCTGTGTCGCTCACCTTGGTCTTGTGCATATTAAACAATGGACACGGATAAATTCATGACATCATTGTGTTTTGGTGATAGTGATGTGTTTGTAGATCTTACTTTACTGAGCATTCTTGTTGCTACAATTATCTCTATCTATAATGAACTTGGCCCAGTAATTACAGTGGAAAATATTTTCTAAAAATTTACAAAATTTATGAAAAATGTTAAAAATTAACTATAAAGGGCAATAACTCCTTAAGGGGTCAATTGACTATTTTGGTCATGTAAACTTATTTGTAGATCTTATTTTGCTGAACGTTATTGCTGTATACAGTTTATCTCTATCTATAATAATATTCAAGATAAGGCCAATTAAAATTAATTGATAGATTTTCATCCCCCCCGCCCCTCTGAAATCGTCCCGCCCCGGTTTTTTTTATTTTATAAAATTTACGATTTACCGCGGATTTTGTTCGTTTCCGTTACCGATAACCGTTAAAATTTCGTTTCATTTATAACTTCCTGTTGCAGAATTTCGGTTTTGTACCTCGAGTAAATCTAACCAAAATAATTGTCGACATATTCTGCTGCTCTATGATGACAACATCATCTTCCGAGAGTAAAGATTGATAACGAGAATGACGTGAAATATTCGTGTTACGAGAAATACGCTGTGTCCTAGACCCCAAATTGCGGTATTTCACAAATTTCTGTGATTAGAAAACTGGATTTTTTTATGCAATGACTTTGAGTCAGGAAGTTTAAATGTGAAAGATATCCAAAGCGCAATACTTGTGGAACCCATTGATACAGAAAACATGACTGGATAAAAGATATTGAAACACAAACACGAACTTGTATATTGAGTTTAAAAAGTCGACTAACATGCGCTTTTTATTTACACAAGCCCTTAGATTTTACCCATGACTGTCTTTTCTTGTTGATTAACAGAAAATATCCCAATACCCCCAAAAGAGTCATTAAACAACAACTTTTATTTTTTTATAAAGTTCATGTTTTACATGGTAATTATATTTTCATCTTGCATAAGTACCAACCCTATTATTTTCAACACTGTTTGAGTTTTCATTTTATTCTGTACTCATAATAATTGTGGTGCATACCAATCATTTTTTGCCAATGCATTTGCTTCATTTAATGGGGACTAAAAACCATTTTTTAGAAATCCAAATACATTTGGGGTAGAAAGTCCAACCGGAGAGCATTTCTACATGTTTTTGTTGTTTAGTTTCTAAAGCTGCAATTATAGAGACATTTATTTTAGGATTTGAAAAATAATGCAAGATTCCTTATACCTGTGACAGTGTATACAGGATATAAGCTTATTATTACACTTGAATATATGAAGAACTCGTCACAAAATGGTTTCATATGAAATAAAATTTAAAAAATAAAATCCTCCCACCCGCCCCATTTTTTTCAAAAATTTGGATGAAAATCTACGAATTAATTTTAGTTGGCCTAATAACAAAAAACTGCAAAATTTCCTTAAAATTACCAATTCAGGACAGTAACCTAACAACGGGTTGTCCGATCCATGTGAAAACATCAGGGCAGATAAATCTTGACCTAATAAACAATTAAACCCTGTCAGATTTTCTCTTTAATGCTTCGGTTTTTGAGTTATAAGCCAAAAACTGCATTTTACCCCTATGTTCTATTATTAGCCGTGGCAGCCATTTTGGTCGATTGGCCAGGTCACGCCACACATGTTTTAAACAAGTTACCCCAATGATGATTGTGGCCAAGTTTAGTTTAATTTGGCCCAGTAGTTTCAGAGAAGAAGACTTTTGTAAAAGATTACTAAGATTTATGAAAAAATGGTTAAAAATTGACTATAAAGGGCAATAACTCCTTCAGGGGTCAACTGACCATTTTGGTCATGCTGACTTATTTGTAAATCTTACTTTGCTGAACATAATTGCTGTTTACAGTTTATCTCTATCTATAATAATATTCAAGATAATAACCAAAAACAGCAAAATTTCCTTAAAATTACCAATCCAGGGGCAGCAACCCAACAACAGGTTGTCCGATTCATCTGAAAATTTCAGGACAGATAGATCTTGACCTGATAAACACTTTAACCACATGTCAGATTTGCTCTAAATGCTTTGGTTTTTGAGTTATAAGCAAAAAACTGCATTTTACCCCTATGTTCTATTTTTAGCCATGGCGGCCATCTTGGTTGGTTGGCCGGGTCACGCCACACATTTTTTAAACTAAATATCCCAAAGATGATTGTGGCCAAGTTTGGATTAATTTGGCCCAGTAGTTTCAGAGGAGAAGATTTTTGTAAAAGATAACTAAGATTTACGAAAAATGGTTAAAAATTGACTATAAAGGTCAATAACTCCTAAAGGGGTCAACTGACCATTTTGGTCATGTTGACTTATTTGTAAATCTTACTTTGCTGAACATTATTGCTGTTTACAGTTTATCTCTATCTATAATAATATTCAAGATAATAGCCAAAAACAGCAAAAATTCCCTAAAATTACCAGTTCAGGGGCAGCAACCCAATAACGGGTTGTCGGATTCATCTGAAAATTTGAGGGCAGATAGATCTTGACCTGATAAACAATTTTACCCCATGTCAGATTTGCTCTAAATGCTTTGGTTTTTGAGTAATAAGCCAAAAACTGCATTTTACCCCTATGTTCTATTTTTAGCCATGGCGGCCATCTTGGTTGGTTGGCCGGGTCACGCCACACATTTTTTAAACTAGATACCCCAATAATGATTGTGGCCAAGTTTGGTTTAATTTGGCCCAGTAGTTTCAGAGGAGAAGATTTTTGTAAAAGTTAACGACGACGGACGACGACGGACGACGACGACGGACGACGGACGCCAAGTGATGGGAAAAGCTCACTTGGCCCTTCGGGCCAGGTGAGCTAAAAAGAAAAGGTACATGTACCATACAAAGCTAATTAGTGGAAAAGTTTTTAGGACATGTTCATTATAGCATGAAGTCATTGTGTGTCCTATGCTATTGCACAATACTTAATATAATAATTTACACATCCTGTTTGGTGTGTATCTCCTGCCATATCAGTATAAAAACCCCAAAATTATGAAGAAAAAAATCCCTCCCCCCAATTTTTTTTCTTTTAACCCCCCTTGGAGTAATTACCCCCAAACTCAATTCCTGCCTGTTATGGTACCTTGCAGTACAATTTCAGAGAGATCGACACATTTAAACACAAGTCACCTTTACTTGATACGACCGCAGAGGTCAAACCCTGAACAGTTTGGGCAAGCATGTCAATTAAAATCTGTACTCAACTTTACTGGTTGAGCAAAAAAATGGACTTTTCAGACTCTGACCAGTTTGTTGTGAATGTACTCAACACATTTAATATGATTTTTGTCTATTGTCTGATAGATAAACTACATTTAGTAATTCATCACATTTACAGTTTCTCTACTATGAGTTTACAGCTACAGTGTATGAATATTTCAACAACATGGATATGAAATAACTTATTGCTTTATGCTAGACAGAAAACCCTATTATAGCTAATATGTATATATTTATTTATGTAAAAAAAATACTGTTTATATAATTTTAAAGTTTCATAATATTCTGAATAAACTGCACAATTTACCTGAATCACTTTCCTTCTTTCTATATAACAGATCTATGTAGGCCGCATATATATATATATATCTAACATGTCTAAGAGGACATTATTGTTTTTATATTTCTGTACTCTTTTCTTCAGCATTCACTATGTTTTAGACCTAAAAAAAAAAAGAGTATCTAAATAATATTTTTTTTGTGTTGAAAAGTAAGAAATCTAGTCCCAGTTTCAATTCTAAAACAAGTGAAACTGCGAGCTACTGCTCACTGATGATACCCCTGCCGCAAGTGGATAATATTAATAGTGTAAAAATATGCAAGTGTTCGGTAAACAGGAAGTTGTCAAGTGATGAATCTGAAAACGCATCACACGGTATAGCTGAGTTATATAAATCCTGAAACCAAATTTCAGAAATCCTTGTATTGTAGTTCCTGAGAAAAATGTGACGAAAATTTTCAACTTGGCTATCATGTGTAAAATCATACAAGTGTTTGGTAAACAGGAAGTTGTCAAGTGATGAATCTGAAAACGCATCACACGGTATAGCTGACTTATATAAATCCTGAAACCAAATTTCAGAAATCCTTGTATTGTAGTTGCTGAGAAAAATGTGACGAAAATTTTCAACTTGGCTATCATGTGTAAAATCATACAAGTGTTCGGTTAACAGGAAGTTGTCGAGTGATGAATCTGGAAACGCATCACACGGTATAGCTGACTTATATAATCCTGAAACCAAATTTCAGAAATCCTTGTATAGTAGTTGCTGAGAAAAATGTGACGAAAATTTTCAACTTGGCTATCATGTGTAAAATCATACAAGTGTTCGGTTAACAGGAAGTTGTCAAGTGATGAATCTGAAAACGCATCACACGGTATGGCTAACATATATAAATGTTGATACCAAATTACAGAAAGGGTGGATGTGTAGTTCCTGAGAAAAATCTGACGAAAGTTTCATGGGACGGACTGACTGACGGACGGACTGATGGACGGACGGACTGACAGACAGAGGTAAAACAGTATACCCCCCTTTTTTAAAGCGGGGGTATAATAAAATAGTTGCCCCATTTATAAACACATTAGACATGTGTTTGTGTCAAGTCAAGAAGATTAACACAAGTTACAGGGCCAAATATTCTCAATGTAAATGAGATGTGCTAAGGCTTATATATATATGCATTCTTGAGTTATTGTCTGAAAACTGGAAAATCCCCCTTTTTTAATGAATAAAACCCCATAACTCGGAAACGTAAAATCTGAAATTTATAAATAAACAGCTGCGCCATGAGCGCATGATACGCCCGACGTCTTGTGTGGAAGTTTTATGCAATAATCATAAATAGTTTCTGAGAAAGTTTTAAGCAATTACCATTTATTGCTTTTGAGACACGGCGGGACATGTGAAACCCCCCCCCCCCCCCCCACCCTGTTTTTTTTTTTACAAATATCACTAAAATAAAATTTTGAATCAAACCAAAAAGTATACAGATCTTAAGATTAATATAACAAAGAAGTGTGTATAGTTTCAAGCAATAATCATAAATTGTTTTTGAGATACGGCGTGACATGTAAAAAAAAAAACCTCCCCTTTTTTACAAAATACTCAATAACTCAAAAATAAAATTTTGAGTCATCACCAAAAAGTATACAGATCTTTAGATTAATATAACAAAGAAGTGTGCAAAGTTTTAAGCAATAATCATAAATCGTTTTTGAGATACAGCACAACATGTAAAAAACCCCTCCCCTTTTTTACAAAATACTCAAAAACTCAAAAATGAAATTTTGAATCATCACCAAAAAGTATACAGATCTTGAGATTAATATAAACAAAGAAGTGTGTAAAGTTTTAAGCAATAATCATAAATCGTTTTTGAGATACGGCACGACATGTAAAAAACCCTCCCCCTTTTTTACAAAATACTCAATAACTCAAAAATGTAATTTTAAATCATCACCAAAAAGTATACAGATATTAAGATTAATATAACTAAGAAGTGTGTAAAGTTTTAAGCAATAATAAAGAATCGTTTTTGAGATACGGTGCAACATGTGAAAAAAGACACACCCCTGTTTTAGTTACAAAGTGCCGTAACTCAAAAAGTTTAAATCTTATTTTCACCAAAAAGTATACAGATCATTTGACCATCATAAAAAACAACTATTTTAAGTTTCATGAAATTTAGATAAGTCGTTCTCAAGTTACGGTGCGACATGTTTACGGCGGACAGACGGACGGACACCTGACATTTGTATACCATAATACGTCCCGTCAAAATTTTGACGGGCGTATAAAAACAAAAGGGAGCTCACATCAATAGATATAAACAATTCACCCAAGTTTTATGCAAATTGGTTAAAGCTTTTTTGAGTTAATGTCCGACATGTTGACGACGGACGGACAGACGGACAACGGTATACCATAATACGTCCTGTAAACGGGCGTATAAAAACAAGTATGCAAACCCAAGTCTTATAAACATTACATCAATTTAACTGGGATCACCAAAAAGGATTTATCTGCCAGTCTGCACCATTAGCTACTATTCCGATGCCCCAGACTAGTAAATCATGTAAATGTTGATTCGGACTAGTGTAAATTTTCAAAATGTTATATAGTCATCTGGTCATATAGGGACAAGTTTTGATATTTAGTTTCCGGACTAGTAGATGAAATTTTTTTTGGCGCAGACTGATCTGCCACCTTACAGAAGTGACATTTCATTTTTCTTGAATGAGTTATACACACATTTTTACCTGATAAAAACACCTAGAACAGGTAATTAAGGCCAAAAGAATGAAAATAGTTCAAAATAGTTAAATACTTACATGCAGGAGGAGTCTAGGTAATACAAATAAATGGGGAATGTGTCCATGGGACACAAATAAAGCCCCCCGCTTGCATATATCAGATAAACATGTAACACACATCAGTGATAGCCGAAATTCGGCTTTTTCCCCAAGAGAAAATTCCCAATTACTAAAAAAAATGGCTTAAAATTCCTCCCAAAAAGTTTTACATTTTCCCCAAACAGTGATTGCATTGGTAGTAATGTTTGTAAATTTCGTATTCATGTTATTAATTTGATATTAGGAAGCACTTTTGAGATCCGGTTTTCTGATCAGAATCATCATGGTGTTTGTAACACATGTGGTTTTCAATGCATTAAGTACAAACAAAAATGTACCATCATTGTTTCTGTTTCTTTCCCCTCTCCGAAAATTTCAATAAAAAATATGCATTTTCCCAATCATGATAAAAAACGGTAGAGGTAGTTTTGAAAAAAGACAACAATATCACTGCACATAACTGAAGAATGATAAAAGTGATGCTACCCCAATTTGTAATTGATCTGAGTTTTGCAGTAATAAGTATATATTGTGTATAAGTTTCATAACATTTGGTTCAGGCAAACTTAAGTAAGAAAACAGAAACGAAAAAATCAGCAATTTTTCCTTTTGTAAAGGGGCATAACTCTAGAACAGTAAAAGTGACACCACCGAAAATCAATCTTGATCTGTATTTTGTGGTAATAAGCATTTTGTATAAGTTTAATAAAATTTGGTTGAGGCAAACTTGTTAGAGAATGGAAACAAAAAATTCAGCTTTTGTAAAGGGGCATAACTCTAGAACGGTTAAAGTGACACCGCCAAAAAACTAGATCTGTATTTTGTGGTAATAAGCATTGTGCATAAGTTTCATAACATCTGGTTGAGGTAAACTTAAGTTAGAGAATGGAAACCAACATTGGAACATACATGTATGGACAGACAAGGGTAAAGCTTATTGTCCCCTCTGCTACGGCGGGGGCATAAAAACGGAGAGGGAGAAAAACAGAGAATATGAAAAAATAAAACGAGAATTTAATTGAATGATTGTTGGTTGCCTAACGTCCAGTGGTAAATATTTCATGCATATTCAGGACGAACGAGAATTTGAAAAGTCATGCTTAACATGCCTAACAGATTTCCCCTGCCCTTGGCTCTCCAGTAAAAATGGTAAAGAAACTTCTGAAATAAATTTAATTTTTGCACAATTTGTAGAAAACGCCCACGTCTTGCTAATTAAAAGTATATACAAATTATTACAATGTATTAATTTGTTGGCAATTTCATAGATAAAAGGGACACTTAATCATTTATTATCATATTATAATACATGTATTAATTAGTCATTTCTTCGCTCATTTCAAAACTTATAAAATGTCATGGATCTATCTATACCATGTATACTGGCTATCATTCAAAAAACATTGCAAAATTGCCCTTCAGATGTCTTTTGGTTGTTTTGCTGTTGGGTTTCTGTCTTATTGAAGTTAACCATATATATCCTTTTATTCATACGCATAAACAAATATCACAAACATACTTTTTTTTGTAATACAGTTAAAAATTAAGAATCATACAAGCTTACAATAAATTACTTCAATATTTATTGGGAAATTCAGGACAAGTAACTTTTTTCTCAGGCCAAATAAAAAAGTATGTGTGGTTCCAGTTACATCTGAAAAAAATTAGGGTAGGTAGGTAGGGATTTTATTTTATTTTATGTTTTTTTTTTACATTGAGTCTATGGGAGCAACATTCTGACTTTAACAGTGCTTAATGAAAAATGACAATAAATCTTTAGGGTAGGCTATTTTTAAGCCGAAAAAGTAGGGACGGTAGGGTTACTGGAACCACACATATATTTTTATTTGGCCTCAACAAGTAAAATTTAGTTTTACTTGCCTAGGGACAAGTTCTCACAACAAATATTTCCACAACCCTGCTCATTTCTGTCAATCATACATGTATTTGTTTTTCATTAACTGTTTTGTTATAATTCAGGACGTTTGTTTTCTCCTTTGAATTTATTGTTCCACATTTTTCATGTCGGGGCCTTTATAAACCAACTATACAGTATGGATTTTTCTCATTGTTGAATCCTTACTGTTGCCTATGTTTGCTGACATTCCCTTCATATGAGTGTCTCATTGGCATTCAAACTACATCTTATTTTCATATTATGACATTATCCTTTTATAAAAAAAACCTCAACATTCCCTATTATGATATTGCATAACTCAATCAGTTAGTCTACATTTAAATCTCCAGTTAAGGGAACGACCATTTTACTTCAAGGGGAAGCTTATGGTTTTTTCCTAGTTTGATGAAAAAAAATATTCTGTTCAAGCAGATGACAAAAAAAATATTCTAAATCCAGATTTTCCCCATACCTTATAGTGTTAAATTTTGAAAAAGATAATTTGATAGATAGCCTTGAAAAACATGAAAAACTAAATAAAATTGTTCAGGCTTTGCTCGAAAGGACTCAGACAAAAACCCATACCCCCCCCCCCCTTTTCTTTTAAGTTGAATGGTTGCTCCCATACATTTTTAAACAACACCACTTTAAAGAATGACTTTAATGCATGTTTCTTGATAATTAATTTACCCTCAATTTGTTTTCTTCTTGTTTCTCGGTGCTACATTAGCGAGTAATTATGCAGTCCAACAGTTTAAGTGGAGACAACTCGTATCCAAAAGTTTAATTATTTATATGAAAACTTCTATGCGATCACAATTTTTAGAAAAAGTTAACAAAACTAGTTTATTTCTTTTCATAACCATAGTAAATAGGTCGTTATATACTGTACTGGTCAGAGACGATAAATTTTGATAAATTCATATTTTTTTACATGTCGACTGTCGTTCTAGAAGAACCAACTTTTTATCGATTAAAGTCTGTTTTATTTTCACTTACTTTTCTGTGTTCTCACAATATTTTGGTTATATCTTAGAGTATATTTTAACAAAATCGTCTGTTTTTCCATTTCTTTCACAATTACAGGAAACAGACTTTTGACAGGGGGCGCGAATTCTGGTGCGCATATATTGTACAACTCGTTTCAGGACTTATTTCTCCGGAAAATCTCATGATAAATATATCCGACAAGGTTGCCCTCGCAGTGGCGGATCCAGGTTGACGTAGAGGGTGTACCCCCCCCCCCCCCTTTGTACGAAAAAAAAAGTTCTCATGTTACTCACGATTTATAAGTTTTTTACAATAAAGTTGTCCAAAAAAAAATGTACTCCCTTGTCCGAAAACGTACAATAGATACTATTTCGTTCCCATAAAATATAAAACACTCCTGTTTGGCAAAATAACCTCAGTCAAGAGGAAAATCTACTTGTGTTTAAACAAGTTCCACAAGTTTTAGTAGATTCAAAGCCATTTGGAATATATAGTATTTCATGGTTAGGATCGTAATTGGGTGAGACAAAGTCCTGGACACACACCAACCTGGTACATATCATATAGGAAAGATCAGACAAAAAAATCAACTTTTTATTTGCAGTTATTTGCCTTTTTGTTTACAGGGAGACTGATTAATATATGAAGAGAAATACTGATTCGAATCCCTAAGTAATGTATTTCTGTAATTATATGCATATGACATGTATACATGTACATGTTTTTTTATATGATATGTTTTAAAGAAAAAAACAACAGGTATTTCAGGGGGAAAGGTTGGTAACCGGAAAAAAAATACATAACAGTTAGATGCAGAGAGTTCAGGGAATATAATGGAATAGCATTTTCTAATAGCATTAAACGTGTTTGTAAACCGTCGAAGATCAGACTTGGGGCTTCAGTAACTAAAATTAAAAAAAATCACTGTGACTAGGACAGGTCTATCATTATGTACTTTATTTCTAAGGATCATGCAAAGGTTGGCACGTCTACTATGTGAATGCTAGATTTATATCAACGGCGAATATTCGTAACACTTGCTTTCAGATTTTAGCGTCAGGGAATGCTAAATACTTTTAGTTTTTTTTCGATATCACACAGTAGATTGCAGATTTGTAGAGTGTAAAACTTCAAAATTACGAGAAATAATATACAACCAAGTGTCGCACGGACCTTTTGAACATTTAGTTTATTATATATAAAATTCACACTATAACTGTTAAATGAAGAAAAAAAATTGTTATTTTCCAATAAAAAATGTGTTATTCAGTTTTTTTCGTATGTTTTGTTCAAAATGCAACATTCTTTGCAAACACTTCTTAAAATCTTGAAGGAAAACAAAAAGCCATATATACAACGCACATTAACAAAAATGAAAGACGCGATCACAAAAATTTACCATAGCACAAATGATATCACACATTCACAATGGCGGGATGTATAAGTATCGATCCACGTCAAATAGATATTCTAATGCAATTATTTTGTATCAACGATTCTGATTGGATGACAGTTAGCGTAAAATTCTCTATCTCCTTGTCTGTAACTAAGGAAGCCGACATTTTGAATTGCTGAATGTATTGACATGTAATTTGTACAATAATAAGCAAAAAAACTCACATGTTGCACCTAAAAATCTTCTTTTTATCAAACTTTATTACATTCTGAAGCGGCACAGAAGCCAGAAAACGCCCGATGTTTATGTTTGACGCCGGAAGCATACCTATGACGTCACCTAGTGTAGGGGCCAAAGAAGATAACATCTTTTCGCGGAATTTTCTTTAATGAAGATTTTACACTGAAATAATGATTGAAATTTAATTATGATCTTGTTTTGCATTAGAATAGAGATAACTGTATTGTATTTGAAGCTTTTGCGGACGTCCATCGGTAGTTTTACTGTCGCAAATACCCGTTTACCTGTCTCCGCTCCGCGTCGCCAGGTAAACTAAATTTGCGACAGTAAAACTACCGATGGACGTCCTTAAAGCTTCAAATACAATACAGTTATCTCTTAATTACCAAAACATGACTATTGATAAAACAGTAAAAATGTGTTACTATATATGGTGTTGTTGAAGTTGGATTATATTCCGATCGTCTTGGTGCCTAGAAGCATAATGTGCATTTTAACAATGTGCAGATCGTTTATTTGTCTCTGTAGCGGATAGATCGGCACGCAATAAAATTGGGACAACTCGTTTATATTTTAGTCATGATTACTTAAACTTTATGGTGCATGCATACAGAGTAACTGACAATATTTTTGTTGCAAAAAATAATATATCAAAAATACCGAACCCCGCCCAGAAACTTTCAAAACGAAAATACCGTTATCAAATGGTAAAGTCAAGAGCTCAAACACATCAAACGAATGAATAACAACTTTCATATTCCTGACTTGGTACAGGTATTTTCTAAAGTAGAAAATACTGGACTAAAACTGGTTTTATAGCTTGCTAAACTTTAATCTTGTATGCCAGTCGCACAAAATTCCATGCTTGCCGCACAACGTTTGTTTCTCCGTTTGAGAGTTCTAACTTTGATTCTTCCATGCCATTTGTGTTTAAACCAGAACAATTGTAGAAGGCAGTAACATGCTATTGATAGTACTATGGCTGTTCATGACCATATGCATGGTCAATTAAAATCTTGTGTAAGTAAAAAAAAATCCGTACTTTGATTAATACAGGGCAATTATTCGTTATCGTATATACTACGTATACGAGTTTTCGAACTTTGCTTATGAATGTATACCGTATATTGCTATGACTTCCACATGGACCTTTCTATCATGATTTTTTTCTGTAAAATCTTTATTTTCTTTATTTTCGTTGAAAACCCTTATTTTTTTATATTTTTTATATAAATTTTAGGTACGGCATTATTGGTACGGCGAGTGCCGCACCTGCCGTACCGGCTGCTACGCCCCTGCTACAATTCTTTTGTGTGTTTCCCGTTTCGGTAACACATGACATTTGCGCGGGAACTTCTTACATAAATTATTGAAACATGTGAAATGTACTGTAACAGTTATTGATTTTTGGAGGTAATGTGATTTTTGGAGGTAATGTGATATTATGTATTATTCAATAGTACATAATTTTACGTCAGGTTTGTGCACACTAAGTCTCTGGTCAGTGGCGGTTCTAGGGGAGGGGGGATTCCGGAGGTTGAACCTCCCTTTTTTGTTGACGATCAATTCATTTGGATAGGGATATCAGTTGGAACTGACCCTTTATCCTGGGTTAGGATTCCCTTTTAAAAATGGCTGGATCTGTCTCACTCTCACTCAGCTAGTCAAGTCAGAACCGAAACACATCAGTGGCAGATCTAGCCATTTTGAAAGGGGGGTCCAACCATGTCCCCATTCAAATGCATTGATCACCCCACAAAAGGGGCGATTCCAACCGGGAACCCTTTTGCTGGATCCGCCACTGCACACTACTCGGACCTATATGTTATTTAGTGAGTGATACGAAAAACTCAATTTACATTAGGTCCCCCTTTTTGAAAAAATTACTAAATCCGCCTCTGCTTAGCCTGGATGAGGTCCCCCTTTAAAAAAATGGTTGGATCTGTCTCAGTTACTCTAATCTAAACTGAAACACATCAGGGGCGGATCCAGCCATTTTGTGAAAAGGGGGGGTCCAACCATGTACCCATTCAAATGCATTGATCACCCCAAAAAAGGGGCAGTTCCAACTGAAAACACTCCCCTGGATCAGTCACTGCACATTACTTGGACCTATATGTTAGTTCGTTACATGTAATTACTTGAGTGATGCGAAAACAACTCAATTTACTAATAAACTCCCTTATTAAAGAAACTTTATATAAAAGTAAACATTTTCATTATATTTTGCTGTGTGAAATTGCTTATGCGGGAAAGACCCATTACAACCCGACCATAGAGGAGACAACAGCTGAAGGCCACCAATGGGTCTTCAATGCAGCGAGAAGCTCCCACACCCGGAGGCGTCACAACTAACCCGTTCTAGAAATAATTTGTGAATGAAAAATTTTGGTAAATACAGTTATTCTTGATCTTCATACAATTTAAAGGCATTTCCAAATAGTCCTAAATACAATGCTTTATGCATCTGAAAAGGGTTGAAAATAACACTGAAAAATCATCGTTTTTCCTCTAGCATAGTTTGTACGTGCAGTATAGGTGTATTTTAAAGGCACAACAGTGAAGCCGCCGTATAATACTTCAATCGAACCGATTTACTTTTTGAAGTTTAATTACTATATTATATATAAAAATATTAATTTTCGCGAACCATTTAGGTCATGGAAATTCCAAAATATGGCATCAGTAAGGAGAGTTGTACAAATAATGTGAATACACAGAACCCCCATCCAATTCATCTTTAACTAAAAGTATTCATCATTTTCTATTTTATATGTACTAACAATATTCCATTTTTCTATAATTTGGATTAAAATGTGCAAAAATCTGAGTTAGAATAGGTCAAATGCCCCAAATAAACATTCCCTGATTGGTTGAAGCACTGTGGCGTCGATGTAAAGCATAGCAAGCCTCGATGTAAAGCACACGCTTCACAGGAATAATTAAGGAGAGTTTTACAAATAATGTGAATACACAGACCCTCAATCCAATTTATGTATTGCTAAAAATAATCAAGTGTTCATCATTTTCTGTTTTGATTCTGCTAACAACATTCTATTTTTTCTATAATTTCATTTGAAATATGTGAAACCCTGCAATGAAAATAGATGGCCTCAATGATGTAAAAGCAACCCAAAAAATTTCCGTTAATATGTTAACATCTTGAACTTCGACCCTGGGTTCAAAGGGTTAATAAACCGATTCACAAATAGAGATATCCTTTCGCTCAAGTGAAGTATACAGGCAACTTCGTTTACAGAAATATATACACACTTTATCAGTAATATATTGTCATGCTTCTGCATATCCACGTTTTTTTTGTATGCTGAACTTCAGTCAATTTCAATTCTATACAAACTTTATTACGTAAAGCAATAGGAGTAAGAATATTTTTTGCGCCAATTTAACTGTGACCAGCATCATCGTCAGTATCAAAATTGTTTATCGTAATCATTGTGAAATTTCACTGACATAGGGTTTATTAATATAGAGTAATTTTGGTAAGTATGGCTTATTTATGTTAAAGTTCTCCAGATGTGCTAGCTTCTCTAGACATCTTTGACCGTCAGTTTAATCCCATTTATCTCAATATTATCCCCGATGACAGAAATGTCAACCCGACCTATTCGTGTCAAAAGTGAAAATCTAATCTATTTGATGAACTAATTTCTTCTAAAACTGTACATGCATTATTTCTGTATTATTTGATAACCAATCACATTTGCGTTGCATGATAATGGGTACTGTTTGGGCGAACTGTCTAGTGTACTGCAAGATCGATGCAAATTGTGACGTCAGTGAGTGATCACGTGACATTATTATTTGTAAACAAACCAGCTCCTCATGTAACACGTGTCTCAGTCTGAACTATACATTCAAAGTGCAATCAATCTTTCAATCGCTATTTTATTTTATTTTCACTGTTTTTTGGTTAGCATATCAGTAGTCGAAGTAAACTCAAGGTTATTATATAAAATTATTTGTCTCTTTTCGTCTGTAGTACATGCGTTTGAGGTCCGGTTTAATTTGTACGCATGAAATCTCTAGTCTAAAAAAAGCTAGTGATAGAATCTTAACCAGATAAGCAACTGTCTAGCGCCAAGTAAGGAAGGTGAAAAAAAACCAGTATTGATACTATTACGCAGAACCATAAACAGATGCATAGACAGACCCAGGGGGTGGCAGTGGCAGATCCAGAACTTTTCATTAGGTGGGGCCCGCTCCAGTCATGCTTCAGTGATTCCCTATATAATCAACAAAATTTTTCCAACGAAAAGGGGGGGAGGGGTCTGCCCCCTAGATCCTCCTATTGCTGGGAAAAATTTAGTTGATTGTATAGGAAATCATCGAAGCTTGACAGGAGTGGGCAGCTCTTTGGAAATTCAGAGGCCACCCCTTTATGAAAAGTGCTGAATTGCCACTGAGATTTGCAGGTTTTCAAATTTCTTTGTAAAGATACCTTAAAATATCAACAACTCTGACTGAGTACACAATTTGATTCATTTTAGCTCATTAGCTGGGCTCACTCGCTAAAAATATTCATTGCGGCTCACTATCAAATATCTTGCGATACTCATGTGTAGAAAAACTGATAATCTATACATGTGTGTGAGGAGTAGTTAGCTTAAATAGTTTCTTCATCAGTTGACTTAAATTAGGTGGAGCCAGGAGGTGTGTTCTTATTTCCAACAGAGGAGCGCTCAACCTATATCAATTTGTGCATGAAGCAAATTGATAGTTGCTAGATACTGAATGATTATACCACAAGAAAGTTTTAACCTGTGCATACTTAAATAACGATAAAAAAAACATGTCTTTTTCAGGACTTCTGATCCAACCATGTAGTATGGCATTTTATTGAGATATGGTTTTGGTCAATGGATGTTCATAAAGAACCTGCAGTACAAAGTATATCACTGGATTTAGCTCTTTGTCTAAGTGTATTATTAAAGTACTTTGCTTTGAGCTCAGTTCATTGTTATGCAATTCATTCTTTGTGAAATAAAGATTTGACAGACAACTCTCATGTACAAGGATTTGTCAAAGTAGTATCACCTCTTTCTTCAATGTAAGTAATAGGGAGATAAAAAGCATATATCGATTTGAACCAAACATTATATGTCCTTTGACCAAATTTTATAAAAAGAACAAATTTACCCGACAATGCTACTCCCGCTACTAGCAATATGATGCTAGGTTGTTTTAATACATCTGTACTGCCTACTGATGACTTGGTCCTGAGTGTAAATGGTCATTCGATTATGTTTAAAAAAAATTATAAGGCCTATCTGGCCCAATTGATTTCTAAAACTATGTTTCATTGTACATGTTCAACATTTTTCATTCAATTGTTTATTTCTAATAAATTTGTGTGAATTAACATTGTAACAGTAAATGTTAATTACTACACTTTCATACCACAACAAATACTGTATTTGTGGTACATGTATCACTTATATTTGTATCTATATAACAAACAAAAATGAAAAGAGAATAATTTTGCAATACCTTTTGAATACTATAACTTTTTAGATATTTAGACATATTAAGACTAATTAAGTAGATGTTGATAATATCCACTTGACATGCTTGAAATTCTTTTAGATTACTTTTGGAGCAGTTTTGAGTCTTTGAAGCATGCTCAAAAAAGTTCTTTTGGTGAAATCATTTTCATATTGTCAATTTTTTTTTGCTTCGACCAGCTTTGGAGGAAACATTATCAAAGAATTGATAAAAATCAGCACAGAAGTTTACTTCCTAGCTCATCTAGCCCTAGCATCTTGTCAGGCATTGTCATTACTAAAAACCAATAAATGTATTATAATCTGAGGAACAATTCGACCTTTTAACAATTTTTTTCACTAATGATACTGACGATCCTCCACAAAGTAATATAAATAGAACCATACAAATAGTAAGCAAATACATATAAAAAAAGATGTGGTATGATTGCCAATGAGATAATTCTCCACAAGAGACCAAAATGACACACAAATTAACAACCACAGGTCACCATAAGGCCATCAACAATGAGCAAAGCCAATTCCGCATAATTATCTATAAAAGGCCCTGAAATGACAAAGTAAAACAATTTAAACGGGAAGACTAACAGCCTGACAACCACTGAATTACAGGCTCCTTATATCATGTTCTCAAATCTAGATATCATCTCCCATTTAGAAAAAAAAAACACATGAAAAAATGAACCTAGAAAAATGTATTATGTGTTGCTCTCCTAGCTACAAAATGTATCCAAAATCAAAGATGTGGAACATATTCTATCATAATCATTTGGTAACTAATGCAATTAATGTCTCTTCCATGCCCGCCTTGAACATAAAAACTAAATAATAAATAAACAACACTCCTAATGCTCAGATTGTTTGTCATCGTGCAACACAACTAATAACACCATATAGGAAAAACATAGAACTCCTTTTGTCATAAGACACTGTCAAACATCCAAACATACTATCCACACTCATATGTGTCCACACTTGTTATTTATAACAAAATAATTTACAGAAACCAAATATGAGTCGACAGACATGAACCAAAGACAAACACTGAACTACATGCTCCTGACTTGGCACAGACACATATTAAAAGAATATGGGAGGGTTAAAATGTATGTGAACGCACAATCCTCCCCAAAATGGGACAGCGGAGTAATACTACAACATAAGAACAAACTTTAAAAATCAGTTGCAATAAGATTAACTAAAAAGATCAGTTCAAGACACAAAAACAACTAACATTAGGAAAATGGACACAATTAAAGCACCGAAATAAGAGTATTTGCAGTTACTGAAAATTTGTTCAACGCCAAAAAAAAACCTAACAAAAACAGATGCATGTCTCTGATGGAGGGTTAATTGTCTCTGATGGAGAGTTGTATCTGCGGAGAGTTGTCTCTTATGAAGAGTAGTCTCTGATGGAAAGTTGTCTCTGATTGAGATTTGTCTCTGATGGAGAGTTGTCTCTGATGGACAGTTGTCTCTGATGGACAGTTGTCTCGGATAGAGAGTTGTCACTGATGGAAAGTTGTCTCTGATTGAGACTGAGTTGTCTTTGATTGAGAGTTGTCTCTCATGGAGCGTTGTCTCTGATGGACAGTTGTCACTGATGGAGAGTTTTCACTGATGGAAAGTTGTCTCTGATGGAGAGTTGTCTCTGATTGAGAGTTGTCACTGATGGAGAGTTGTCACTGATGGAAAGTTGTCTCTGATTGAGAGTTGACTCTGGTTGGGAGTTTTCTTTGTGGAATTTTGTCTCTGATGGAGAGTTGTCTCTAATAGGGAGCTGTCTCTGATTGAGAGTTGTCTCTGATTGAGAGTTGTCTCTGATGAATAGATGTCTCGGGTGGAGAGTTTTCACTGATGGAGAGTTGTCTCGGGTGGAGAGTTGTCACTGATGGAGAGTTGTCTCTGGCTGAGAGTTGTCTCTGGCTGAGAGTTGTCTCTGATGGGAGAGATGTCACTTTGGCAATCACACCGCAAAAAGTACATTTTTGTATCGAAAAATGGTATGCATCATAAATAAGAATGTTTAGCTTTAGAAATCCGTTTTATGACCCTTCGTATGTTTTGTATATAGAAAAATGAAAAATTTTGCATAACCATTACCTAAATATTATTGGCCTCGCAGATTTGAAATCACATAGAAAAGTTTAAGAAAAGCCTAGTTAATTGCATGCGATACTTATATAAGAACTGAGAAGATGCGGTATGATTTCCAAAGAGACAACTCTCCACAAAAGACCAAATGACGAAGGAGTTAGCAATTATAGGTCACTATAAGATCTTCAGCAATGAGCAAAACCCTTCCCCAAATATTAAGCTGTAAAGGGTCTTAAAGTTACAAATGTTTGAGACTGATCGAGTATTAGTTCAGACTTTTAAGTATTTGTCTAGATTGTGGTCGAGTACAAATCAGTACATACAAGTATGGTTAAGATTGCGGTCAAGTAAATTTCCAGTAAAATTTAGACTTATTCAGAATGATCGAGTAATAATCAGTACAGTAGAGTACAATTACTGCTAATTTTAGACTTTCTGGTTTGTAATGATGGGTAAAAGTAAGATTTACAGAAAGTAAAATAGAACATCTCTATATCATACTACTACTATATATACCTACTGAAAAATATGCACAGTGTCACAGACTTTCAGTACCTAAAGTAAAATGTAAATCCCGTAAGTAGTCAGTACTTCAATAAGACAGCAACCAGACAACAACACAAGGCCAAAAGAAAATTAAAAAGGAAAAGACATCTTATGATATGCATTTGTAGAGGGGGGGCAGGGGTCCTGATCCCGAAATCCCGGACTTTGAAACATGAAATCCCGAGTCCCGAATTTATAGAAATTTAAATCCCGCCATCCCGAAATTCGAAAAAAGAATAGCCGGATCCAGAAAGGATCAATCCCGAATCCCGTGCTTAAAAACACCCGATCCCGGAGTCCCGTTAAAGGTCCCCATTATTTGTGTAGTTGGACTAAATAACAAAACACAATATTTCCAGTCATGTTTCAGCCTGTGTGCGATTGTTTTTTTCTTGGTTTTTTTTCGGTTGGGGGGGGGGGGGTATTTTTGTAGGCATATTAAACATAAATATGTACATCTGTTTTTATGTCATATCTCAACCTCCGTATGTTTGGTTTCCTTGGAAATGTTTTTACACGATGTATTTGGAAAATACACTGTACTACAAAGACCGTGCAATGTCTTGAAAGAACGCGAAATTCAGAGAGAAGCACATTAATTTATTGTCACATATAATTAGATCTCAAACGGAGTTGTAGAATAACGGATACTGGCGAATGTCAAAATTGAACAAAAAAGTTTGCAAAATTATAAAGAATAACAACGGAAAATAAAATAATTATTTAATACAATAGTGTAGACCATGTACAGTATTAAAAAATCATGTAATAATAGAAGAATTTTACAAAATCGTTAATAGAAGATTTTACAGAATACGCGTTACATGTATATTTAAAGATAAAGAACATTTAGGTCCACACTTAATATGGACCCTTAAAAAATCGTTGGATTATCTCGGTGTTGCGCGCTGGTCAGTAATGAATAAAATAATCACTGGTCAATTTAAAGGTTGTTGTAAGTGATGCAATATATTCTTATTTTCCTGTTCCCCTTATGTAACTTCCAGTTTTATTGAAGTTTACATCCATCAAAGCCTTAGTTTAATTTAGTTTCCTGTTATTACTACCCCCCTTTATTTGTCGCATGTTGTGTATCATGTACTGATTCTATATATACTTCGAGCATACATATGTACACTTATGGAACAATAACCATTTAGTAAACTTTTTAAAACTTTTTGTAGACTTGTATACAATAAATTTTATACAGAACAAAAAAGATATTAACAAAGATGTCAGTGTGTCTGCGTGTTTTACTTGTTAACTTGCAGATGTATAAATAACCACACGACACTCTTTCAAGAATTTGTAGAATCATTGATATAATGTTTGTTTATATATGCGATGTTAAGCAGCAGTATATGGACAGAACACGTTCTGTCTTGATATAGTACCAAAACACAAGCTATTACATGTACCGCTGCTAAAGAAACCGTTTTTTTCAAAAGTGGCCAAATCATATATCGGAACGGAGAAAAGGTGTAAACAGATGACTTACAAGATAGTCTAAGAGATTTATGAATTGGTTACCCAAAAATGACAAAGTTCAACTATCTCTCATTAGAGCAAATATTAATAAAGATCAAAACCCTGACCACATGCAAACAGACAGCAAAGTGAAAACGTTCTAGGATTCAAACTGTAGATGTTTTGCGAAATAACTATAAAAGGGGACGGACGGACGGAAGGACGGCGGCCAGACTGAATGACGGGCGGACAGACGTACAGGGGTAGTTGAGGGGGGGGGGGCATAAAAAATATAGCTTTATTTACATCTTTTATTGCGTAAACTTGTAGACAGTAACCCTGATGATTTCTATTTTTAAATTCTTACCATTTTTGCGTTCATGTACTTACAATGTATTTTTGTCTGAATTAGTAATTGTTTTAGATATGTATATTGATAATGAACATACATGTATCATATTTTTTACATCGTATAATTTCTTTTTAAAATGTTCCATAAAAGAGGGTCTGATTGGGGTTTCTGGGATACAGAATAATGGGCAAAAATTGCAGAATAAAATGCAAAAAAGAAAAAGAAAAAAAAGAGTATAATTGGGGGCTAAAATACAAAGAATAAAGCATATTGGTAATACTAAATAAAAATTAATGATAATTAAAAACCAATTGTTCAGAGAACAATTGAAGGTCTTTCCACCAGTAAAGATCTATTTTGATATTAAAATATTAAAAATCAGTCTAAAATGTCAGTTCCTATGGATATATGATGTATAAATATGAATTTAAAGCAAAAGTCAAACTCTAGAACGTGCTATTAACCAATGACCTTGACCTCAATTTCAAGGACACAAACCAAGGACCTTAAATCAAAAGACGCGAGGTCTTTAATATGTATGGTAAATGAGTTAAATCACTTTAAGCATAACTCTAAATATAAGATGGGCAAAAACTTCCATTTATTGTTTACATAACCTTTCAGCCAAAATTTATAAGTAACGACATGTCGCAACTAACAATTTAGTCAAAATAATTAGTTGAAATCTTATATATGTATTTTGAAAATAAATGAAATTAAGCCAAAATCCAACTTTATGATATGACCTTGACCTTATTTTCATTTTTTTTGGACCAAGGACCTTAAATCAAAAGACCCTAGGTCTCTATCACTTATGGTTTACCAGTTAGAAATGCATCTTACTAATATCAAATGCATAAGGGGAAATAACTCTCATATGGAGTGTTTATATCGCTTCAGTTAAAATAGGACAAATCATGAAAGGATATAACGAGCAATTTTATAAAATAAATTTGTCATAATCTTTTACGGTTGCGAAGGAGTAGTGGACACAAGGAAAACAGTGTTTGAGGAGATAACTCTTACAAAGAAAATTGTTCATCTTAGCAGGGTGAAATTTAAAAGCGTATAAACTATATGATACAATTTTTAAAATATCTAAGCGACATATTGCGAAACAAAAATTTCAGAATGTGGCGGGAAAAAAAATAATAATCAGAAGAAATACAATAGGTCTTTCCACAGAAAAGTGGAAAGACCTAATTATCCAAACTCTTATAATAAAAAGAATCTATCAATACGAAACACATAATCATCGTGCATAATCAACACGAAGAACGTTGGAAATTATTAGCATGATAACTTGACGTTATGTAATAAAAATTACGACGTCACGAATTTTGATGATTTTTTTTGGCAAAATGTTGGATTTGCGTCGCTTCTACAGGGAAAACGAAGTCGGTGACCATATTTTTGTTAATATCATCTAATTCGACAGACAAAGAGGAAGAAAAAAATGAATTTAAAAAAAAATTCTATGGAGCGGTTCACGCGATTTATACCGGAAACCGAAAATTGTAGAAGAAAAATATAGATTTCCCCTATATATTCAATGTAATTTAGTACCCTCTCGGACCATCGGTGACATACACTTTTTTTTACATTTTCTGATGTATATTTTCAATATCTAATTGAGTTCTATTTTTTTTTTAAATCTATGGACTAGTTCATTTACTGATCCTTGACCTTAAGTGGAAGTTTCATTTATTTGTCAGAGTAGGTTTTCTCGCTACATTGAAGACCCATTGGTGGCCTTCGGCTGTTGTCTGCTCTATGGTTGGGTTGTTGTCGCTTTGACACATTCCCCATTTCCTCAATTTTATTTACATGTTCTAAATGCTAATTAAATGAATTAGTGGTGTGACACCATACTGAGGAACCGTTTTACTCAAGTCAAAAATGGAGCACATGAGTTATCCATTACGATATTATTTTCGTTGCAATTTAAGAAATGACTTTGAAAAAAAATATATAATATAATTCAATTACTAATACGTAACACTCTGTCGACATGCAGTTTTCATAAACAGTAAATTCAATTAAGGTCAAGTTAAAGTAAATGAGCTATATCACACATTTTGGTAACATTTTGCATGCAACTTGGGCTCTTTTAACTACAACTAAATATGGGGAAAAAAGTAAAGCATTTATCTGTATAATTTTCTGAAACATTACGAAAGTTATCCTTTTAAAAAAGATGCACATTTGTATAGAAACCAAATTAAATAGGCGAAAACGTACTTAAATTTGTCTTAAAATAATTAAATCGCCAATCACCAATGCATAGATTTTTCTCAAAATTGATATATTGTTGATACATATATTTCCGTTTTAATGATGTAGAACAATAGCACAGTTCAAAGTTTAAGTTTCAATTGCGAATGTCCGTCTTCCTACATGTTACTACGTGTATGATGAGAGGTTTCCGCTTCTCTGACATTTACCTCTTTTCTATATGTCATGAATTAAAGTTAAACAAATTTTTATAACTGAAAAAAAACTTTTGACAATCATGTAACTATAAGTTTTCAAAACTATGAGATTAAAGCTAATTGATTTCCACCTTCCCCGATAGGAGAGACTTCAGCAAACTAAGTCATTCTTTTTCTGACATATTGTCGCCAATGGAATCTTCCGGTTTTCATTGTGATTTTGTGTTTTTCAAAAAACATTATAATATTTATTTCATTTATATATTTGCTTTAGACATCCGTTTTATGATCCTTCCTATGTTGAGTCCTTCTTTAAAAACTTTTGATAATAGTAAATTTTTAAAGTTCTAATTTTCCCACGGTTGTAAAAGGCATTTAAGCATGGTTCTTAAAAGTTGACTTTTTTTTTAGCATTTTGAAGGAACATGATCATGTTTTCATACAACTTAATATCATATTTACCTTTCTGAGCAGCACGTTAGAAAAACCGCCTTGCTGCCTAAAAGGCCTCAGCTCGATGAGTAATGAACACAGGAAGAGAAAACATTTAGTGAAAACGAGACAATATAAAAGCACTGACGTACTGTTAACCCGGAAGACCCCATAGATATTGGTTTATTTCTTCATCTGTATACTTGCAAAGTGCTTGGAACTCCTGAACCACAAATACTTGAACTGTATATTAAATGGAAGGGGGGGGAGGGGTCGATACATTGTTTTGATTTATGTTTTTTTTTGTAATTTTGAGAAGAAATGTAGGGCTATTGAGATCATAATAAAATTAAAACTGGTATTTTTATTTGTTTCTTTGTCTAGTATAAACATTAAATGAGGTTCTTCGCGATACATGTATTATCAATTCTTCTTCGTTCAGGCCCGTACACTCCAAAGAAAGTCAAACTGTAAACAAGCATCATACGGTTTTTATATATCAAAATTATCGGACAAAAAACAAAAGCGGACAAAAAGCAAATTGCGGACAAAAAGCACCGTATCACTCGTTCTTTATGTCCGTGTGTGCAGTGATGTAGAGCTTGTACACAGGAAAAAAAGAGGTTAATTTTAATTGGTTAATTTCCATTGATGTTTTTTTTTATATGCAATGAAATGTTATGTGAACTTTTGTCTATAGTTCTGGAAAGGATAAAACTTTACTTATGCCAAGTATTTTTTTCTATTTGAAACAAAGATAGATTCTGCACATACTTTCGACTGTAACTGAAAATCGAAAAAAAAAATGCATGTATCTCTTTTATTTTCTGAAATAGTGAAGTACTTCTTTCAAAACAGATGCACATTTGTATAGATATCACATAAAATCGGCGAAACACGTTCTTAAATATGTCAGCTTAGAAAAATATAATCTCCAATCACCAATTTATATATTTTTCTTTAACATAAATATGCTGTTGTCAGATACATACATTTCTATTTTCAGATATAAAATAATATTACAGGTCAAAGATAAGTTTCAATTTCGATTTCCGCCTTTGTACATGTCCTAATGAGAAGATGGACCGTGTTTCTAGGAATTATCTAATTCTTCCGCGATAGATGAGGCTTTTCAAAAAGAATTCACTCTTTTCCTGTATGTACAATAATTGAATATATATACTTATAAGTAATAAACAGTTGTTTTTATAAATTACACATTCAATGGGGAAATTTATTTAAAAAAATCATATGATGATACATTGTTGTCAATCAAATCTCCCGGTCGACCTTTCATTGTGATTGTATATTTTACAAATGGTTACAATAATTATATTAATTTCATTGATATTAGCTTTAGAAATCCGTTTTATGGTCCTTCCTGTCTTTAGTCTTTCTATAATAACTTTTGGAAAAATAACATTTTAAAAATTTTTCTTAAAAATTGAAAAAAAAGATCTTGACATAGTGAGGATAAATTATCATGCTTTTTATGCCCCCACCTACGATAGTAGAGGGGCATTATGTTTTCTGGTCTGTGCTTCCGTTCGTCGTACCGTTCGTCCGTCCGTCCGTTCGTCGTACCGTTCGTCCGTCCGTCCGTTCGTTCGCCCGTCTGTCCCGCTTCAGGTTAAAGTTTTTGGTCAAGGTAGTTTTTGATGAAGTTGAAGTCCAATCAACTTGAAACTTAGTATACATGTGCCCTATGATATGATCTTTCTAATTGAAATGCCAAATTAGAGTTTTGACCCCAATTTTACGGTTCACTGAACATAGAAAATGATAGTGCGAGTGGGGCATCCGTGTACTGTGGACACATTCTTGTTTATTACTAATCATATTCATCCTTCTTAGTAGTACTTAGAAAAAGCCTTGTTGCCTTAAAAGACATCAGTTCGGTTAGTAATAGATACAGGATGAGAAAATGTGTAGTGAAAACGAGACAATAGTACAAGTACTGACGCACTGTTAACTCGGAAAACCCAAAGATCTTGGTTGGTTGCTTGGTCTGTGAAAAACTTGGAGAACAAAGAGAAGCAACGTGAACAAATGTGGTTATATCCCATTATATAAACTTATTTTTTCCGATTCGTTGGATAACCTTTTTATCCGCCTTCCAGTATTAACAAAGGTATAACAACGTTCCTTTCCTTTTTATATATGATACATCTATATGTGTCCTGAAATTTACAAAGAACAATACAATTATTGTTTATATGATAAAAAAAAGTCAAGTCAGATATGAAAAGTCTTAAACACGGCAATATGTCATAAGGAGACCTGTCATTAGGTTTGGTTAGGAGCAGACATGTCCTTAGGTCTTGGGCAGACCTGTCATCGAGACTGGTCAATAGTACACGTGTCCACAAGTTTGGTGCAGACTTGTCAATAGGTCTGCAGCATTCATTAAAAAAATGACTTTAGGTCTGCTCTACTTCCGATGAAAATTTCTTAAGTAAACTTGGAAAGCAGTCAACATTTTTGTTAAACGTTCATGGGCAAATATTTCAGGCGCATTCAGGGTAAACCAAAAAATCAAATTAAACAAAAAACCTACCAGTAATATTTTGCAAATTTAGAAAATTTGAATGAAGTGCTAAATATTTGAGCTACCACTATAGATGGTAGATGGTTTGGTAGAATAAGTAAATAAATGTTTTCCTACTTCTGTCCCTTCAAAACGTTGCTTCAAAGTTATCGTAAAAAGGGGCTAGTATTGCTTCATCAAACGATATCGATTTTAACACCACAATAACAACTTCGTACGGATCTTCGCTAATGATATAAACACAATAAGCTATGTACACATGGCGTATGCATTGCGGAACTTCAAACCAGAAATTATTGTTTGCCAAAAAACCTTAAAAGACGCGGTGAAATAACCAAGGATAAACAGTTTACTAGAGTCAAAGTGAGGCCTTTTTCGTTAATTGTTGTAATATAGTTCGGGCCGTGTGTGTGCTCTTTTACATTGTTTCATTTACTGTCATCCCGGATCCTTTTATAGCCAACTAAACGGTATGAGTTGTGTTAATTGTTTATTCGTTGGTCCCTGGTGGATAGTTGTGTTTATTGTTTATTCGTTGGTCCCTTGTGGATAGTTGTGTTCATTGTTTATTCGTTGGTCCCTGGTGGATAGTTGTGTTCATTGTTTATTCGTTTGTCCCTGGTGGATAGTTGTGTTTATTGTTTATTCGTTGGTCCCTGGTGGATAGTTGTGTTTATTGTTTATTCGTTGGTCCCTGGTGGATAGTTGTGTTTATTGTTTATTCGTTGGTCCCTGGTGGATAGTTGTTTTCATTATTTATTCGTTGGTCCCAAGTGGATAGTTGTGTTTATTGTTTATTCGTTGGTCCCTGGTGGATAGTAGTGTTTATTGTTTATTCGTTGGTCCCCGGTTGATAGTTGAGTTCATTGTTTATTCGTTTGTCTCTGGTAGATAGTTGTGTTCATTGTTTATTCGTTGGTCCCTGGTAGATAGTTGTGTTCATTGTTTATCCGTTGGTCCCTGGTGGATAGTTGTCTCATTGTTTATTCATTGTTCCCTGGTGGAATGTTGTCTCATTGTTTATTCGTTGGTCTCTGGAGGAATGTTGAGTTCATTGTTTATTCGTTGGTCCCTGGTGGATAGTTGTCTCATTGTTTATTCGTTGGTCCCTGGTGGATAGTTGTTTCCTTGTTTATTCGTTGGTCCCTGGTGGATAGTTGTTTCATTGTTTATTCGTTGGTCCCTGGTGGATAGTTGTCTCATTGTTTATTCGTTGGTCCCTGGTGGATAATTGTCTCATTGTATATTCGGTTGTCTCTGGTTGATAGTTATGTTCATTGTTTATTCGTTGGTCCCTGGTGGATAGTTGTCTCATTGTTTATTTGTTGGTCTCTGGTTGATAGTTATGTTCATTGTTTATTCGTTGGTCCCTGGTGGATAATTGTCTCATTGTATATTCGTTTGTCTCTGGTTGATAGTTATGTTCATTGTTTATTCATTGGTCCCTGGTTGATAGTTGTCTCATTGTTTATTCGTTGGTCCCTGGTGGATAGTTGTGTTCATTGTTTATTCGTTGGTCCCTGGTGGATAGTTGTCTCATTGTTTATTCGTTGGTCCCTAGTTGATAGTTGTCTCATTGTTTATTCGTTGGTCCCTGGTGGATAGTTGTCTCATTGTTTATTCGTTGGTCCCTAGTTGATAGTTGTTTCATTGTTTATTCGTTGGTCCCTGGTGGATAGTTGTGTTCATTATTTATTCGTTGGTCCCTGGTGGATAGTTGTCTCATTGTTTATTCGTTGGTCCCTGGTGGATAGTTGTTTCATTGTTTTTTTCGCTGGTCCCTGGTTGATAGTTAAGTTCATTGTTTATTCGTTGGTCCCTTGTGGATAGTTGTCTCATTGTTTATTCGTTGGTCCCTGGTGGATAGTTGTTTTTATTGTTTATTCCTTGGTCCCTTGTGGATAGTTGTTTCATTGTTTTTTTCGCTGGTCCCTGGTTGATAGTTGAGTTCATTGTTTATTCGTTGGTCCTTGGTGGATAGTTGTCTCATTGTTTATTCGTTGGTCCCTGGTGGATAGTTGTGTTCATTGTTTATTCGTTAGTCCCTGGTGGATAGTTGTTTCATTGTTTATTCGCTCCCTGGTGGATAGTTGTTTCATTGTTTATTCGTTGGTCCCTGGTGGATAGTTGTTTCATTGTTTACCCGTTGGTCCCTGGTGGATAGTTTTCTCATTGTTTATTCGTTGGTCCCTGGTGGATAGTTGTGTTCATTGTTTATTCGTTGGTCCCTGGTGGATAGTTATGTTCATTGTTTATTCGTTTGTCCCTGGTGGATAGTTGTGTTCATTGTTTATTCGTTGGTCCTTGGTGGATAGTTGTCTCATTGTTTATTCGTTGGTCCCTGGTGGATAGTTGTGTTCATTGTTTATTCGTTAGTCCCTGGTGGATAGTTGTTTCATTGTTTATTCCTTGGTCCCTTGTGGATAGTTGTTTCATTGTTTTTTCGCTGGTCCCTGGTTGATAGTTGAGTTCATTGTTTATTCGTTGGTCCTTGGTGGATAGTTGTCTCATTGTTTATTCGTTGGTCCCTGGTGGATAGTTGTCTCATTCAATTTGGCAATCATAACACATATTCTAGTATTTACATCTTAATATCAACATAATTTACTCTTTTGTTTTTATTATATGGCTTTTCCAGCTACGGTATATGTAAAGATTTTGCATTCGTGATACTGAATTAGGGGTCTTGAATCTGTCTTATTCTGTTATGCATCTTATGTAAATCTATAAATGTTTAATTATAAAGATTTTTTAGTTTTTGGACATGCTCATGCATAAATCTTACTATTGCTTTTAAATTTACTGAACAACAACCGATAATTACAAGGAACCTATATACAACATAACAGACTTGTTTGTCTGAGACTGATTCCTTTAATGATAAGCCAACAAATCATAATGTTTAAAGAATGTGGGCTTTTTATACCAAAGGAACAGCAACCAAACGACAAACGTTACTAAGACATCTACAGTGGAACATGTCTTCGACTATAGCCAGGTGTCTATGCAATATGTTAAGGTGGTACCTAACACTATAGGGAGATAACTCTGTAAAATCAGCTTAACGTTTTAATTACGTTGTGTTGTAAAGGGAATATTAAGCTTCTCAATGATCAAAATTGGTGTTTGTCAAACTACTATATAACCTGTGTAATTTTTCTGACAAAACGGTTGGTTCAAAATTTTTGAAATTTTTATATTTTTGTTAAAGGGTCAAAGTAAATACTTTGTCAAAATTTTATGAAAATTAAACGAGCCAAATTAATTTTAGCAAAAGTGTTGGGTACCACCTTAAGATCTATTTTGCACATTTTAAATCAATGTGAAACTGATAACAGGAAATTTAAACTGGTGCGGAAATAACTGTTTACATTATTTTGCATACAATGTACTCTCACAATATCACAACAATTGTAGAAACTACTTGAACTTTGACAATTATTTGATTCAAATATGAACGAAGACCACGTGACAGAAAACACTTGAAATCACGAGATAGATCCTTTAGACGGAAATAGTGTATATATATATTAATGGACGATAAAATTAAAATTTAATAATACCACATAAAAGTCTAGTATCAAGAGCAGATCAGAACAGATGTATCAACTTTATGCAAAGCAGAAATCAAAGTTTTGTTGGCTATCTCAAATAATGAAGAGCTTATTATTGTTGTATCATTCATTTAAATGCCCACTTACGATGACAAAAAAGGGGGGGGGGGTGCTATATGTTTTCTGTTCTGTGTTTCAGGTTATTTGTTGGTCGGGTACCAGGTTTAGATTTAAGTAGCTTATCATGAAGGTGTGGTATGTCACATCAAAAATGTTGCTCATTATAATGTGAACTTTTCAGAGGATATCGCAGATAACGGTTTTTATTCCGATTACATGGTTCACTGAACATAGAACTGTGATAGTTTGAAATTAGGACACTCTCAGATTAAACGTGAAACTTAGTACAGATGACAAATTGCAACTAAGAGCTGACTTCACGATTCACTGAACATGTACATAAGACAGAGTTATAGAGGCGGATTTAAGGGGATGAGGGGTAGCCTGGGCCCCCCTTTTGGGAGAACATTTTTGTTGCTTTAATAGGAAATTACTCAATCATGACGGTGGGCCAGGTAAGCCAAACAAGGGTAAAAAAACATCATTTAAAGGCAAGAACTCCTATAAGGGGACATTTGGTGATTTCCATCAAGTTGACTTATTTGTAAATCTTACTGTTCTGGTCATTTTTTACCTTCAAAATTTATCTCTATCTGTTATACTTTTAAAAAAAACTGTGAAATATGCAAATATGATATTTCAGGGGCAATAACTCAAAATTGGGTCATCTTCATATCTGGCCAGAGTTCCTGAAAATCACGAAAATTGACAATAAACTGATATGTTTTGCTTAGTTTCTTAACAACATATGCCCATCAATATCCACCAATAACAAAACACGGTTACAGCAAAGCGTCTTTTTGTTATATTTACAAGCATTTTTCTAGTTTCAGGACAATAACTTGTGTGTAACTGTATGGATCTCTCTGACATTGTACTACAATGTTCCTTATAACAAGAGGAAGACTGGGATTAAATTTTGGGTTAATTTCTCAGAACATGTAGGAATAAGGGGCCAAAAAAAGCATTTTTCTAGTTTACAGACAATAACTTGTGTTTCGGTGTATGGATCTCTCTAAAATTATACCACAAGTTTCCATACTACAAAGGGATGGGTGTTATGTCTCTAATCATATAGCAAATAGAGGGAAAGACAAGGGTTTTTCTGGTTGAAGGAAAATTTAGACAATTTAAAAGCAGTTAAATGTTTTTTTTTTAGGGGATTAATATTCAAGAGCATAGTGAATTGCTCAAAAGCAAAAAAAAAAAATTAAGTTCATTAGAACACATTCATTTTGTGTCAACTAATTAATCACAATCCAAATTCAGAGCTGCATCCAGCTTGAATGTTGTGTCCATACTTGCCCCAACTGTTCAACGGTCGTATAAAGCTGCGCCCTGCGGAGCATCTGGTTGTCATTTGGAGTATTTTATTTAAAATGAAGATCTTTTATAGTTTCTGTTAAATTTGTTGAAACTTTTTTTAAATTTAGGAGCAACCATTTAACTTCAAAGGGGGAAAGGTTTGTTTTCTAATTCAGAAAGTTAATTTTGTGCTAAGCGCAATTAATTCTATTTAGTTTTTCAATGCCATCAACGTCGTCAGTGTCACCGCCAGCGTCGTTCGAAGTCATTGGGTTTCCAGACAAGAACTTAAGTATAAGTACATAGAAATCTTTGAAATTGAACCACAAGAGGAAGGTTGGGATTTATTTTGGGGGTTACGGTCCCAACAGTTCTGGAATTAGGGACCCAAATGAGAATTTTTCTAGTTTCCAGACAATAACTTGTGGAACAGTGTTTGGATCTTACTGAAATTGTACCACAAGTTTCCATACCACAATGGGATGGTTAGGATTAACTTTGGGGGTTATGGCTCAAACTCGTTATGAGTTAGGGGCAAAAAGGGAGGAAAACAAAGGTTTCCTGGTTAATGGACAATATCTCAAGTATTGGTCTTTGGATCTTTATGAATTAGATATTGGACCATTAAGCATTATATAAGGGATATCATTCTATTGATTCATGATAATTTACAGTACATAGCAGAGAATAATATTTTTGGATTACGGCTCTTTGTTGATTTTGAGAAAGCTTTGATTCGTTGCAAGTTAATTTCTGCGGTGATTACTTGCTTAATAAAAAATGAAATCCAACTTTTGTTGAACAGTAATAACTCCTTGAACAAACAATAGGGTAATTGTGAACTAAATTTCCGGATCCCATGTAAGAATCTTTTTTTTATAAAAAGGGCCAAAGCAGTCAAATCATACAATAACTGACAAGCATGCCTAAGTCCTTTAAAATCTGACAAAGATGTAGCTAGTAATATTCATTGTCCCTGGCAGCAATGCTGTTACACACAATAAGGTTGATTTTAATATCGTGAAAAAGTGATTAAAGCCCTCTAAATCCTAGCTTTAATTCTGCGCAATAGCAAGAAATAACAATCTAAATTCAGACAGTTTCAAGCTTGAATATTGTGTCCAAGCTTGCACCAACTGTTCAGCGTTCGACCTCTGCAGTCGTATCAGGCTGCGCTTGGCGAAGCATTTCATTTCACTGTTAGCATAGGGAAAATCTGGATTCAGAATATTTTTTTTTGTCATCTGCTTGATTAGAATATTTTTCAAATTTGGCACCAGAATATCTTTTTATATAAAAAACAAGTATGGACACAGACGCAAATTGTCAGTGGGGTTAAAGGTCGTTACAAATGTATTGAAAGCTAGACTGGAAATGTGTATTAACAAATTGAGTTGATGTGTACATGTCTTCATTCAAATGCATTGACTGATAAAAGGGGGGGGCTTCAACTTCCACCCCTCTCTGTGGATTAGTTGTTTGAGTGTTTGAATATGGAGTTTGTTAATAAATAGCTGCACTGTAAGCGCATGATATGTCTTGATTCCTTTTAAGCTTGCTTAAAGGTTGAACTATTTTGTTTTGTACAATTATTAGTCTATTTGTTTTCTCATTTCATTTGTTTTATATTTGTCATTTTAAGGTCTTTTATAGCTGACTGTGCTGTATGAGCTTTTGTCATTGTTGAAGGCTATTTGGGGACCTGTAGTTGTTAATCTTGTTTTATTTTGTTATATTTATCAGCAGTGACGGATCCAGTTGGGACAAGGGGGGTGTTCCAGGGGTCGGAACCACCCTTTGTTTTGACGATCAATGCTTTTGAATGGGGAAATATGGTTGGAAACCATCTTTTTTTTTAAATGGTTGGATCCGCCCCTGATCAGTGTCATTGTAAAGACAAGCAAGGGCCAAAATTCATACACACAAGAAGCGGAAATGGTCAAAATCAAACTTAACCTTATTTTCATCATCAGAAACATGAAATCTAATTGTGAATATTAAACCTTTTTTGTTGTCTAAAATCTATTTCCTGCTATTTGCATCATTAAGCTTGCTTTGAGTATTTTTTTGGAACTCAGCGTTAAATTTTAAAACTTACAACTCACTATGATAAACAAAGGAAAGCCTGAGTGTAATGTTAAAAACAAAAAAATGGTTTAAACCTTTCTCTTATCTAACACATTAATAACAAAAGTACACACGCTGAAATGTCTCGCCTGCTTTACTGACCATTGATTTTATGCTGAAAGTCTTAAAAATAAAGGTTTAACCAAAACATCACAGAAACTCAGGTCAGATAAATGCTGTTAGACAGACATATATACCCCATACATTTTTTATACAGAAAATATAGTTGACTTATTGCTTATGATAATTGAAAAACAGACCAAAAAACAAAACATAAAAAAACAACTTAACATTGACCAATGAACCTTGAAAATGAGGTCAAGGTTAGATGATATCTGACACACAGACATGTACACCTAACAATTTTTCCATACACCAACTTTAGTTGACCTATTGCTTATAGTACTTGAAAAACAGATCAAACCACAAAAACTTATCATTGACTAATGAACCCTGAAAATGCGGTCAAGGTCAGATGAAACCTGCCAGACTGACATGTACCAATTAAAATCATTCCATACCAAATATAGTTGACCTATATTGCTTAAAGTACTGAAAAACAGACACAAAAAAAAACCAATGACCAATGAAACATAAAAATGACGTGAAGGTCAGGTCATACCTGCCAGACAGACATGTACATCTCACAATCATTCTATACACCAAATATAGTTGACCTGTTGCCAATAGTACTTGAAAAACAGGCCAAACTATAAAAAACTGAACATTTTGTTTAGGGGCAGGCTGAAGCCTCCCTCAAAGTGGGGGATTTTCTTGCTGTGTTGAAGACCTATTGGTGGCCTTCAGCTTTTTTCTGCTCTTTGTTGGGTTGTTGTATCTTTGACACATTCTCCATTTCCATTCTTAATTTTATTGACCAATGAACCATGAAATTGAAATCAAGGTAAGACGACACCTGCCAGCCTGACATGTACCCGTTCCAGTCATTCGATACACCACATGTAGTTGACATACTGCTTATAATATTTAAGGAACGGACCTAATCGCGTAACTTTAACCTTGATTACTGATCCGTGAAATGAGGAAAAGGTCAGATGAACTCTGTCTGGCGGCATGTAAACATTGCAAGAAACCCATATACCAAATTTGATTATCCTATTACTATTACTAAATGAGAAATTTACATGAAAAAAACAAATCTTTTTTTTTCTAGCAGTCGCTGAACCGTGAATATGAGGTCTAGGCCAGACAAAACTTAGTAACATAAGGTATATGCAAACAAGATATGAAGCATCCAGGTCTTCTACCTTCTGAAAAATAATGCTTAATACAAAATCGTTTACGCCACCGCCACCGAAAAGTAAAATCTATGTCTCGGATACTGAGACTTTCGTCACAGGCGAGATAAAAATCATTTCAACATAATTCAATACGAAATGGAAAAACATAAGTTACTGAATCATTGTGCAACCTGTCAGTCAAGACTTATTATAAAGAGGAATTGTTTTTTCTGTAGAAACTAAGAATCTACCGAATCCATTCTAAAACTTTACAAGTTAACATATCAGAGCTAATGTCACCATATTATTTTTCAGATTTAAGACATAATATTACAGACAAGGTACGTTGTTAGACATTTTTTTAATAAAACCATCAAAACACAAGTTGATTTGGTGGAGGTCTTGTTAGAATTTTCCCAAGGGTAAACGTAGGTGCTTGGAATGCTTCGATTTCTTCTGTTGTTAACTGATCCAATGGGGTATATTTCTGACTGTCTGAAATATTACTAGCTGATGTTGGAAGGAAAGCATTTTGTGATGCCCCGCCTGAGGGGAAAGCAGACGGGGTAGGCCCTGCAGTAGGGAAATCGCTTGAAGATAGTTATGTTGTAAAACTTTCAAAGATGTTGGCTGCAGGGGTTGGTGCTGGTTTTCCAAACAATTATGTGGACTGTGGTTGACTTGTAAAAGGACTTGCACCAAAACATGCCTGGGCAACAGTCGGAAACCCACTAGATGTTTAGTTACTAGTTTCTTGACCAAATGATGAAGATGTTTGATTTTGCTGTGCACCAAAGGTCAACGGTGAAGGTCCGGTTTGCTTACCATAAAATTCAGCAAAAGGTTTATTGACCAGAACTTCCTAAGGTTCCTTTCCAAATGCTGTGGTTCTAAATGTAGCTGGTGATCCAGATTGAGTTTGAATATTAAGAGCTCGAAATGTTTGTGTCCTAGAGTTTAAACTTGCAGCAGTAGCACCAAGTGGACTTGTGCCTTTTGTACCAAAGGTGGAGCTTAAACCTGTTGAATCAAAAGTGGAACTTGAACCTGTTTCACCAAATATAGGGGTTGTACCAAGTGGACTGGTACCTGAACTTCCAAATGCTGAACTTGTAAACTTGAAACTTTGAAACTTTGAAACTTTTTATTTCTCAAGACCCCATCAGGGGTATGTGAATATAAACAATAATAACAAACAATAACATATATACAAAATAATGAGATCATAGAATGACATGGTTACATATTCAATGGTATACATAAAGTACATGATTTAAGGAATTTGCAGTGGAAGGCAAATCTAATTTATAACAGACAGAACAATTTTACAAAATTTGGCAAGTTTGACAATTAAATTGTAGTCATCAGAACAAAAAAGTTCACAATATTTTATAGCATTTGGCTTTTTATACACATTACAGGGCAAAAGCCTTTTTCTTTCATTTGAAAAAAAAGTACATTTAAATAGATAATGAAATTCATCACCAATTTCACATAAATTGCATAAATCACAAATGCGATCATCACGTTCAACACCCCAAAAACGACCTTGTTCTATTGGCAATTTATGGTTCATACATCTAAAATTACAATATGCCTTTCGAAGATCATATGGTAGATCAACAATATATCTTTCAAAATTATGAATGGTTTTGAAAATTCTATAATTTAAACATTTAGCTGAATCATAAACAGTAGTAACCCATGTTTGTTTGAACTGATCACAGAGACATTGTTTGACTAGATTTGATATGGCTACATTTTTTGGTACACTCTGTGACAGCCAGTACTCTGAGAGACCACAATTATTAAGGGTTTTTTCAATACAAACAATCCATTTAGAATGGAAAAAATTCTTGGTATGCATGTTATATAATAACTTGTACAAAGTAGCAGCAATTTTATCTTGCTTATTACAAATAATTCTTTTCCAGAATGCAACCATTCTACTTTTGATAAAAATATCAATAGGAAATCTTCCTAGTTCACCATACATGATACAATTTGGTGTACATTTCTTCAGACTTAGTATATATTTATAAAATTGCAGACAAAATGATTCTAGTATACTGTTATTAGTAGAACCCCAAATCTCACAACCATACATTAATATAGGTAAAACCATTACATCAAACATCTCAAGCTGTATATCAATAGGTAAATTTAGTTTTCTACTTTTTTTCATTATACTAAACATAGCCTTTCTAGCTTGACAAACTAATCTTTCTTTATTTTTACAAAATGAACCATTTGAATCAAAAATTATTCCAAGATATGTAAAATCATCAACAATATCTATATTTTGACCATCATAAGTGAAAGCAAGGTTATTATTCAGTTCAAAAGTACGTTTTCTAAAAATTACTATCTTAGTCTTAGCAACATTTACTTCTAATTTCCAACATTTGCAATACAAATACATGGCATTCAAGGCAGCTTGCAATTCAGATTCAGACTCTGCTAGAATTACAGTGTCATCAGCATAAAGTAATAGATACAATCTAAAGTATACAGCAATTTCATCATTATCAAGAAAAATATGAGCAGCATTGTAAACATTTGACAAACCTTCATAAGAATGTGACAAAAATTCAACTAGATCATTTAAAAACAATGAAAATAGTACAGGAGACAAATTTTCTCCTTGGCGTACGCCAACATTGCTAAAAAAGAAACTTGAGGTGTTACAACCTAATCGTACACAAGATTTGGCATTTTTATACATACTGTGAATAACTTTAAACATTTTACCATCAATACATTGTTGTAGTAACTTGTGCCATAATGCACATCTATCCACCGAGTCAAAGGCTTTCCGGTAGTCAACAAAAGCACAAAATAAAGGTTTGTTACATCGCAAGTAAAGATCAATCAGACAGTTCATATTAAAAATGTGATCAGTAGTACCATAATGCTTTCTAAAGCCTGCTTGCTCTTCGCAGAGAACATTAAAATTATCTAAATAACAATTTAGCCTATTATTTACCAGCAGCAGGAAGTGAACTGGTGCCTGATGAACCAAAAGCATTAGCAGAACCAGTTGACCCTAATGAACTTGAAGATCCAAAAGGTGTCCCTCCAAAGGCTGATTTAGACTTACTAAACGGTGATGATGAGTTACAATAAAAACAATCATTTGACTTAAAAATAAAGTAATTTGATTTGTTAAAAAATATGTATTTGCTATTATTTAATCATGTCAATAGTTTGTCAATGTTCAATTATTTTCACATTTTAGGTTGCACTTCTGTAAATAAAGACAATGCAATTTTCCATAGATTCTCCTTTTACGATTAAAACTGTGCAACTTTTACTGCAAAGCTTTGTAAAAAATTATATCTTAGAACGGAAAACTCCTATGCAATACTATTTTCAAAACATAGGGCTGTGCGGCTGTGAAAAATTCCCAAGTGATCATATCTGGAAACCAGTAGGTAAACAAGACAAACTATCTATGAATATTATATATCTCCCCAAAAGAGGTTTGGTTTGTGAATCAGCTGTATTTACAAAGTACAACCTTTATTTCGGTTGTTGGATGCTTACTTAGATATAGTGAACTTATGTACAAACATATGAAGATACGGTATGATTGCCAATGAGACGACTGTCAACCATACACCAAATGACTTAGATGTAAGCAACAACTGATAAATAAGTCAGACTCTCCTGCATTCACTAATACTGCATTAGTGATTATCTTTTTGAACAGAAACTGCTAACCCTTACGGAGCACATGAGTTCATATCTACAGGTGATGGGGGCATTAGTGTGGGCAACCATTATTCTCTATTGGAACAGAAACTGCTAACCCTCACGGAGCACCTGAGTTCATATCTACAGCTGGTGGGGGCAAAAGTGTTGGTTACCAAATATTCTCTATTGGAACAGAAACTGCTAACCCTCACGGAGCACCTGAGTTTATATCTACAGTTGGTGGGGGCATTAGTGGTGGTTACCAAATATTCTCTTTTGGAACAGAGTCTGCTAACCCTTACGGAGCACCTGAGTTCATATCTACAGCTGGTGGGGGCATTAGTGTGGGTAAACAAATATTTCCTGTTGGAACAGAAACTGCTAACCCTCACGGAGCACCTGAGTTCATATCTACAGTTGATGGGGGCATTAGTGGTGGTTACCAAATATTTTCTTTTGGAACAGAGTCTGCTAACCCTTACGGAGCACCTGAGTTCATATCTACAGCTTGTGGGGGGCATTAGTGTTGATAACCAAATATTCTCTATTGGAACAGAAACTGCTAACCCTCTCGGAGCACCTGAGTTCATATCTACAGCTGGTGGGGGCATTAGTGGTGGTTACCAAATATTCTCTATTGGAACAGAAACTGCTAACCCTCACGGAGCACCTGAGTTCATATCTACAGCTGGTGGGGGCAAAAGTGTTGGTTACCAAATATTCTCTATTGGAACAGAAACTGCTAACCCTTACGGAGCACCTGAGTTCATATCTACAGCTGGTGGGGGCAAAAGTGTTGGTTACCAAATATTCTCTATTGGAACAGAAACTGCTAACCCTTTCGCAGCACCGGAGTTCATATCTACAGTCCGAGACTGATTACTTAAACTAATATATGATTAGGTTTAAAGAATATGGGCTTAAAACCTTTTACCAACGCGACAGCAACCAAACGACACAAATAAATAAAAGACATATAGAGCGCAACTTCCAGTCTTCGACAATAGCCAGATGTCTATGTAGTATGTAATCTTTACACAGTACCGAGTCAAACAATGTGAAACTGATGCGGACATAATTGTTTACATTTTTATCAATTAACGTACTTTCACAAGTTCACAACAATTGTAGAAAATACTTGAACTTTGACAATTGTTTGATTTAAATATGAATGAAAACCACATGACAGAAAACAATTGAAATCACGAGATAGTACTTATAGATGAGGGTCTGATGGGGTTAACAGAATAAAGAATGATGGGGCAAATCTACAGAAAAATAAAGAATAGAGAAAAATAAGGCAAAAATAAAAATAAATAATGAACATAAAAAATGTAGATAAATTTGCGGCTATAACTTAAAGAATAGAGAAAAATGACATAAAAAAATAAAGATTACAAAACTGAAGGAAACTGGAGCAAAACCCTCAGAGACGGAAAAAAAATATTTATTTATAATGAATGACAAAAATAGAATTCAATAAATGTTACATAAAAGTCAAGTATCGAGTACAGATGAATTAACTTAAACTTAATTTTAACAACACATAAACCAATTGAAAGCTTATGTTTACTACAATGTATCTGAAATAATGAAGAGCTTATTACTGTTGTAACATTCATTTAAATTCCAACCTACGAAAAAAGGGGGGAGGTGGGCTTTGTTTTTTGTTCTGTGTGTCAGTTTGTAAGTCCTTTCCGTATCAGGTTTAGGTTTAAGTAGTTAATCATGAAGGTGTGCATGGTCACATCCACTTGAAAATTTAGAACAATTGTTCATTATAATGTGAACTTTTCAGATGATTTAGCAGATGACGATTTTTATCCCGATTACATGGTTCACTGAACTAAGAACTGTGATAGTTTGAAATAAGTACACTCTCAGGTCAAACTTGAAACTTAGTACCAAAAAAATCATAATTTAGAGCTGATTTCACGGTTCACCGAACATGGACACAGGATAGAGTTATGGGGCATTGTGTCCTATGAAGACATATTCTTGTAAATTTATAGCAATGTTTATAGACGGTATTGCTGTTTAGTCCAATACAGAGACAACTTCCTGTTGGGGTCAAGTGTTACAAAAACAAAGGTCACCATTAATGAGCTGATTGCGGAAAATGTTTAGAAAGAGAACATGTTGAAATTTTGATAGTTTATGACGAGTTTTTTCCGGTGACGGATGAACTCGAAAGTGGTCTATTGTTTTTTTTAAAGACAGATTTAAGTCCTAATAAAGCACCACCTGTCAGTGTTTTTGTTTTATGTTTTTCTGCTTTGTATCGATCTGAACAGTAAAGCCTTTTACAACTGGCTTTTATAGTTTGTTCTTATGTTGTGCTGTTACACCACTGTCCCAGTTTAAGGGAGGGCAGAGCGCTCACAAAAATGTTTAACTCCGCCATATTCTATATATGCCTGTCCCAAGTCAGGGGCAAGTAGTTCAGTGGTTGTCGAGGCCTTTTAAAGCCGACTATACGGTATGGGCTTTTCATTGTTGAAGGCCGTACGGTTGCCCATAATTGCTTACATCCACTTCATTTTAACTTTGGTTGATCGTTGTCTCGTTTGCAATCATACCACATTCACTTATTTTATATGGTTACATTCTAATATCAGATTGTGTTCCCCCTACCTCAATTGTTCTCTGGTGGTGGAAAGTTGTCACATTAGCAGTCATACCCCATCTCCTTATTTTCATATGGCTACATACTAGTATCAGATTGATTTCCCCCGACGTCAATAGGTCTCTGGTGGAAAGTTGTCGCATAAGCAATTAAACCACATCTCCTTATTTTTATATGATTAAATACAAGCATACCACATCCACTTATTTTGATATGGCTACATACTAGTATCAGATTGTTTTTCCCCTAAGTCAATTTGTCTCTGGTGGAAAGTTGTCGCATTAGCAATCATACCACATCTCCTTATTTTTATATGGTTACATACTAGTATCAGATTGTTTCCCCCTACCTCAATTGGTCTCTGGTTGAAAGTTGTCTTATAAGCAATCATACAACATATCCTTATTTTTATATGGATACAGTCTAGTATCAGATTGTTTTCCTCCTACGTCAATTTGTCTCTGGTGGTAGAAAGTTGTCGCATTAGCAATCATACCACATCTCTTTATTTTATATGGTTACATTCATTCTAATATCAGATTGATTTCCCCCTGCGTCAATTGGTCTCTGGTGGTGGAAAGGTGTCCCAAAAGGAATCATACCACATCTCCTTATTTTTATATTGTTACATACATGTACTAGTATCATATTGTTTCCCCCTTACGTAAATTGGTCTATGGTTGTAAGTTGTCGTATAAGCAATCATACCACATCTCCTTATTTGTATATGGTAACATACTAGTATCAGATTGTTTTCCCCCTACGTCAATTGGTCTCTGGTGGTGGAAAGTTGTCGCATTAGCAATCATACCACATCTTCTTATTTTTATATGGTTACATTCTAGTTTACTTACTAGTATCAGATTGTTTCCCCCCTACGTCAATTATGTAAATGATAATTTTGTACTTTTAAAATATCTTACTGTATTTGTTTACCTTAACTATTGTAAATGTATTTATATTGTATGTTTCTCTGTAAACTTGTATTTAGTTTTTAGAAAATAAAGTATCTATCTATCTAAAAAAAAAAAAAAAAAAATTGGTCTCTGGTGGAAAGATGTCGCATAAACAATCATACCACATCTCCTTATTTTTATATGGTTACAGTTTAGTATCAGGATGTTTTCCCCTACGTCCATTGGTCTCTGGTGGAAAGTTGTCGCATTCGCAATCATACCACATCTCCTTATTTTGATATGGTTACATTCTAGTATCAGATTGTTTCCCCCTATGTCAATTGTTCTCAGGTGGTGGAAAGTTGTCGCATAAGTAATCATACCACATCTCCTTATTTTTATATGGATACATTCTAGTATCAGATTGTTTCCCCCCTACCTCAATTGGTCTCTGGTTGAAAGTTGTCTCATAAGCAATCATACCACATCTCCTTATTTTTATATGGATACATTATAGTATCAGATTGTTTTCCTCCTACGTCAATTGGTCTCTTGTGGAAGAAAGGTGTCTCATAAGCAATCATACCACATCTCTTTATTTTATATGGTTACATTCATTCTAATATCAGATTGATTTCCCCCTACGTCAATTGGTCTCTGGTGCATGGGGGAAAGGTGTCTCATAAGCAATCATACCACATCTCCTTATTTTTTATATGGTTACATACTAGTATCAGATTGTTTCCCCCTACGTCAATTGGTCTGTGGTGGAAAGTTGTCGCATTACATGTAGCAATCATACCTCATCTCTTTATTTTTAGATGGTAACATTCTAGTATCAGATTGTTTTCCCCCTATGTCAATTGTTCTCTGGTGTTGGAAAGTTGACGCATAAGTAATCATACCACATCTCCTTATTTTTATATGGATACATTCTAGTATCAGATTGTTTTCCCCCTACCTCAATTGGTCTCTGGTTGAAAGTTTGTTTCCCCCCTACGTCAATTGGTCTATGGTGGTGGAAAGGTGTCTCATAAGCAATCATACCACATCTCCTTATTTTCATATGGTTACATACTAGTATCAGATTGTTTCCCCCTACCTCAATTGGTCTCTGGTTGAAAGTTGTCTCATAAGCAATCATACCACATCTCCTTATTTTTATATGGATACATTCTAGTATCAGATTGTTTTCACCCTACCTCAATTGGTCTCTGGTTGAAAGTTGTCTCATAAGCAATCATACCACATCTCCTTATTTTTATATGGATACATTCTAGTATCAGATTGTTTTCCTCCTACTTCAATTGGTCTCTGGTTGAAAGTTGTCGCATAAGCAATCATACCACATCTCCTTATTTTCATATGGATACATTCTAGTATCAGATTGTTTTCCCCCTACCTCAATTGGTCTCTGGTTGAAAGTTGTCGCATAAGCAATCATACCACATCTCCTTATTTTTATATGGATACATTCTAATATCAGATTGATTTCCCCCTACGTCAATTGGTCTCTGGTGGTGGAAAGGTGTCTCATCAGCAATCATACCACATCTCCTTATTTTTATATGGTTACATACTAGTATCAAATTTGTTTTCACCCTACCTCAATTGGTCTCTGGTTGAAAGTTGTCTCATAAGCAATCATACCACATCTCCTTATTTTTATATGGATACATTCTAATATCAGATTGATTTCCCCCTACGTCAATTGGTCTCTGGTGGTGGAAAGTTGTCTCATAAGCAATCATACCACATCTCCTTATTTTTATATGGATACATTCTAGTATCAGATTGTTTTCACCCTACCTCAATTGGTCTCTGGTTGAAAGTTGTCTCATAAGCAATCATACCACATCTCCTTATTTTTATATGGATACATTCTAGTATCAATTGTTTTCCTCCTACTTCAATTGGTCTCTGGTTGAAAGTTGTCGCATAAGCAATCATACCACATCTCCTTATTTTCATATGGATACATTCTAGTATCAGATTGTTTTCCCCCTACCTCAATTGGTCTCTGGTTGAAAGTTGTCGCATAAGCAATCATACCACATCTCCTTATTTTTATATGGATACATTCTAATATCAGATTGATTTCCCCTACGTCAATTGGTCTCTGGTGTGGAAAGGTGTCTCATCAGCAATCATACCACATCTCCTTATTTTTATATGGATACATTCTAGTATCAGATTGTTTCCCGCTACCTCAATTGGTCTCTGGTTGAAAGTTGTCTCATAAGCAATCATACCACATCTCCTTATTTTTATATGGATACATTATAGTATCAGATTGTTTCCCCCCTACGTCAATTGGTCTCTGGTGGTGGAAAGGTGTCTCATAAGCAATCATACCATATCTCCTTATTTTATAAGGTTACATTCATTCTAATATCAGATTGATTTCCGCCTACGTCAATTGGTCTCTGGTGGTGGAAAGGTGTCTCATAAGCAATCATACCACATCTCCTTATTTTTATATGGTTACATATTAGTATCGGATTGATTTCCCCCGACGTCAATTGGTCTTTGCTGGAAAATTGTCGCATAAGCAATCATACCACATCTCCTTATTTGTATATGGTTACATTCTTGTATCACATCGATTTCCCCCTACGTCAATTGGTCTCTGGTGGTGGAAAATTGTCGCATAAGCAATCATACCACATCTCCTTATTTTTATATGGTTACATACTAATATCAGATTGATTTCCCCCTACGTCAATTGGTCTCTGGTGGAAAGTTGTCGCATAAGCAATCATACCACATCTCCTTATTTTTATATAGATACATTCTTGTATCACATCGATTTCCCCCTACGTCAATTGGTCTCTGGTGGTGGAAAAATGTCGCATAAGCAATCATACCACATCTCCTTATTTTTAGATGGTAACATTCTAGTATCAGATTGTTTTCCCCCTATGTCAATTGTTCTCGGGTGGTGGAAAGTTGACGCATAAGTAATCATACCACATCTCCTTATTTTTATATGGATACATTCTAGTATCAGATTGTTTTCCCCCTACCTCAATTGGTCTCTGGTTGAAAGTTGTCTCATAAGCAATCATACCATATCTCCTTATTTTTATATGGATACATTCTAGTATCAGATTGTTTTCCTCCTACCTCAATTGGTCTCTGGTTGAAAGTTGTCGCATAAGCAATCATACCACATCTCCTTATTTTTATATGGATACATTCTAGTATCAGATTGTTTTCCCCCTACCTCCATTGGTCTCTGGTTGAAAGTTGTCTCATAAGCAATCATACCATATCTCCTTATTTTTATATGGATACATTCTAGTATCAGATTGTTTTCCTCCTACCTCAATTGGTCTCTGGTTGAAAGTTGTCGCATAAGCAATCATACCACATCTCCTTATTTTTATATGGATACATTCTAATATCAGATTGATTTCCCCCTACGCCCAATTGGTCTCTGGTGGTGGAAAGGTGTCTCATCAGCAATCATACCACATCTCCTTATTTTTATATGGTTACATACTAGTATCAGATTGTTTCCCGCTACCTCAATTGGTCTCTGGTTGAAAGTTGTCTCATAAGCAATCATACCACATCTCCTTATTTTTATATGGTTACATACTAATATCAGATTGATTTCCCCCTACGTCAATTGGTCTCTGGTGGAAAGTTGTCGCATAAGCAATCATACCACATCTCCTTATTTTTATATGGTTACATTCTAGTGTCAGATTGTTTTCCCCCTACATCAATTTGTCTCTGGTTTAAAGTTGTCGCATAAGCAATCATACCACATCACCTTAATTTTATATGGTTACATTATGGTTTCAGATTGTTTTCCTCCTACGTCAATTGGTCTCTGGTAGAAGAAAGGTGTCTCAAAAGCAATCATACCACATCTCTTTATTTTATATGGTTACATTCATTCTAATATCAGATTGATTTCCCCCTATGTCAATTGTCTCTGGTGGTGGAAAGGTGTCTCATATGCAATCATACCACATCTCCTTATTTTTATATGGTTACATACTACTATTAGATTGTTTCTCCCCTACGTCAATAGGTCTCTGGTGAAAGTTGTCGCATTCGCAATCATACCACATCTCCTTATTTTGATATGGTTACATTCTAGTATTAGATTTGTTTCCCCCTTCTTTCATTTGGTCTGACGTGGAAAGTTGTCGCATAAGTAATCATCCCACATCTCCTTATTTTTATATGGTTACAATCTATTATCAGATTGTTTTTCCCATACTTCAATTGATCTCTGCTGGAAAATTGTCGCATTAGCAATCATACCACATCTCCTTATTTTTATATGGATACATTTAGAATCAGATTATTTTCCTCCTACGTCAATTGTTCTCTAGTGTGGAAAGTTGTCGCATAAGTATTCATACCATATCTCCTTATTTTTTATGGTTACATTCTACTAGAGAATTTTAAGTTTTTGACGTACTTAAACGTAACAAACCTTAACATTTCAAAAATATGTTCATTGTTATCTCCCGTTGACCATTTAACTTCTGAATTAAACAAAAATCGTATATTTTGACGTACGTAATACACCTTAACTTGGTCGTTTATAAAATTGTGTTTGTCTCCCTTTCTCCGTTTAGTTCAAATTTATATTTAAAATAGCGTATTCCACGAGCGAGACTCAGAGTATACACTTGTTTTATACAAAAAGGCCAAATTTTGTTCGCATGGGCCACAGGTATATACTTTGAAATTTTCTGGCTGGAATAATGATAATTTGCTGGCGTGAATTTGAAGGACGTCGAATAATTATTTTTAATGCATTTCTTATTGGAAAATTGAAAATGGGGGCGAGGGGGGGGGGGAGGGGGGGGGGGTCACTTCGGCTCTCAATATATAAAGTTACAAATGTTTCATGTTTTCGTGCAAAACGAGTTTCTGTGGTCAACCAAATTAATATTGTTAACATGGCGTTCAAAGAGTATACGGGAAAATTAGTTTTTTTTTAACATATATATACACATGTATATTCTAAAAAGGATAAATTTTATCAAAAATAAAAGACCTTGTACAAGTTCAAAAAATTAGGTGAATATATATACATGAAGGTTGCAATGTTTTCTAATATTTGGGCATATTAAAATAACATGATTATATGATTATCAGATCGTTCTGTGAGTTATTTTATTTGATTGCCTTTAAAATGAGTATGGGCTTTACTTTTTTTTTGTCTTATTGATAACCCAGCTTTTCTTTTTTTCAATGAATGATCTGTGTCGTGTGTGCCATAACCTATTAAGAAAAGTAGTTTGAAAACTTGGCCAGCTGAAGGACGCCTCCGTGTGGGGGAGTTTTTTGCTGCATTGAAGACCAATTGATGGCATTCGACTGTTGTCTGCTCTATGGTTGGGTCGTTTTCTCTTTGGCACATTTTCCATTTCCATTCTCAATTTTATTTTCCTTGGAAAGTACATTATGGAAAGTGAAAAAAAAAAAACATATCGCTGTGTTATACATTTGCCATGTTTCATGTTTAGAATTCCTTGAAGGATGTAGGTTCAAGAGTGCCAACAGGAGTGTTACGAACGGACAGACCGACGGACAGACAGAGGGATTGAAGGTATTATTGTGTTACTATTACCCCTCGAAGCATCGCTGGGGACAGGTAATTACTCTGAAAAAAAGAAGGCTGTCTCTTAAAGAGAAAAGTTCTGCGTTTCGACAAAAAAATCCAAGCCGACATGTAAGTTATCAAATACAAGATACGGTATCAAATTACTCAAAATGGGTTATAATATCTCTAACATTTATGTCAACGAAGCATGATGGCTTGATTCTAAGATTGTTGGGCCCTTTTACCACGATCAGCGCATAAACTTTAGAAATTGACTGTCACATGATACATTACCATGACAGGTGAACCATTCCGAGTAAGGTTTTTGGAAATAGTAATCTTTATAATTTGTTCCTAATGCATTGCCTTAAATATTGGAACTAAGTTATGCATAAGTGACAATCAAAGCTGCATAAAGCAGCATATTTGATTTGTTTAAAATTTCTGTTGTTTTAATTCGGGTAGCTATCATACTAGTTATTTTATAAGTTGTTAGTGGCCTTGAACTAGCCGTCAGTACTCTTAGATCTGTTCCTATTGTCTTTTTGTTGTTGGGATGTACAAGTACCCGGCCACATCCACTAGTATTTTAGTCCATCTGATGAGTTTATATTTTTTCAAGTGATTTTTATAGTTCGTTCTTATATTGTACTGTTATACCACTGTCCAAGGTTAGTGGAGGGTTGGGATCCTGCTAACTTAAATTATTAAACCCCGCCACATTATGTATGTATGTATGTACGCGTACGGTGCCTGTTCTTAGCCAGGAGCCTGTAATTCAGTGGTTGTCATTTGTTTATGTGTTTCATATTTGTTTTTCGTTCATTTTTTATTATATAAATAAGACAGTAAGTTTTCGCGTTTGGATTGCTTTACATTTTCATTTCGGGGCCTTTTATAGCTGACTATGCGGTATGGGCTTTGTTCATTTTTGAAGGCTGTACAGTGACCTATAGTTGTTAATTTCTGTGTCATTTGGGTCTTTTGTGGAGAGTTGTCTCATTTGCAACCATACCACATCTTCGTATTCATAATCTGCTTCATGATCATACAGACTACAAAAAACTTGGATACATAGCAAAATCGTGGTTCTATGGCGGTAGATAAGTAAAAGGGGCGGATCCAGAAATTTTAAAAATAGGGGTTACATAATAAAGAGGGAAAAAAACAGTTGTTGTCTCCTTTTCTGTAATCTTCCCGTAATCTTTCGAATTTTCCGAAGAAAAAAAATATCCAATCACAGACCCGCACCCCTGGTACAACCACTGAGTACATTATTTGAAACTTTTTATCTGTTGTAAATTGTAAGCTTGGATGGTCTGCATGGAGGCAAACTACCGAGTATGACATACGATATTTGACCGTCTTCTGTTCAACTGAAATTGATGCGCAGAATTCCATGACCCTGCCCCTCGACATTTTTAGGTTTTAAGTTTGTTTTATTTTCTGAGTCATATTTCTTTTTTTTATAGATAATACATATCATTAATGTTCAGTATATATTTTTTCTCGATGTATCTAACAATTATTGTGTTTCAAGTCATATTATCATGGGACAAAGGTTTAGTTATTTAACTTGTTTATTTTAAATTAAACTTGATGCACATAAATGTTTTCGTAGTGACGACGTAAAACTTGCCACTAATTATTTTATAATCAGACTGAAACGACCAAATCGAACTGAAAAGTTTAGATTTTTCAGTGTATTCAGTTCAATTTTCAGATCACAGTCCTTGCATGTATATGTAATATGTATATCAGTTGAGTCTGTTACAGTCTCACTCACCTACACGAGTTGGTATAAAAAAAAATGAAAAGGACCCGTCCTTACTAAAATTAACCTCAAGGACTGTTATTTGAAAAATGGACAAAAAAGGTTTTTAAATATTGACAATTTTATCTTTTAAGAACGAAATTTAAACAAATCTTGCATGACTTTATTCTGCAACCGTAGGAACATCTTGTTCTTCATCAGGATCATTTATAAATCCAGCCCTTCTCTTTGCAAGTCAAACACATAACTCAACTTCACACGACGTTTAACCTTTACACTTCAATAGGTCGACAGGTTGACAAGACTTGTCAACCTGTCGACCTATGCATTTATCGAATTTTAAACATGTCGACCTGTCAACTTGTCCACCTTAACACTTGTCAACATTATGGACCTTTTTATAGTCAACCTGTCAACCTTTCTAGTGTCAACCTGTCGGCCTGTTACTTTGTTAACTTATGAACTGTAACATATATAAACCGATTTACATCCTAAGTTAAACCGATTTACTCCTCCGATTTCCCGATGGAACTACAGCCACTGTATCGTTTATCTTACTTGACCTGACATTATGAGGTATAGTCAGATAGTTGAACAGCTTTCTGCACAGTTCGAAGCAGACCTATACATTTTGTATAGTGAGGTCGATAATTCCCTCAGTCCCGAGAAAACGGAAGACGGATAAAAAAGAATGGAAAATATTGACTTTCAAAAACAAAGAATACCAAAAAAACTTTGTGGTAAACCTTTTTTCTGTAAATGTGTTATATTCTTACTTTTGTACACATTTTACTTCCGTTCAGCTAAATGCATGTCCATGTTTTTGATAAGGAAGCAACCCTTTTATTTTTAGGGGAGGGGGTACATGGATAAATTTGTTTTATTTCTAACATTTTTGGAGGAATTTCGATTGAGCCTATTTTGTCATTGCTTGCCTTTGTGATTTTTTCTATATTCCAAATATTCCATATTCTAAATGTTTTGCAGCCATTTTTGATTTTGTTAATCGATCATTTAATTTTCGGGGAGGTTAGAGAGATATTGATTCGGAAATTTTGTTTTGAAAATTATCTAATGGGCAGAAATATCTTCTTTTTAAATTCACAGCATGACCCCCTCCCCCCAATATCGAACGGTCCTTGCTTCGTACATGAATGTTATTTAGAATTAAAAGAATAGTATCCGACTGAAGTTTGACATGCTGAAACCGGCGAAGGGAGACAACCACAAAATAATTTATGTCTTATAAGTCCGTATTATTGTAGGCCTAAGTCACTTGCGTTTACGTACGTAAGTTTCGTTTGAAACATAAAATTCTCTAGTATCAGATTGTTTTTCTCCTACGTCAATTGGTCTCTGGTTGAAAGTTGTCTCCTAAGCAATCGTACGACATCTCCTTATTTTTATATGGTTACATTCTAGTATAAGATTGTTTTCCCCCTACGTCAATTGGTCTCTGGTGGAAAGTTGTCGCATTAGCAATCATACCACATCTCCTTCTTTTTATATGGATACATTCTAGTATCAGATTGTTTTCCCCTATGTCAATTGTTCTAAGGTGGTGGAAAGTTGTCGCATAAGTAATCATACCACATCTCCTTATTTTTATATGGATACATTCTAGTATCAGATTGTTTTCCCCCTACCTCAATTGGTCTCTGGTTGAAAGTTGTCTCATAAACAATCATACCACATCTCCTTATTTTTATATGGATACATTATAGTATCAGATTGTTTTCCTCCTACGTCAATTGGTCTCTGGTGGAAGAAAGGTGCCTCATAAGCTATCATACCACATCTCTTTATTTTATATGATTACATTCATTCTAATATCAGATTGATTTCCCCCTACGTCAATTGGTCTCTGGTGGTGGAAAGGTGTCTCATAAGCAATCATACCACATCTCCTTATTTTTATATGGTTACATACTAGTATCAGATGTTCCCCCCCCCCTTACGTCAATTGGTCTCTGGTGGAAAGTTGTCGCATTAGCAATCATGCCTCATCTCTTTATTTTTAGATGGTAACATTCTAGTATCAGATTGTTTTCCCCCTATGTCAATTGTTCTCTGGTGGTGGAAAGTTGTCGCATACACATCACCTTAATTTTATATGGTTACATTATAGTATCAGATTGTTTTCCTCCTACGTCAATTGGTCTCTGGTAGAAGAAAGGTGTCTCATAAGCAATCATACCACATCTCTTTATTTTATATGGTTACATTCATTCTAATATCAGATTGATTTCCCCCTACGTCAATTGGTCTCTGGTGGTGGAAAGGTGTCTCATAAGCAATCAAACCACATCTCCTTATTTTTATATGGTTACATACTAGTATCATATTTTTTCCCCCCCCCCCTACGTCAATTGGTCTCTGGTGGAAAGTTGTCGCAATAGCAATCATACCTCATCTCTTTATTTTTAGATGGTAACATTCTAGTATCAGATTGTTTTCCCCCTATGTCAATTGTTCTCTGGTGGTGGAAAGTTGACGCATAAGTAATCATACCACATCTCCTTATTTTTATATGGATACATTCTAGTATCAGATTGTTTTCCCCCTACCTCAATTGGTCTCTGGTTGAAAGTTGTCTCATAAGCAATCATACCACATCTCCTTATTTTTATATGGATACATTATAGTATCAGATTGTTTCCCCCCTACGTCAATTGGTCTATGGTGGTTGAAAGGTGTCTCATAAGCAATCATACCACATCTCCTTATTTTTATATGGTTACATACTAGTATCAGATTGTTTCCCCCTACCTCAATTGGTCTCTGGTTGAAAGTTGTCTCATAAGCAATCATACCACATCTCCTTATTTTTATATGGATACATTCTAGTATCAGATTGTTTTCCCCCTACCTCAATTGGTCTCTGGTTGACAGTTGTCTCATAAGCAATCATACCACATCTCCTTATTTTTATATGGATACATTCTATTATCTTACCTCCTATACATTTCCAGGAATATGATTGGTTAAAAGCGTCCGCGTGCAAACCGTGTATATTTGATATTGGGATAGTAGGGAGGCGGGGCTTATCTCATACACGGTTAGTAGTGGAGTTACGTCCCTTTATATTCCATATTAGGTAAAAAGGAGGCGGGGCTTATTTCATACACGGTTAGTAATGGTGTTATGTCCCTTTATGAAAACAAAACGGTACTGAGAAAAAATCTTAAAAGTTCCAACAGACGAAGAAATTGATGATTAAGATTGAAATAAATTCATAAAACACATTTAAACCTTACAAGTCGTTATTGTTGGCATCTGTTTTTGTAGGATCAATGGAAGTATTTTCTTAATGCTAACAGTATTGAAGACTTGCTCATTTGAGAATCACTAGTCTTAATTTCACACGTTCAGATAGTCGGTAAGATAAATTCGTAACATAGTGTGCTAGTGACGTAATACCTCACCCCATATGGAATTTACTGACCCCATATATACCGTATTAGGTCACTAGCACACTATGTAACTAATAATATCAGATTGTTTTCCTCCTACCTCAATTGGTCTCTGGTGGTGGAAAGGTGTCGCATAAGCAATCATACCACATCTCCTTATTTTTATATGGATACATTCTAGTATCAGATTGTTTTCCCCCTACCTCAATTGGGTTCTGGTTGAAAGTTGTCTCATAAGCAATCATATCACATCTCCTTATTTTTATATGGATACTTTATAGTATCAGATTGTTTTACTCCTACGTCAATTGGTTTCTGGTGGTGGAAAGGTGTCTCATAAGCAATCATTCACACCTCTTTATTTTATATGGTTACATTCATTCTAATATCAGATTGATTTCCGCCTACGTCAATTGATCTCTGGTGGTGGAAAGGTGTCTCATAAGCAATCACACCACATCTCCTTATTTTTATATGGATACATTCTAGTATCAGATTGTTTTCCCCCTACCTCAATTGGTCTCTGGTGGTGGAAAATTGTCGCATAAGCAATCATACCACATCTCCTTATTTTATATGGTTACATTATTAATATCAGATTGATTTTCCCCTACGTCAATTGGTCTCTGGTGGTGGAAAATTGTCGCATAAGCAATCATACCACATCTCCTTATTTTTATATGGTTACATTACTAGTATAAATTGATTTCCCCTACGTCAATTGGTCTCTGGTGGAAAAAGGTGTCTCATAAGCAATCATACCACATCTCTTTATTTTATATGGTTACATTCATTTAATATAGATTGATTTTCCTCCTACGTCAATTGGTCTCTTGATGAAAGGTGTCGCATTAGCAATCATACCACATCTCTTTATTTTTATATGGTTACATTATCTAATATCAGATTGATTTCCTCCTACGTCAATTGGTCTCTGGTGTGGAAAGTGTCCATAAGTAATCATACCACATCTCCTTATTTTTATATGGATACATTTATGTATCAATTGTTTTCCTCCTACGTCAATTGGTCTCATGGTGGTGGAAAGGTGTCTCATAAGCAATCATACCACATCTCCTTATTTTTATATGGTTACATATAGTATCAGATTGTTTTCCTCCTACGTCAATTGGTCTATGGTTGTGAAAGGTTGTCTCATAAGCAATCATACCACATCTCCTTATTTTTATATAGTTACATTCTTATATCAGATTGTTTTCCCCTACGTCAATTGGTCTCTGTTGGTGGAAAGGTGTCTCATAAGCAATCATACCACATCTCCTTATTTTTATATAGTTACATTCTATTATCAGATTGATTTCCCCCTACGTCAATTGGTCTCTGTGTGAAAGTTGTCTCATAAGCAATCATACCACATCTCCTTATTTTTATATGGTTACATTCTTGTATCAGATGATTTCCCCCTACGTCAATTGGTCTTGGTGGTGAAAGTTGTCTCATAAGCAATCATACCACATCTCTTTATTTTTATATGTTACATTACTATTATCAGATTGATTTCCCCCTACGTCAATTGGTCTCTGGTGGTGAAAGTTGTCTCATAAGCAATCATACCACATCTCCTTATTTTTATATAGTTACATTCTAATATCAGATTGATTTCCCCTACGTCAATTGGTCTCTGGTTGAAAGTGTGCTCATAAGCAATCATACCACATCTCCTTTTTTTTATATGTACATTCTATTATCAGATTGATTTCCCCCTACGTCAATTGGTCTCTGTGGTGGAAAAAGTTGTCTCATAAGCAATCATACCACATCTCCTTATTTTTATATAGTTACATTCTATTATCAATTGATTTCCCCCTACGTCAATTGGTCTCTGGTGTGAAAAGTTGTCCATAAGCAATCATACCACATCTCCTTATTTTTTATATGTTACATTCTATAATGATTAATTTGGTAAGCTAATCATCAACTCTTATTTTTGTTACATCTAGTATCGATTGTTTTCCCCCTACGTCAATTGGTCTCTGGTTGAAAGTTGTAGCATAAGCAATATACCGCATCTTCTGTTTTTTTTTTTATTATGTAACTTATTAGTATCGATTGATTTCCCCCTACGTCAATTGGTCTTGCTGGAAAATTGCGCATAAGCAATCATACCACATCTCCTTATTTTATATGGTTACATTCTTGTATCATATTCGATTTCCCCCTACCTCAATTGGTCTCTGGTTAAAGTTGTGTCACAAGCAATCATACCACATGACCTTATTTTTATATGGTTACATTCTAGTATCAATTGTTTTCCCCTTACGTCAATTGGTCTCTGTGTGGAAAGTTGTCGCATTAGCAATATATACCACATCTTCTTATTTTATATGGTTACATTATATTACTTACTAGTATCAGATTTGTTTCCCCCCCCCCTTACGTCAATTGGTCTGAATGTCGCATAAACAATCATACCACATCTCCTTATTTTTATATGGTTACATTCTAGTATTCAGATTGGTTTCCCCGACGTCATTGGTCTCACGTGGAAAGTTGTCGCATAGTAATCATACCACATCTCCTTATCTTTATATGGTTACATTCTAGTATAGATTGGTTTCCCCGACGTCATTTGGTCTCACGTGGAAAGTTGTCGCATAAGTAATCATACCAAATCTCCTTATCTTTATATGGTTACATTCTAGTATCAGATTTGTTTCCCCCTTCGTCAATTGGTCTCTGCTGGAAAGTTGTCGCATTAGCAATCATAACACATCTCCTTATTTTTATATGGATACATTATAGTATCAGATTGTTTTCCTCCTTAGCAATTGGTTTCTGGTGGTGGAAAGTTGTCGCAAAAGTATTCATACCACATCTCCTTATTTCTTTATGGTTACATTCTAGTATCAGATTGTTTTTTTGTTTCGAGGTCAAAGGTCAAACAAAGTCATATGAAGATCATGATGATATGCAACAATTCGTCTGAGGATATATATCTTGGTTAAAGATTAAAAAAAAAGTTCCTTGTCGGACATGGTTGTACAAATGAACCAACAAAAAGAAAAAAAAACACTTTTGAATAATACGAAAGCGCAGAAATAATAAATTTTCTAAAAACTGTAACCCAAAACCACTTCATCGTCTTAAATATGAATGTTATATTTGCCACTGGACCTTAAACCAATCACCCAAACCACTCTATCGTCTTAAATATGAATGTTATATTTGCCACTGAACCTCCAACCAATCACCCAAACCACTCTATCGTCTTAAATATGAATGTTATATTTGCCACTGAACCTTCAACCAATCACCCAAACCACTCCATCGTCTTAAATATGAATGTTATATTTGCCATTGAACCTTCAACCAATCACCCAAACCACTCCATCGTCTTAAATATGAATGTTATATTTGCCACTGAACCTTCAACCAATCACCCAAACCACTCTCTCGTCTTAAATATGAATGTTATATTTGCCACTGAACCTTCAACCAATCACACAAACCACTCCATCGTCTTAAATATGAATGTTATATTTGCCACTGAACCTTCAACCAATCACACAAACCACTCCATCGTCTTAAATATGAATGTTATATTTGCCACTGAACCTTCAACCAATCACCCAAACCACTCCATCGTCTTAAATATGAATGTTATATTTACCACTGAACCTTCAACCAATCACCCAAACCACTCTATCGTCTTAAATATGAATGTTATATTTGCCACTGGACCTTCAACCAATCACACAAACCACTCCATCGTCTTAAATATGAATGTTATATTTGCCACTGGACATACAGCCAATCAACAAACTCACTTCAATCTGAAGGATAATCGGGATAACATTTATTTCATTAGTGGTCAACACCATGAACGTTCAAAGAGTTTTCGTTGTGTTTGATAATTGTAAAACAATTCAAACGAGAAAACTAACGGCATAATTAAAGTACAAAATAATGAACGAAAAACAAATATGTTACATATATAGCAACAAACGACAAACACTGATTTACGGGCTCCAGACTTATGACAGGCACATAAAGAATGTGGCGGGGTTAATTTCGTTTGAAGGCGCCAATAGAAATACATCTAGAAAAATCACAGAGGGGACGTGGACAGGTACTTATACATCCCCACAACAAAAATACACTAAGTAAAATCGAAGAGTACTTGCAGTTACTGAAATTTAGTTCAAAGCCAATAAGAACTAATAAAAAATATCCTACATCTAAATTATAAAAAAATTGAAAAAAAATCAAACGCATATATTTTTTTCTTTTCTCTTTTCTTTAATCTAGAGTTTCCCACCCATACTAACCATTGATGTTGTAAAAAGTAAATCATCTACTATATAAATACGGAGATGTGGTATGATTGCCAATGATACAGCTATGATGATCCACCAAAGTTCAAATGAAGTGGATGTAAGAAAGTATAGTCCCAGAATAGGCAACCGTACGGCCTTCGACAATGAGACAAACGCATACCGTTTACAATTTTCTCGCTGCGATGAAGACACGGTCATTGGTGGCCTTCGGCTGTTGCCTGCTCTTTGGTCGGGATGTTGTCTCTTTGACATATTCCCCATTTCCATTCTCAATTTTATGTTCTAGTAGTCGGCTGTAAGAGGCCCAGAATTGAAAAATATCAAACAATTGAGAAAACTAACGGCCAAATTTATAACAAAACAATTACGAAAAAAAATATGACAGACATGAACCAACGACAACCACTGAACCACAGGCTCTTGACTTGGGACAGGCACATATATATTATGGCGGTATTAAAAAAGTTTGGCGCCAAACCCTCCTCCTACCCTGGGACAGTGGCAAAGGTCAGATGGGAAATATTCTTCATATGCCTAAATCAATATTTAAATTAGTTTGAGTTGCGACGGCGGTTTTCATTGCCTGCTGGAATGGTGCTTTCAAATTCCCATCATCCTATGCGCTTAATGCTGCATCCTTTTAGCGTCCATCTTTCACATTTCTAAATTCGGAAAAGAAAAAGCTATATTTTGTCAACATTACATATGTAAATAGATATTGAGAGTCTTTGTACATATATTTATATATGTTCCAGACCGTATGAGTATTTGGACCGTACGCGTACGGTCTGGACCGTATGCGTACTTTTTCAAAATACTCATACGGTCGGACCGTACGCGTACGGTCGGACTTATATTAAGAAGTTGGTTAAGTTTATTAGACCCAGATGCATATAACAGATCAACATAACTTAACTCTCAAATTAATATAAAATAGTTCAATTTTGATTGAAATAAAAACTTTATATTTTAACTTTATAAAAAATTCACGCTAATTGTAATTTAAAACATTTAATTTCTTGTATTTAGCATGTCGATCTGTAATACATTAATTGAATTATGATCACTGAAATTGAAGATATCAAAGTAAACATAATGTGGGAGGACAATTGTTTTAGAATATTTAGCAACTTAACAAAAAAAAAATGCAAATGCAAAGGAACATACATAAACTGCAAACATGATAATGTAAAAAATACATACCTTGTGTCACATTAGAGAATTTTAAGTTTTTGACGTACTTAAACGTAACAAACCTTAACATTTCAAAAATATGTTCATTGTTATCTCCCGTTGACCATTTAACTTCTGAATTAAACAAAAATCGTATATTTTGACGTACGTAATACACCTTAACTTGGTCGTTATAAAATTGTGTTTGTCTCCCTTTCTCCGTTTAGTTCAAATTTATTTAAAATAGCGTATTCCACGAGCGAGACTCAGAGTATACACTTGTTTTATACAAAAAGGCCAAATTTTGTTCGCATGGGCCACAGGTATTTCTGGCTGGAATAATGATAATTTGCTGGCGTGAATTTGAAGGACGTCGAATAATTATTTTTAATGCATTTCTTATTGGAAAATTGAAAATGGGGGCGAGGGGGGGGGGGGGGGGGGGGGGGGGGGTCACTTCGGCTCTCAAGATATAAAGTTACAAATGTTTCATGTTTTCGTGCAAAACGAGTTTCTGTGGTCAACCAAATTAATATTGTTAACATGGCGTTCAAAGAGTATACGGGAAAATTAGTTTTTTTTTAACATATATATACACATGTATATTCTAAAAAGGATAAATTTTATCAAAAATAAAAGACCTTGTACAAGTTCAAAAAATTAGGTGAATATATATACATGAAGGTTGCAATGTTTTCTAATATTTGGGCATATTAAAATAACATGATTATATGATTATCAGATCGTTCTGTAAGTTATTTTATTTGATTGCCTTTAAAATGAGTATGGGCTTTACTTTTTTTTGTCTTATTGATAACCCAGCTTTTCTTTTTTTCAATGAATGATCTGTGTCGTGTGTGCCATAACCTATTAAGAAAAGTAGTTTGAAAACTTGGCCAGCTGAAGGACGCCTCCGTGTGGGGGAGTTTTTTGCTGCATTGAAGACCAATTGATGGCATTCGGCTGTTGTCTGCTCTATGGTTGGGTCGTTTTCTCTTTGGCACATTTTCCATTTCCATTCTCAATTTTATTTTCCTTGGAAAGAACATTATGGAAAGTGAAAAAAAAAAACCATATCGCTGTGTTATACATTTGCCATGTTTCATGTTTAGAATTCCTTGAAGGATGTAGGTTCAAGAGTGCCAACAGGAGTGTTACGAACGGACAGACCGACGGACAGACAGAGGGATTGAAGGTATTATTGTGTTACTATTACCCCTCGAAGCATCGCTGGGGACAGGTAATTACTCTGAAAAAAAGAAGGCTGTCTCTTAAAGAGAAAAGTTCTGCGTTTCGACAAAAAAATCCAAGCCGACATGTAAGTTATCAAATACAAGATACGGTATCAAATTACTCAAAATGGGTTATAATATCTCTAACATTTATGTCAACGAAGCATGATGGCTTGATTCTAAGATTGTTGGGCCCTTTTACCACGATCAGCGCATAAACTTTAGAAATTGACTGTCACATGATACATTACCATGACAGGTGAACCATTCCGAGTAAGGTTTTTGGAAATAGTAATCTTTATAATTTGTTCCTAATGCATTGCCTTAAATATTGGAACTAAGTTATGCATAAGTGACAATCAAAGCTGCATAAAGCAGCATATTTGATTTGTTTAAAATTTCTGTTGTTTTAATTCGGGTAGCTATCATACTAGTTATTTTATAAGTTGTTAGTGGCCTTGAACTAGCCGTCAGTACTCTTAGATCTGTTCCTATTGTCTTTTTGTTGTTGGGATGTACAAGTACCCGGCCACATCCACTAGTATTTTAGTCCATCTGATGAGTTTATATTTTTTCAAGTGATTTTTATAGTTCGTTCTTATATTGTACTGTTATACCACTGTCCAAGGTTAGTGGAGGGTTGGGATCCTGCTAACTTAAATTATTAAACCCCGCCACATTATGTATGTATGTATGTACGCGTACGGTGCCTGTTCTTAGCCAGGAGCCTGTAATTCAGTGGTTGTCATTTGTTTATGTGTTTCATATTTGTTTTTCGTTCATTTTTTATTATATAAATAAGACAGTAAGTTTTCGCGTTTGGATTGCTTTACATTTTCATTTCGGGGCCTTTTATAGCTGACTATGCGGTATGGGCTTTGTTCATTTTTGAAGGCTGTACAGTGACCTATAGTTGTTAATTTCTGTGTCATTTGGGTCTTTTGTGGAGAGTTGTCTCATTTGCAACCATACCACATCTTCGTATTCATAATCTGCTTCATGATCATACAGACTACAAAAAACTTGGATACATAGCAAAATCGTGGTTCTATGGCGGTAGATAAGTAAAAGGGGCGGATCCAGAAATTTTAAAAATAGGGGTTACATAATAAAGAGGGAAAAAAACAGTTGTTGTCTCCTTTTCTGTAATCTTCCCGTAATCTTTCGAATTTTCCGAAGAAAAAAAATATCCAATCACAGACCCGCACCCCTGGTACAACCACTGAGTACATTATTTGAAACTTTTTATCTGTTGTAAATTGTAAGCTTGGATGGTCTGCATGGAGGCAAACTACCGAGTATGACATACGATATTTGACCGTCTTCTGTTCAACTGAAATTGATGCGCAGAATTCCATGACCCTGCCCCTCGACATTTTTAGGTTTTAAGTTTGTTTTATTTTCTGAGTCATATTTCTTTTTTTTATAGATAATACATATCATTAATGTTCAGTATATATTTTTTCTCGATGTATCTAACAATTATTGTGTTTCAAGTCATATTATCATGGGACAAAGGTTTAGTTATTTAACTTGTTTATTTTAAATTAAACTTGATGCACATAAATGTTTTCGTAGTGACGACGTAAAACTTGCCACTAATTATTTTATAATCAGACTGAAACGACCAAATCGAACTGAAAAGTTTAGATTTTTCAGTGTATTCAGTTCAATTTTCAGATCACAGTCCTTGCATGTATATGTAATATGTATATCAGTTGAGTCTGTTACAGTCTCACTCACCTACACGAGTTGGTATAAAAAAAAATGAAAAGGACCCGTCCTTACTAAAATTAACCTCAAGGACTGTTATTTGAAAAATGGACAAAAAAGGTTTTTAAATATTGACAATTTTATCTTTTAAGAACGAAATTTAAACAAATCTTGCATGACTTTATTCTGCAACCGTAGGAACATCTTGTTCTTCATCAGGATCATTTATAAATCCAGCCCTTCTCTTTGCAAGTCAAACACATAACTCAACTTCACACGACGTTTAACCTTTACACTTCAATAGGTCGACAGGTTGACAAGACTTGTCAACCTGTCGACCTATGCATTTATCGAATTTTAAACATGTCGACCTGTCAACTTGTCCACCTTAACACTTGTCAACATTATGGACCTTTTTATAGTCAACCTGTCAACCTTTCTAGTGTCAACCTGTCGGCCTGTTACTTTGTTAACTTATGAACTGTAACATATATAAACCGATTTACATCCTAAGTTAAACCGATTTACTCCTCCGATTTCCCGATGGAACTACAGCCACTGTATCGTTTATCTTACTTGACCTGACATTATGAGGTATAGTCAGATAGTTGAACAGCTTTCTGCACAGTTCGAAGCAGACCTATACATTTTGTATAGTGAGGTCGATAATTCCCTCAGTCCCGAGAAAACGGAAGACGGATAAAAAAGAATGGAAAATATTGACTTTCAAAAACAAAGAATACCAAAAAAACTTTGTGGTAAACCTTTTTTCTGTAAATGTGTTATATTCTTACTTTTGTACACATTTTACTTCCGTTCAGCTAAATGCATGTCCATGTTTTTGATAAGGAAGCAACCCTTTTATTTTTAGGGGAGGGGGTACATGGATAAATTTGTTTTATTTCTAACATTTTTGGAGAAATTTCGATTGAGCCTATTTTGTCATTGCTTGCCTTTGTGATTTTTTCTATATTCCAAATATTCCATATTCTAAATGTTTTGCAGCCATTTTTGATTTTGTTAATCGATCATTTAATTTTCGGGGGAGGTTAGAGAGATATTGATTCGGAAATTTTGTTTTGAAAATTATCTAATGGGCAGAAATATCTTCTTTTTAAATTCACAGCATGACCCCCTCCCCCCAATATCGAACGGTCCTTGCTTCGTACATGAATGTTATTTAGAATTAAAAGAATAGTATCCGACTGAAGTTTGACATGCTGAAACCGGCGAAGGGAGACAACCACAAAATAATTTATGTCTTATAAGTCCGTATTATTGTAGGCCTAAGTCACTTGCGTTTACGTACGTAAGTTTCGTTTGAAACATAAAATTCTCTAGTGGGCGAGTGTACCAAAATAGGATTCAGATATACAATTAAACAAATATTTAATTTCAATTGTTCGTTTGTTCATTTTATCCATCTAATTGTAATAATAACAATTTGTAAAACTTGAAATAAAGATTGTGATAAATGTTTGTTTAAATTTAACTCATATGATCAAATACCATGTATAATCAGATCGTACTGGACCATACGCGTATACTCATACGGTCCGACCGTACGCGTATGGTCGGACCATACGAGTATACATATACGGTCCGGACAGTACGCGTACGGTCCAAATACTCATATGGTCTGGAACATATATATTCTTTATAACACGGCATCGTCTTTTGGAGACGAACTAACAAGAAAACTATGACGATAGCGTATTTTTGTGTCTGAATATTTTTGTACCAAAACCGAACTTATTTCTTTAAATTTTAGCTTTGCATATATTTTTAAAAATTGTTGTACATGTATGTTTCATGTCATTTTTATTATGTTTTTGTTAACATAGAACAGGGTTGATGTCAACTACGAAATTTTTTGTCCACTACGAAACGCATCAAAATTTCCACTACGTAACATGAGTTGTACCTTCATATCTGAAATACTGTTTAATCTTTAACGATAAAAAATGATTCTCCAATTCAGAAAAAATGAGATTTTTCTAGTATATTAAGTAAACAAACTGGAATGTCTATAGGAAACATTTAAAATTGCAAAAATATGTGTGTTTGAATCTATCAGTCAGTCCTTCCCTGGTGAGTATGCTCTTGATAGAAACAATCTATAAGTCAGTCCTTTCCTGGTGAGTATGCTCTTGATAGAAACAATCTATAAGTCAGTCCTTTCCTGGTGAGTATGCTTTTGATAGAAACAATCTATAAGTCAGTCCTTCCCTGGTATGTATGCTCTTGATAGAAACAATCTATAAGTCAGTCCTTTCCTGGTGAGTATGCTCTTGATAGAAACAATCTATAAGTCAGTCTTTTCCTGGTATGTATGCACTTGATAGAAACAATCTATAAGTCAGTCCTTTCCTGGTATGTATGCTCTTAATAGAAACAATCTATAAGTCAGTCCTTTCCTGGTATGTATGCTCTTGATAGAAACAATTTATAAGTCAGTCCTTTCCTGGTGAGTATGCTCTTGATAGAAACAATCTATAAGTCAGTCCTTCCCTGGTGAGTATGCTCTTGATAGAAACAATCTGTAAGTCAGTCCTTCCCTGGTGAGTATGCTCTTGATAGAAACAATCTATAAGTCAGTCCTTTCCTGGTGAGTATGCTCTTGATAGAAACAATCTATAAGTCAGTCCTTTCCTGGTGAGTATGCTCTTGATAAAAACAATCTATAAGTCAGTCCTTTCCTGGTGAGTATGCTCTTGATAGAAACAATCTATAAGTCAGTCCTTTCCCGGTATGTATGCTCTTGATAAAAGAAAAAAATTGGTCAGTCCTTTCCTGGTATGTATGCTCTTGATAGAAATAATCTATAAGTCAGTCCTTTCCTGGTATGTGTGCTCTTGATAGAAACAATCAATAAATCAGTCCTTTTTCCCGGTATGTATGCTCTTGATAGAAACAATCTATAATTCAGTCCGTTCCCGGTATGTATGCTCTTGATAGAAACACTCTATAAGTCAGTCATTTCCCGGTATGTATGCTCTTGATAGAAACAATCTACACGTATAAGTCAGTCCTTTCCCGGTATGTATGCTCTTGATAGAAAAAAAATAAGTCAGTCCTTTCCTGGTATGTATGCTCTTGATAGAAATAATCTATAAGTCAGTCCTTTCCTGGTATGTGTGCTCTTGATAGAAACAATCAATAAGTCAGTCCTTTCCCGGTATGTATGCTCTTGATAGAAACAATCTATAAGTCAGTCCTTTCCCGGTATGTATGCTCTTGATAGAAACAATCTATAATTCAGTCCGTTCCCGGTATGTATGCTTTTGATAGAAACACTCTATAAGTCAGTCATTTCCCGGTATGTATGCTCTTGATATAAAACAATCTACACGTATAAGTCAGTCCTTTCCTGGTATGTATGGTCTTGATAGAAACAATCTATAAGTCAGTCCTTCCCCGGTGTGTATACTCTTGATATAATTAATACATAAGTCAGTCCTTTCCTTGTATGTATGCTCTTGATAGAAACAATATATAAGTCAGTCCTTTCCCGGTATGTATTCTCTTGATAGAAACAATCTACACGTATAAGTCAGTCATTTCCTGGTATATATGCTCTTGATAGAAACAATATATAAGTCAGTCCTTTCCTGGTATGTATGTTCTTGATAGAAACAATCTATAAGTCAGTCCTTTCCTGGTACGTACGCTCTTGATAGAAACAATCTGTAAGTCTGTCCTTTCCCGGTATGTATGCTCTTGGTAGGAACAATCTATAAGTCAGTCCTTTCCCGGTATGTATGCTCTTCATACAAAAAATCTATAAGTCAGTCCTTTCCCGGTATGAATGCTCTTCATACAAACAATCTATAAGTCAGTCCTTTCCCGGTATGTATACTTGATAGAAACAATCTATAAGTCAGTCCTTTCCTGGTATGTATGGTCTTGATAGAAACAATCTATGATTCAGTCCTTTCCCGATGTGTATGCTCTTGATAGAAACAATCAATAAGTCAGTCATTTCCCGGTATGTATGCTCTTAATAGAAACAATCTACATGTATAAGTCAGTCCTTTCTTGGTATGTATGCTCTTGATAGAAACAATCAATAAGTCAGTCCTTTCCCGGTATGTATGCTCTTGATAGAAACAATCTATAAGTCAGTCCGTTCCCGGTATGTATGCTCATGATAGAAACAATCAATTAGTTAGCCCTTTCCCGGTATGAATGCTCTAGATAGAAACAATTTATAAGTCAGTCCTTTCCCGGTATGTATGCTCTTGATAGAAACACACACACAATCTATAGGTCAGTCCTTTCCCGGTAAGTATGCTCTTGATAGAAACAATCTGTAAGTCAGGCCTTTCCCGGTATGTATGCTCTTGATAGAAACAATCAATAAGTCAGTCCTTTCCCGGTATGTATGCTCTTGATAGAAACAATCTATAAGTCAGTCCTTTCCTGGTATGTATGCTCTTGATAGAAACAATCTATAAGTCAGTCCTTTCCTGGTATGTATGCTCTTGATAGAAACAATTTATAAGTCAGTCCTTCCCCGGTATGTATGCTCTTGATAGAAACAATCTATATGTCAGTCCTTTCCCGGTAAGTATGCTCTTGATAGAAACAATCTGTAAGTCAGTCCTTTCCTGGTATGCATGCTCTTGATAGAAACAATCTATAAGTCAGTCCTTTCCTGGTACATGTATGTATGCTCTTGATAGAAACAATCTATAAGTCAGTCCTTTCCTGGTATGTATGCTCTTGATAGAAACAATCAATAAGTCAGTCCTTTCCCGGTATGTATGGTCTTAATAGAAACAATCTATAAGTCAGTCCTTTCCCGGTTTGTTTGCTCTTGGTAGAAACAATCTATAAGTCAGTCCTTTCTTGGTCTAAAACTGTTCTCGGAAGAACTGTCCAAATCATTTCCAGTCGTAGAACTGTCAGCAGAACTGACCAAATCAGTTATAACCGTAGAACTGTAAGCAGAACTGACTAAATCAGCTCTAACCGTAGAACTATCAGTATTGTAGAACAGTTCTAAATGACGCCACTGCAGGTAGAGAAAAGTTTAAGACAACTAGTTCTTAAAACTGTTCTATGAATAGAACTGACTAAATCAATTCTAGCCGTAGAACTGACCAAATCAGTTATAATCGTAGAACTGTTCTAGCCGTAGAACTGACCAAAGATTTAGTCAGTTCTAGGTAGAAATGTCTAAAACTGTTCTAGGGTAGAACTGTCAGGATCAGTTCTAGGTACAACTGTCTAAATCAGTTCTATAGGTAGAACTGACCAAATCAGTTCTTGTAAGGCAGACGACTTCAGTCTTGGAAGTAAAGTCCTCAGCTTGGTTTAATGACGGTGATGCGGCTAAGGAGTTGGTGGTTCACCATGACCAGAAACTTCTTAGTGGTCTCCTTTCACTGGGAATCTTATTTTTTGTCCCCTTTTCGATCACGACTGTATGTGGCTGGGTATTTATACATCCCATATACCCAAACTGACAACTCATGGGTTTTAATGCAAACGAGTTGGAAAATTTAATGGAAGATAATAATTTATGTACGCAAACAAATGATAGGTTTATTAAAAAAGAATTTTATTTACTGTAAGTAGTTTCTAAATAATGTGTCGAATGAAAATTTTGGATTGTCACGTTGAAGTGAAGATTGGTATGTTGGATAGATATAGAAATACGACCCTGTTTAGAGTCGATGAAATTATTCTCTATCGTGTATAATAAAGCATGGCCCCTCCCCCCATGTCGTGGTGTTTCCTACTAGACGAGATAATTTTAGGTGACATTTCATCACTTCAGTTATTTTTTGAGGTCTTACTAAATTACATAGTTTACATAATTTGTATATCAATTAAAAGGAACTTTTCAGACATAATTACACAAATTTCACATAAAATTTAATTGGGTTTTTGGTAATTTTTAGCTCACGTGGCCCGAAGGGCCAAGTGAGCTTATGCCATCACTTGGCGTCCGTCGTCTGTCGTCGTAAACTATTTCAAGAATCTTCTCCTCTGAAACTACTTGGCCAAATACTTCCAAACTTTAACTGAATGTTCCTTAGGGTATCTAGTTTATAAATTGTATCCGAAGTTTTGATCTATCAACAAACATGGTCGCCTTTGTTAAAAATAGAACATAGGGGTCAAATGCAGTTTTGGGCTTATATCTCAAAAACGAAAGCATTTAAAGCAAATCTGACATGGGGTAAAAATGTTCATTAGGTCAAGATCTATCAGCCCTGAAATTTTCAGATGAATCAAACAACCCATTGTTGGGTTGCTGCCACTTAATTGGTAATTTTAAGGAAATTTTGCAGTTTTTGGTCATTATCTTGAATATTATTATAGATAAAGATAAACTGTAAACAGCAAAAAAGTAAGATCTACAAATAAGTTAATATGACCAAAATTGTCAATTGACCCCTTAAGGGGTTATTGTCCTTTAATGACAATTTTTCACAATTTGTTCATCATATTTGCTAACTTTAAAAAATCTTCTCCTCTAAAACTACTCAACCAAATTCAACCAAACTTCAACTGAATGATCAGTAGGGTGTATAAAATAAAGTTTGTGTTTTATTTTCTATTTCGTCAAAAAACATGGCCGTCATGGCTAAAAATAGAACACAGGGTAAAATGCAGTTTTTGGCTTATATCTTAAAAACTCCAGCATTTAGAGCAAATAAGCCAAGAAGTTAAAGTATTTATTAGATCAAGGTCTACCTGTCCTGAAATTTTCAGCCGAATTGGGTAACTGGTTTTTCAGGTATAATGCCCCTGAATTGATGATTTTAAAGAAATTTTGCAGTGTTCGGTTATTATCTTGAATATTATTATAGATACAGATAAACTGTTAATAACAATTGTATTGTGAATCATCAGATTGACCTAGACTGTTACACAGTATCTTAATCAAGTGTAGGGCGAACTCATGCCTATTTCTTTCCAGAGGTTCCTAAGAGGCTTTAAAAGGTATTTACAGGATAGTACATGGCCTTTGTTACTCTGTTTAATTTACAACAAACATTAATTTATTAATTTAGTTGATAAGGCATTGTTTACCAGGTGAGCGATTCAGGCTCTTGAGAGCCTCTTGTTCATTACAGATTCTGTTATATTAAAGTTCAAGATATGCGTGTTACATTTTACGCTTAAGGGTTTTGTAAAGATGCATGTAAAACATATAACTGTATGAATTATGAAGCCTGCCTCATATGAATGAAGGAACATGTTCGTGAGAAGAGGACCACACAGAAAAAAATCCCAAAATATAAACAACAAATGTGATATCTTTGAAATATAGGTTTTTTATACAAAGTATAAACGAGGAGCTGGTGTCATAGTATAAATGTGACGGACAGAATTAAAGAGATGGAATTGTTTCAGTGGACTATTTTAAGTCTTAGTTTCGTTGTGTGTTATGTGTCAATTTAATGAGTTATGCCTTTTTTAAACTGAGTTTTTATAGTTTCATATTCTAGTTTGTGTTGTTAAACCAAAGTCACAGGTTAGGATCCCAATTATTTAACCCGTCATATTCTGTATGTGTCTGTCCCAAGTTTGGTGCCTGAAATTCAGTAGTTGTCGCTAGCTGTTGCATGCATGTCATATTTGCTGTTTTTTTTTTTTTTTTTTTTTTTTTTTTTTTTTTTTATTGTTTTCTCCAGTTATCAGGCCGTTAGATTTTTGGTTTGGATTGCTTTACATTTGTCACGTCGGGGCCTTTTAAAGCTTGAGATACGGTATGAGTTTTACTCATTGTCGAAGACCGTCCAGTATCCTATAATTACATGTATCCACATCATTTGAACTCTTGAGGATAGCATCTCATTGGTAATCATATCATAGCCTCAGAGTATTAAAATGGTTTTCATAATTTGTTTTAATTCTATTATACAATTGAAACATAATGTGACCAATATTATTTATCGGAAGGTATGCTTAAGGTCCCGTTCAACTTTAAAATTAAGCGCATGATACGCCCTTGTTTAGGCATATTAAAATTATGTAATATTCACCTATCCCAACAACAGTGTAAAGTTTCAGAGGTCCCGAAATACGCCCACCTGACATTGTTTGGTTTGGTCAGACAAGTATTGACAACAACAGTGTAAAATTTCAGAGTTCCCGAAATATGCCCACCTGACATTGTTTTGGTTTGGTCAGACAAGTATTGACAACAACAGTGTAAAGTTTAAATAAATTGATTCAAGCAAACTCAAGTTAAGGTGTAATACCACCAAATCATGGTGCGTCACATCCGGTTGCATACGAAAGTAGGTCTAAAAAAATATTCCCTTGAATTTGACCATTGTAGGTATTTAATCCTACATTTTATTGCAGTAAAACTATTTCTGTGTCATAAACATATGTCTTGGGTATTTCAAAACACCATTATTTTTTATTTGTGATTTCTATAGAAAATTTTGTAATCTTGAGGTTACATGGTGACTAAACCTTGTACACAGATAGAATAAGGGGAGAAATTTGATTGGTTAACTTACAATGATGGTTATTTTCTTATATGCAATGAAATGTTATGTGAAACTTTTTCTATAGAACTGGACAGGATAAAACTTTACTCATGCCAAGTATTTCTTTATTTGAAACAAAGATAAATTCTGCACAATTTTTTGAAAAGTGCAAATTTAACAAAGACTAATAGGGGAAAATCAATGGTGGTATTACACCTAATTAATGTACGATAAGTGAAAAAATAAATATAAACAGTCTGATAGTTAAGGTCCCTTAAGTCAAGAACGACAGACACATTAATTCTAGTCAATACTAAAGTTGTGATTAATTTCATAAGAAATGTTGAAAGCTACTAGTAGTTTTGTACAGAGTGTTCACATATGGACGAATAAATGGATGGGCGGATGTTTATAACTCTGGTTAACAAGTAGCTGAAATCAGCGTGTATTTAATGCGTAATGACAATTATTTAATAGCCTCACTTTCATAGACTCCTCTTTATACATTCTTCGTTAATTCCTTGGTCTGTCAGATAATGGAACAAACTACATAAATCTATACTAGTTTCCTTGATACCCTTTCTAAGATTGTATGAATTGTTTATTTATTCTCGTCCTTAACATGCATGAACTATTTGCCACTGAACTTAAAGCAAACAACAATCACTTAAACAAACAACCATACACGAAAGGGGGAAGGCCTACATGTAATAATGTTCTAGTTTCAAGGTGAGCTCACTCAATTCGGGTACACATTTTAAATGAATGATAAGTACATTAGAAAAGGGGGATATAGAACTTGTTTTTCCCCTCGTTTAACTGCTATCAGAAAAGGGGGATATATAACTTGTTTTATCCCTCGTTTAACTGCTATCAGAAAAGGGGGGATATAGAACTTGTTTTTTCCTTCGTTTAACTGCTATCAGAAAAGGGGGATATAGAATTGTTGAAGAAATGTTTCCTTGACTCATGTCAAAAATAAAATAATTGATAGTAATGGTAGATAGTAATGTTTGCCTGTGTCCATTGTTTTGTAAGAATATAATTGTATAAAGAGATAAATCTAATAAATTTTTTTTGGCATGAAAATGTTGTAATCAAATTCTTATCAAGATAGTAAAATCCAAATTACCTTTACCTTTCTTGATGCAAAGCTATACATTGATACACATTGATAAGTACATGCATAGTATGATTATAACCCAAAGGACCAAAATTCAAATGTTTTCTTAAGAAATCAGGAAAAATATTCTTTCCGTATTTGATTGAGAAACTTTTTACTTTTTGGGCATTCTCTAGCATAATGCACATTTTTCATATTTTCATATCGGGTTCTTTTATAGCCGACTATGCGGTATGGGTTTTTCTCATTGTTGAATTCCGTACGGTTGCCTTTGACTGCATACATCCACTTCATTTGAACTTTGGCGTATGGTTGTCTAATTGCCAATTATACTACAGTTCATTATGATCTCGTGGTAGATGTTCGCCTTGATTGCGGGAGATAGTGGATTTGATCTTCGGTAGGGTCAAACCTAACTTTAAAGAACTTTAGTAATTGTTATTTCTGAGCATAGCACACGGCACTTAAGAGTAATATCAAATACTGGTCGACTTGAAATCAAAATAATGTGTCCAGGTAGGGTCGCATGTCTTCCTGTGTGCTTAACCTTTTCAACTAGCACATTCAAATTTAGCGTGTCGGCTTGTCATTAACATGTTTTAGTGGTTGTCGTTTGATGAGGTGGTTCTTAAGGATGTACTTAGGTGAGGTTAGGTGAAAATTAATAAATCAAGAAATTAAAATTGATACTTTAAGCCGGTAGAGCATGCATTAAGGATAGAAATAAGCTAAAAATATTGATAGGTCATGGACCTCCTTTTCAAGATATTTCAGATTTAAAATACGGCGGGAAATGCCTGACTCGGACTTTTACCTTATACATGTTATATTTGCATTGGTATTATTTGGGTCTCAAAACAAAAGAAAGAAAATCAAGAATCTTCTAAAATTTTGGTAAATGACCTTTCATGAGCTATTAAGTCTAATATGAAAAGATAAATTATAGGTGTTATGGGGCAAAATATTTTATCTTGTATCGTATGGAAAACACCAAGGAGTCCGAACATTTGACATGCATTCCAAAATCTCACCTAAGTACATCCTTAAATGTTTCTCTATTTTATATATTAGACCGTTGGTTTTCCTGACTAAATAGTTGTACACTAGTCATTTTGTAGCCCTTTATAGCTGTTCGGTGTGAGCAAATGCTCCGTCTTGAAAATCGTACTTTGACCTATACTTGTTTACTTTATACACATTGTGGAGAGTTATCTCATTGGCACTCGTACCACATCTTCTTTTTTTATTTAGCATGTTTATAGCACCTCACCAGTCAGACTTTGCTCCATGCATAGCTATATGTACATTTTTTTGGCAGGCATTTTGTTCAAGAATGTGGTTTTCTTTCTGATATTGTTTAACATCTCACCCCTTATTTTATGGATTTTGTTTTTACATTGTGTCATGTATTCGTTCAGTGTACGTTCACTTGTTTGTATTAATGTCTTTTGATTGAGTTAAGCCATTTCAGTTGATATTTAATAGTGTATCTTTCTATGTTTTGATGTTAGACTGTTGTTTCAAGTAAGGATGTAGGTTTGTATCTGTTTAAACGTTTAAACCCGCTGCATTTGTTTGCACCTGTCCTATGTCAGGAACCTGAAGTTCATTGGTTGTTGATTATTGATGTGGTTCATAAGTGTTTTTCGTTTTATATATATATATATATATATAAATAAGACCGTTGTTTGAATGGTTTTACACAAGTCCTTTTGGGGCCCTTTATAGCTTGCTGTTCGGTGTGAGCAAAGGCTCCGTGCTGAAGACCGTACATTGACCTATAATTGTTTATTTTTACAAATTGTGAGTTGGATGGAGAGTTGTCTCATTGGCACTCATACCACAACTTCTTATAATTATGTAATATCTACCACTATTCGTTGAGCACCAATCCAGCCTCATTATTAAAATCGATTGTCTCCGAATGAAATTATCACTGAAATTTTACTTACCATGAACGACGGATGACGGATGCAACTAGTGGAGAAAGAATTGATTTTATCCGTCGGTCAATCTTTTCTATTAATCGTGGACAGTTGTTTGTCTGGTCGTTGTTTTATTGTTTGTCTGATCGTTATTTTTTTGTTTGTCTCGCTATTGACTTTCTTCAACTTCTTAAGTACCAGTCTATTGAAGTTATTGTTAATTTGTTCTCGTACTGAATATACATAAAATATTTGCTACTAGACGTGTAACAAAGAACAACCATTTAATCAATAAAGATGTGAAAACTTCTTCTGTATCTTTTTCACATTTTCTGCATTAGGAACACATCGGGGACGGATTTGATTGTAACTCTCATCCATGACAGCTCAATGTTTATAATGCTGATGACGTTTCTGCACTTCTCATCCATGGCTGCTCAATGTTTATAATGCTGATGACGTTTCTGCACTTCTCATCCATGACAGCTCAATGTTTATAATGCTGATGACGTTTCTGCACTTCTAAATACTAGTACTCGACCATCCAATTTTGCATAGAATTTTTCCAAAATCCGAGATGATGCAACTCATATGATGAAGACATAATCTTCGATCCGTTTTATTGACGTCTGGAGATGGCATATCAATAACTGCCATTAGCCTTTTGTTAACTCATGCGGATCATTGTAATTTTGCTTAGTTTCTTCTGTTACCATGTTACACATTTAATTCGGACTTCTTTAAAACTTAGTTTTACTGTCCGTATTGTTGTGTGTTTGTTTAGTCCACATTGGCTGAATTAGATGAATAGGGGAGGTTTTAGATCTCACAAAACATGTTTAACCCCGTCACATGTTTGCGCCGGTGCCAAGTCGGGAACCTATAGACTTTGTTAGTCTTCTTTTTTTTAATTTTTGGTTTAATTATAATATGTTTCAGAGTTTAGTGTAGCGTACATTTTGCTGAACTAGTGTGCATTATTGTTTAAATGTCAGCTGAACTCTGCCTCCAAGTGCACGAGTTTCTCGCTGTTTTGAAGAACCATTAGTGGCCTTGGGCTGTTTTTCTGCTCTTTGGTCGGATTGTCGTCTTTTTGACATATTCCCCGTTTCCATTGTAAATTCTATACTTAGCTCACCCATGATTAATCCAACAAATACGTTTTCTGCATACTGAAATTGGTTTCATACAACGAAAGAAGAAACGAAGAAGATATCAATGTGACAGCAACCCACCTACATAGAAATTAAACCAACCTCGAGATCATAGTACGGACTCAATACATTAGACAGAGGTCTCTACAATATTTCGAGTATTTAATTGCCTCGAGTCTGGAAATGATTATCATTGAAACTGAAAAGCTATTTTTTTCTCATACAATTAATAATTAGAAACATTAAATAGAGGTCTTTCAAAAATAATAACAATTCACAATGTTACATCATCATGTGTGTACCTTCAAGTTCACACCATATTGTCCCATATAACATATAAGTTTTTGGTTCACATACTGGTGACACATGTATGATAATTGATATTCCTTGCAGGTATTAAGGATTGGTGAAGTTGTCCTTCATTTACTAAGCTGATATCATAAAAACATTCCATGAAATAATTACGTTGTTATATTGTAAGAAATACAACAAAATGTATAAAACATTTGACTAAAAAGAGATCTAGGGTATACGTCACTGATCGTTTGATTGATTTGTGTTTGCTTAATGTCCAGTGGCAAATAGTTCACCCAGGATGAAGGACAAGACATACTAATACTATAGGTAGGTGCTGCAAGGTACATGTAGTTCGACTAAGATAAAGGGCGGGAAATTTAGACTGCCACTGTAAAATGACGGGAATGTTTGAAACAGACAGAAATGTTGCATTATAGACCTGTCAGACAGTTTATTATATCTGAATGATACAGTAACCCAACAACACAACAAATGAACAGACAAATAGTCTGTCTTAGAAAAACGGTGTTGATTTCTGGCTTATATCTATTAGTCACTGTTTAAAAGAACTAAACTGAATGTTAAAATTAGGAAGTCAATTATCATATAAAGAGTCAACTGATGATTTGTTCCATGTGATTTTTTGTAGATTTTCCCTGCTTATTTTTGTTTATTACACTTTTCTCTACATCTACAATAGTTTCCCTAAAAATGGTAAATGATCATCAATCATGTACAATCATTGACTGCCATGAGGAGATGCCGGACTATTTCAACCTTGTTGACACATAAATAGGCCTTTACTTTCTTTTTATAGTCATCTGCAAACAAAATCCCAAAACTACTGTAAAAAAATATCATTCATGGGTAAAAGTCCAAAACTATGAGCTGAATGAATATTAAAGCTACGTTGACTTACTTGTACATCTAGTCTTGCCGATTGTTTTTACTTTTTTGAGTTTCTAGCCAAAATAAAATCATCATTTAAAAGCAATCTCTCTTATAATGATGACGGAAGTTTCGTGTTAACCAACGAATAGATCTCTCCTGCTGATAATATTTTTACAGTTTTGCTCTATCTGAAACTTTCCACAAAAAAAATGAAAAATGGGTAAAAATTTGTCATTCAGGGGCAATATGGAGTCGACAGCCGATTTTAGTCTTTTGACTTTTTGGTAGATGTTGTCATGTTGCTCATTCTTGTTTCTTACACTTGCTCATTTTCTATTACAGTTTTCAAAAGTACACGTGCACATCCAAATCTGTCATAAATGGTAAAAAGGCATTAAAGGAAAATAAGTGGTCTGACAGCTTTTGTCTCCTAGACTGCAGTGCATCAAGGTAGATCTGAGATTTTCTTACCATCTCTGCAGCAGTTAGATTTTTATCTATAATAGTTTGCAAGGTAATAGACAACACTCATGTTAACCCATACATTTTGTATTTTCTATTGTTAAACTTGTCATTGAATATGGACAACTCCGACAAAGTATCTACTAATAAGACCATTCAGACAGCCAACTCTGACCTTCTATAAAGAGACGGGTTAAGGGGGAGCAGCCTCCCTTATAGAGCTACATATATGGCTAACGCATAGACGTTTTGCATGTCCCACCAAACTTTGGCCCCTTTCAAAATCGTGTATCAGCATCTGAATGTAATCCTGATCCCCTGGTGACATGAACTCCTTCAAACAAGTGGTGGAACTAGCTGCTCCACAAGTGACACGAACTTTTTTTAACCTGTGGAGGATATACTGATCCACAAGTGACACGAACTCGATAAATCCAGTATGGGGACGAGCTGCTCTACAAGGAACATGGACTCCATTAAACCTGTGGAGAAACTAGCTGCTTCGCTTGAAACACGAACTCCCTTAAACCCGTAGAAGGACATGCTGCTTCAATTGGGATATGCACTCTATTAAACCTGTGTAGGAACTAGCTGTTACAAATTTGAACACAATATGCAAGCTTTAGGGGCCAGCTGAATGACGCCTTAGGGTGAGGGAGTTTCTCGCTACATTGAAGACCCATTAGTGGCCTTCGGCTGTTGTCTGCTCTATGGTCGGATTGTTGTCGCTTTAACACATACCCCATTTCCTTTCTCAATTTTATTAATACTGTCTGAATTTGAATTGTGATCAAATTTTTGACATAATATAGGTTTCTGAAACAAAATAAATGTGGTCAAAATTCTTACAAATCTATTGCGCAATACTGTTCAATTGAAGGTTTCTTTTTTTTTCTTGAAACTTTTAAAAAATTGGAAATTTGAAAAAAAACAAAAATATGAACCCCTTAAAAAAATTGGAACCCCCACCAAATTTTTTGAATCCCTCCTTGGTACAATTACCCCCAAACTCAATCCCATTCTTTCCTTTGTAGTATAAAACCTTGTAGTATAATTTCAGACAGATCCATTCACTTAAACACAAGTTATCTACGCGCGTCTGGCGTACTAAATTATAATCCTTGTACCTTTGATAACTTTTACACCACTGGTTCGATGCCACTGCTGGTGGACGTTTCGTCCCCGAGGGCATCACCAGCCCAGTAGTCAACACTCCGGTGTTGACATAAATATCAATAATGTGGTCATTTTTCTAAATTTCCTGTTTACAAAACTTTGAATTTTTCGAAACACTAAGGATTTTCTTATCCCAGGCATAGATTACCTTAGCCGTATTTGGCACAAATTTTTGGAATTTTGGATCCTCAATGCTCTTCAACTTTTTACTTGTTTGGCTTAATAAATATTTTGATATGAGCGTCACTGATGAGTCTTATGTAGACGAAACGCGCGTCTGGCGTACTAAATTATAATCCTGGTACCTTTGATAACTTTTATCTACTGGAAACTAGAAAAATGCTTGTTTTTGGCCCTTTTTGGCTCCTTATTCCTGCATGTTTGGGGCAATTACCTCCGAACTCAATCCCAGACTTCCCTTTGTGATATGGAACCTTATGGTACAATGTCAGAGAGATCCTGTTCCATACACTCACACACAAGTAATTGTCCGGAAACTACAAAAATGCTTGTATTTGGCTCCTGTTTTGGCTCTTAATTCCTAAACTGTTGGCACCATAACCCACAAAATAAATCCCAACCTTCTACTTGTGGTATTAAACTTTGTGGAACAATTTTAGAGCAATCAAAATACTTATACACTTATATTTATCTTTTAGGCCCTTAATTCCTAACGGTTGGGACCATCATCCCCAACCTTCCTTTTGTGGTATTGAACCTTTTAAAAAAATTTCGTCGAGATCCATTCATGTGAACTAAAGTTATTGTCCGGAAACCAAATGTGTCTTCGGATGACATCATCATACCATTATACGATCCAAAAAATTTGTTTGCGGTCGTATAAAAAGCAATCTCTTTGTTAATCTTTTGCGGTCGTATAAAAAGCAATCTCTTTGTTAATCTTTTGCGGTCGTATAAAAAGCAATCTCTTTGTTAATCTTTTGCGGTCGTATAAAAAGCAATCTCTTTGTTAATAATAGTTGAAGTTTCATGTTAACTAAGCTAGTAGATCTTCTCCTGCTGAAATTTTTTTTTTTTATAGTTTTTCTCTATTCTCTTATGCTACATCTATGGTTAAAACATAGATGTTTTATACTTCCCACTACAAATATTGCCTAGTTTGGGGACCCAGAACCTTTGAAATCTTCGATCCGTATCTTGAAGTAAACTTTTCTGTAATACCAACTCAGACAAAGTATAACAAGTGGGTTTCGACTATTTAAATGATAGTTACTTATTTTTTTCATTTCATAAAAAAAGTATCCTTTATAGTTACTTAATTCTTCAAACGAAAAGTTAAGGCTGAATTTGTTTTAAAATACTTTTTTTGGAAGCGTAATTAATTACCTTTTATGCATTTAAAAAACATCTCATTGCAAACTTATTTTGTATTTTACCAACAGTCACAACCATTCTTTTCATTGGGTTCGTGTTGCTAAATCTTCAGTTTTCTATGTTGTATTTGTAGACTGTGGTTTTCGTTTTGTTTGTTCATAGGCGGATCCAGGGGGGGGGGGCGGCCCGCCCTTTCGTGGGAAAAAGTTGGTTGATTATATAGGGAATCATTGAAGCATAACTGGAGCCCCCCCCCTTAGGTCAGTCAGCGGGACCCCCTTGGGAAAAGTTCTGGATCCGCCACTGTTGTTTTACTTTGTATTGCGTCTCTGTTTTTGTTGACTCGAATTTTTCAGCTGGACTAAGTTCTAAGTAAACCAACAACAGAAGAACATGTTTTTATTTTAATGACACAATTAGTCAGACATGAGATAATAATAAATATGTGAGCAATCTACAACAATGATGGAATTAACAAATAAAATGAAATCAGAGGAGAAACAAGAGATTGGAAACATGCTGCTCCATCATGACTTGAACACCCTGAAATAAGAGGGGGGAATTAGCTGCTCCACCAGGACATGAATTCCCTAAATTCAGAGGAGTAACTAGCTGCTCCACAAGTGATATGATCTCCCTAAATCAGAGATGTAACTTTCTATTCCACAAGTGACATGGATTCTCAAAAACTCAGGAGTAAGTAGCTGCTCCACCAGAACATAAACTCCCTTAAATCAGAGGAGTAACTAGCTGCTCCACAAGTGATATTATTTCTCTAAATTCAGAGGAGAAATTAGCTGCTCTACCAGGATATGATCTCCTATAAATCAGACATGTAATTATATTCCCCGCAATTAATATCAACTCCCTTAAATCAGAGGAGTAACTAGATGCTCCACAAGTGATATGATCTTCCTAAAATCAGAGCAGGAACTAGCTTCTCCACAAGTGACATGATCTCCCTAAAACCAGAGGTGGAACTAGCTGCTCCACAAGTGATATGAACTCCCTAAAATTAGAAGAGTAACTAGTTGCTTAACAAGTGACATGGATTCCCAAAAAATCAGAGGAGTAACTAGCGGCTCCATAAGTGATATGATCTCCTTAAAATCAGAGGAGTATTTAGTTATTCCACAAGTGACATGGATTCTCTAAAATCAGAGAAGTAACTACAATGTAGCTGCTCAAAAAGTGACATGGACTCCCAAAAATCAGAGAAGTAACTAGCTGCTCGACAAGTGAGATCATCTCACTGAAATCAGAGGAGTAAGTAGCTGCTCTACAAGTGATATGAACTCCCTAAATTACGAGAAGTAACTAGCTCTTCCACAAGTGACATGGACTCCCTAAGCCCAGAGGAGATACCAGCTGCCTCACTCTTAACATGTACTCCTTCAAGACAGCAGACGAACAAGCTGTCCCTCTTTTGACATAAACACTACTAAACCTGTGGAGAAACTAGCTGCTTCTCTATGAACAAGAATTTTTTAAATCAAAGGAGAAACTCGGTACCTCGAATTACCGAATAACAGTGTTATTATCCGAATAACTCATGTAATTACCGAATAACTCTTCAAATATCAATATTAACACATTTAAGTGACTTTTAAACATATATTGTTGAATAAAATTATTATAGAAGTGTATTTTATAACCTAAAAATAAAAAAAAAGTTGCAGGTAAGTTAATATTGATCATTATAAAATTATGGATATCGGTGTGTACTTCCAAGATGGCGACCAAGGAAAACGTAAGAAATGAAGAAAAGAAAGATTGCATACAATCCCTCAACGTGTTCATCTTAGACCACCAAAGTGGAGCCCTCACGCCACGTCACGGCAATGAACAATGTGAGGGTGGGCATTTTTTAAAATAAAATATGGAATAGTAAACTATTTAAATTAGTTTTTTGTTTTAATTTTAGTTATTAAAAAAATATTATCTTTATCATATTTTTATATTTGTGATTTAGAAATGGATGTTAACTAAGCCCCTTTAAATCTATAAAATTACAACTATTAAGATATCCTGCACAAGGCACGGGCTTATCTGTCATAGTCCGCGGAAATACTTTATTTAGAATTTATTGTAAAAAAATTATAACTACTAAGATATCCTGCACAAGGCACGGGCTTATCTGTCATAGTCCGCGGAAATACTTTATTTAGAATTTATTGTAAAAAATTTATAACTACTAAGATATCCTGCACAAGGCACGGGCTTATCTGTCATAGTCCGCGGAAATACTTTATTTAGAATTTATTGTAAAAAATTTATAACTACTAAGATATCCTGCACAAGGCACGGGCTTATCTGTCATAGTCCGCGGAAATACTTTATTTAGAATTTATTGTAAAAAATTTATAACTACTAAGATATCCTGCACAAGGCACGGGCTTATCTGTCATAGTCCGCGGAAATACTTTATTTAGAATTTATTGTAAAAAATTTATAACTACTAAGATATCCTGCACAAGGCACGGGCTTATCTGTCATAGTCCGCGGAAATACTTTATTTAGAATTTATTGTAAAAAATTTATAACTACTAAGATATCCTGCACAAGGCACGGGCTTATCTGTCATAGTCCGCGGAAATACTTTATTTAGAATTTATTGTAAAAAATTTATAACTACTAAGATATCCTGCACAAGGCACGGGCTTATCTGTCATAGTCCGCGGAAATACTTTATTTAGAATTTATTGTAAAAAATTTATAACTACTAAGATATCCTGCACAAGGCACGGGCTTATCTGTCATAGTCCGCGGAAATACTTTATTTAGAATTTATTGTAAAAAATTTATAACTACTAAGATATCCTGCACAAGGCACGTTGTCCGATTTTCTTCCCCAATGCTCTCGGCTTTATGACATTCATCCGGCCATCTGTTGATGTGATTATACGCTTATCTGGTGGAATGTAGCTCTTAAATCTCTTGGTCAATCTTTCTCTTTCTTGTACAGTTTATATACCCATGACGTAGCTGTTATTTCGAAATGTTTGTGTGAATCAGCCACATGGTACTGGCCCCTGGACACCAAAGCACGCTGCAAGTCCTTGAATTGGGCTTCAACAATTTCCTGAATGGTCACTATCAAGTCAAGTAACGGTTTTGATTGGCAGTTTATGGCTGATTTCAGCACATGGTTAAGTGATTCGCTGTTGTTGTTGGTCCAGCCTTGGTCAAAGTAACCTGGTGGTGTCGGTCCCTCTGTTTTCAACTATGATTTTGAAAACAATTCAGATAATTAATTACAATCAATGGTCGGCAAATTGTGATTGATAATTTAATAAATGAAATTGTAGATAATTAATATGAATTAAAACTTTGAACTGTAGTCAAAGCCAGATTGATAATTTATTTAATAAATGAAATTGTAGATAATTAAAATGAAATTAGAATTTTGAACTGTAGTCAAAGCCAGATTTAATTTAAATTTTTGTATAAATACAAGTAGAATCTAATTTTGAAATAGATTAGTAGTTAGTTGGCAACCGTCAAGACTTATCTTATTCGAACGCACCTATACTTCATATTTGCAAGACAATATTTGTTTACTGTGTTCTTCATATTTTACCGTAAATATGATGAACATTTTTGGTACTTGGGCATAGCTATGTTGAGAATTTGAGACGTTTGTGTGAGAATAGGCGGAAACCCCATACCTGGGAGAACCCGTCTAATGCTCATGGGAAGGTCTCTGTTCAAATGCATGGTTATCCTGGTGCCACGTTCAAGAGATTAACTGAAGCAATTGAGGCTGGCTTGTTTGTGCATTATAGTCCACATGTGGTTATTTGTCAAATAGGTAGCAATGATTGTGACAGATATTCTTTTGATGAGACTGCCTTCAGATCAGACATGAATACTTTCATTTATGCTTGTCTTTCGAGAGGAGTATCAGTGGTATTCATGTCAGTTATGAAGCGGTCCGGGCCTTGGTATTGCACTCCCGATGAGCATACAGTTCGCCGAGAGATAGTGAACAAAATGATGAAAAGCATAGCTCTTGAAAATCATTTTGTACATTATTTGGTAATTCGTGTTACCCGGAGAAACTTGCTCCTCCACTAGTGACATAAACTCCCTAAAACAAGTTGAACTAACTGCACCACTAGTAGTACATGTAGTATGCACTTCCTTAAACCGTGATCGTTTAATCGCATATTGACATGCACTCCATTAAACCAGTTGAAGAACTAGCTGCTCCACAAGTGACATGACCTCCATTAAATCAAAGGAATAACTAGCTGCTCAACTTGTGACAGAAACTCTGTTAAACCTGTGGAGGAACAAGCTGCTGCACTAAGGACATGCACAGTTTTAAATCAAGAGGAAGTAGCTGCTGCACTCGTAACATGACTTATCTTAAACCAGTGGACGAACTATCTGCTCTACTTGTGACAGGAAATCCGTTAAACATGTGGAGGAACTAGCTGCTACACTAGTGACATAAACTACCAAAAACCTTTGGAGGAATTAGCTGCTTCACTAGTGCATGAACTTCTTAAAACCATTGGTGGAACCAGCTGCTCCATAAGTGACGTGAACTGAATACTAAAATTGGACCGAAAAAGTTCATACGTGTTATGATCATTTTCAAATTCAGAGGTTGACAGGTATGGAACTCCCTAAAACCAGTAGAGAAACTAGATGCTCGATTTGGAACAGAAACTTCATTAAACCTGTGAAGGAACCAGCTGCTCCACTAGTGATATGAACTCCCTAAATCTGTGGAGGAACTATCTGCTTAGCTTTTGACATAAACTCCATTAAACCTGCAGAGAAACTAACTGCTTCACTTGTGACGTGAACTCCCTAAGATCCGAGGAGATCCTAGATATTCCACTAATGAAATGAATTCCCTTAAATTAGAAGATGAACTAGCTGTTCAACTGTTGACATGAATTTCTTTAAACCTCTGGAGGAACTAACTTCTCAACATGCATGTGACATGAACTCCAAAAAAACTGACGAACTAGCTGTTCCATAAGTTATATGAACTCCCTTCATCCTGTGTCAGAACTAACTGGTCCATAAGTTATATGAACTCCCTTTTTCCTATGTCAGAACTAACTGTTCCACAAGTAATATGAACTCCATTAAGCCTGTGGATGAACAGCTCTACAGGTGACATGTAAACCTGTGGAGAAACTTGGGCTCACCTGGATTTACATGCTACACTATTGTTATATGAATTCTCTATGTACAGTCTTGTTAACAATGTTTTTTTTAATTATTTTTGATATTTATATGAACTAGGGGAGCTAATGAGCCTGCATCGCTATCCTGAATTTATAATGCTACACTACTATTATGTAAATTTGCTATGTACTGTCTTAACATGCTTAATAACCATGTTTTGTTTCTTGATTTCGTGCTGATGAATGTTAACATTATTTACATTAAGACTTCACCAAAAACGATAACAATTGTTCCCTGAAACAACACACAAACATGCAACGGTATGACATACATCAATATTAAATCATATTGACTGAATAGTTTTAGTACTATTTCTTCTTCTGAAAAGGATTCATTTTTTTCATTAATGTCTTTAACTTTCCTTGTTTCTCCTCTTCAACCTTTTCTTGTGGGATATATTTCTTCACTCCTTTACTTTTGATGATCTCCTCCAAACACTTGGTACCTCTCCCAACATTTACCAAAGCATTGACGAGAACACCTATGGTTGGCCTGACTCCCTGCTCTCTCCATTCATATAAAATGTCTTTACATTGTGCCACTAAATTCCGATCATTGTTATACTGTATAATATCTAATGATGTTATTGGTAGTTCTAATTCTATACCCAGTTGGAAGGATACAACTCCTATTACTTGTGCCAGTTCATCTAGTATTTCATCGGTTGGAATCAAATCCATGCATTCCTCACTGATATCTGTAAATACATAACAATAAAAAGACATAAATCTTTAGTTATGATGACACCTGAGTCTTCAAAATCTTCTAGAAAAAAACCATCAAATCAACATAAAATGAATAAAAATTAATAATTGAAAAGGTTTAAAGTTCTCAATGAGCAATTATATTTAGTTTTTAAAAGGAACATGACAATATTATTCTGCGGAACCCCTTGTGTCGCCTTCGATTAACTGCTGCTTTCAGTGTGATGGTATCTGTAAGAATTGAATCAATTAATCAGTAAACAACAGAATTTAAAAAATGCAAAGTTTCTGTTGATGCTATTTCTTGATCTTGAAACAATGAGATCTATTTCATTTTCTGGACACACTGACACACTAACATAGAGGCCCCTTTCCAATGTATACTGAACTATTGTGATTGATGACAATGATCTACAGGGGTTACCATTAGTATGTATTCCAGTTTTTGTAAGGTTCGTGTTGATCAGTGTCATGTTTTTTCAGTTTGTTAAAATCAAACTTAGTTTAATTTTGGACCCTTTGGACTTTAATGTAGACCAATTTGAAAACCGGACTAAAAATTATGAATCTACATACACAGTTAGATTTGGCATATCAAAGAACCCCAATTATTCAATTTTTGATGAAATCAAACAAAGTTTATTTTTGGACCCCGATTTGGACCAACTTGAAAACTGGGCCAATAATAAAAAATCTAAGTACATTTTTAGATTCAGCATATCAAAGAACCCCAAGGATTCAATTTTTGTTAAAATCAATCCAAGTTTAATTTTGGACCATTTGGACCTTAATGTAGACCAATTTGAAAACGGGACCAAAAATTAAGAATCTACATACACAGTTAGATTCGGCATATCAAAGAACCCCAATTATTCAATTTTTGATGAAATCAAACAAAGTTCAATTTTGGACCCTTTGGACTCCTTATTCCTAAACTGTTGGGACCAAAACTCCAAAAATCAAACCCAACCTTCCTTTTATTGTCATTAACCTTGTGTTTAAATTTCATAGATTTCTATTTACTTATACTAAAGTTATGGTGCAAAAAACCAAGAATAATGCTTACTTGGGCCCCTTTTTGACCCCTAATTCCTAAACTGTTCAGACCTCAACTCCCAAAATCAATCCCAACCTTGTGTTTAAATTTCATTGATTTCTATTTACTTATACTAAAGTTATTGTGCGAAAACCAAGAATAATGCTTATTTGGGCCCTTTTTTTGCCCCTAATTCCTAAACTGTTGGAACCAAAACTCCCAAAATCAATCCCAACCTTCCTTTTGTGGTCATAAACCTTGTGTCAAAATTTCATAGATTTCTATTTACTTAAACTAAAGTTATAGTGCGAAAACCAAGAAAATGCTTATTTTGGCCCTTTTTGGCCCCTAATTCCTAAAATGTTGGGACCAAAACTCCCAAAATCAATCCCAACCTTCCTTTTGTGGTCATAAACTTGTGTTAAAATTTCATAGATTTCTATTCTCTTTTACTAAAGTTAGAGTGCGAAAACTAAAAGTATTCGGACGACGACGACGACGCCAACGTAATACCAATATACGATCAATTGCGGTCGTATAAAAACTAGCTGACCTTGGTCTATGTGCATATTAACAATGAACACATATAAATTCATGACAAAATGGTATTTTGGTGATGGTAATGTGTTTGTAGATCTTTCTTTACTGAACATTCTTGTTGCTACAATTACCTCTATCTATAATGAACTTGGCCCAGTAATTACAGTGGAAAATATTTCCTAAAAATTTACAAAAATTAACAAAAATTTATGACAAGAGTGCACACGCTGAAATGTCTCGCCTTCTATACTAATCATTGATATTATGTTGATAGTCCTAAGTATAAAGTTAAGCTTTATAACAACTGTCACATAAACTTAACATTAACCAAGATAACTAAACAAAGACCAATGAACCTTGAAAATGAGGTCAAGGTCAGATGAACCATGCCAGGCAGACATGTACAGCTAGCAATGCTTCTATACAACATATATAGTTGACCTATTACTTATAGTTTAAGAAAAATAGACCAAAACACAAAAACTTAACACAGTGCAATGAACCGTGAAAATAAGGTCACGGTCAAATAAAACCTGCGCGACTGACATAAAGATCATAAAATATTTCCATACACCAAATATAGTTGACCTATAGCATATAGTATTAGATAAAAAGACCACAACTCAAAAACTTAACATTGACCACTGAACCATGAAAATGAGGTCAAGGTCACATGACATCTGCCCGCTAGACATGTACACCTTACAATCATTCCATACAACAAATATAGTAGACCTATTGCATATAGTATGAGAAAAACAGACCAAAACACAAAAATTTAACTATAACCACTGAACCATGAAAATGAGGTCAAGGTCAGATGACACCTGCCAGTTGGACATGTACACCTTACAGTCCTTCCATACACCGAATATACTAGCCCTATTGCTTATAGTATCTGAGATATGGACTTGACCACCAAAACTTAACCTTGTTCACTGATCCATGAAATGAGGTCATGGTCAAGTGAAAACTGTCTGACAGACATGAGGACCTTGCAAGGTACGCATATATATAAAATATAGTTATCCTATTACTTATAATAAGAGAGAATTCAACATTACAAAAAATTTGAACTTTTTTTTCAAGTGGTCACTGAACCATGAAAATGAGGTCAAGGACATTGGACATGTGACTGAGGGAAACTTCGTAACATGAGGCATCTATATACAAAGTATGAAGCATCCAGGTCTTCCACCTTCTAAAATATAAAGCTTTTAAGAAGTTAGCTTACACCGCCGCCGCCGCCATAGCCGCCACCGCCGTAGCCGCCGCCGGATCACTATCCCTATGTCGAGCTTTCTGCAACAAAAGTTGCAGGCTCGACAAAAATTGTTAACAATTGACTATAAAGGGCAATAACTTCTTAAGGGGTCAATTGACAATTTTGGTCATATTGACTTATTTGTAGATCTTATTTTGCTGAACATTATTGCTGTTTACAGTTTATCTCTATCTATAATAATATTCAAGATGATAACCAAAATCTGCAAAATTTCCTTCAAATTACTTATTTCGGGACAGCAACCCAACAACCGGTTGTCCGATTCATTTGAAAGTTTCAGGGCAGATAGATTTTCACTTGATGAACAATTTTACCCTATGTCAGATTTGCTCTAAATGCTTTGGTTTCAGAGATAGAAGCCAAAATCTACATTTCACCCCTTTGTTCTGTTTTTAGCCATGGCGGCCATCTTGGTTGGTTGGCCGGGTCACGCCACACATTTTTAAACTAGATACCCCAAAGATGAAGTTTGGATTAATTTGGCCCAGTCGTTACAGAGGAGAAGATTTTTGTAAAAGCTAACGACGACGGACCACGACGACAACGACGGACGCAAAGTGATTGGAAAAGGGCCAGGTGAGCTAAAAAGTGTGAAAGCACCTGATACATGCTAGACTCTATCTCACAGCCCCTGTGTTGACTAGTTAGGGGTACAGTTATTTAATATCTTGGAGCACTGCCACTGGTTTTAAATCAAGCAATGCATATATACAAACCTGCAAACTGTCACTATTTGCGGGGGATTTCCCCCATGGAGGCTCCCAAATTGAAATTTTGAAAGCACAATTTTGTCCACAATTTAAACAAAACAATTAATTTTACTATGACTTAAGGCTTATAAAAGTATGGAGAAGCCAAAAAAACACCATTAAAATGTATTTGCAGCTCCCCTTGAAGGTTTTTTTAGGACTATGACAGCCATCTTGCATGCAAAACCCGCATGGGTATTTTGAAAAGTTGACAGGTATGCATATATTTAATGAACAAAGGAAATAAAGGGATGTGTTTTTGTTTAAAATCATTAATATAATTGAGAATTGAGAGCTCTTCCAAGCAGCAACAAAATCTGACACCTAGCATGCCCTGTACCCTATCAAATCAGAAATCAACTCCACACTGTTCTCAGAAAAAATATATATGAACCAAAATTTAAGAAAAATCACACATGACTAACACTGACTAGAGGTTCCTGCCTTTGGACAGGCGCATGATTGCGGAATAGTTAAACATGTTCTGTGAAATCTCAACCCCTTGTTTTCCTATAGCCGATATGGTAAAAAACATACATGCAAGAAGCACTTAATATACAGTGATTTTATTCTGATGCAAAATGATGCAAATGTTAAAACATCACTGCAAGTGCAAATATGTATCAAACAATATTCGTTGGTAGATAAATTTTTTATGATCACTTGTCAATGTATTATCTATAAATTATCCTTAAAACCAATCAGGGGCAGATTCATCCGATTTGATAAAAATACATACCATACTCTCCTTTTCTTATTCTTTTAACCTACAAAATATAATATAATATGATAAATACAAAAAGATGTATATACTTGTCGAATAAAAAAACAGTTTGGTATTGTTGGGTTATACTTTGAATCTTATTTCAATAATACTTTATAATAAGCAAGTGGAGACACATTATTGTTCTTATTATTTTGATGGACTTAAATCTTTATAGCAATTTTTGACTTAACAGTTCCATAAAGTAACGGCCTAGTCAAATTCCATATACAATACTGTGTATGCAAACAATTTGACAAAGAATTAGGTTATTTTGGCTTTTTTACAGATACAAAATAGTTCAATATTGTGTTTTAATTAGCATAATTAAGATCAAATCAATGTTCTGACTAGAAAAATTTTGGGCCCATATGCTAATTATTTATCCTGAATGGTAATCTAACAACCAAATTTATATCAATATATATCTTTTTGACCTACTGATGGAACAGAGCTAACGACATGTAATACATGCATAGCACATGTAAACCTTTTTTTTTCTTCTATTAAATAATCTATAGATATTTCTATATGAAGAGATTGTGAAAAGAGAGAGAGAGAGAGAGAGAGAGAGAGAGAGAGAAAGTCGCTATATGTCTGCTATAAGTTTATCATATAAGACAAATGCAAAAAAAGTACACATTGTCATTTAAGGGCAATAACTTTAATAAGAGGTCGTCTGGCGATCTCCATCATTTTTCTTAAATGTAGATATTGTCTTGTTGATAATTTTTCCCTATCTATCCATTATTTTTTTAAGATATAAGGCAGATATGCAAAATATTGGTATCAAAAGAGGGACGGAAGATACCAAAGGGACAGTCAAACTCATAAATCTAAAATAAAATGACAACGCCATGGCTAATAAACAGCTGCGCCATGAGCGCATGATACGCCCGACGTCTTGTCTGGAAGTTTTATGCAATAATCATAAATAATTTCTGAGGAAGTTTTAAGCAATAACCATTTATTGTTTTTGAGACACGGCGGGACATGTGAAACCCCCGCCCCCCCCCCCCCTGTTTTTTTTTTACAAATATCACTAAAATAAAATTTTGAATCAAACCAAAAAGTATACAGATCTTTAAATTAGTATAACAAAGAAGTGTGTACAGTTTCAAGCAATAATCATAAATTGTTTTTGAGATACGGCGCGACATGTAAAAAAAAAACCCTCCCCTTTTTTACAAAATACTCAATAACCCAAAAATAAAATTTTGAGTCATTACCAAAAAGTATACAGATCTTTAGATTAATATAACAAAGAAGTGTGTAAAGTTTTAAGCAATAATCATAAATCGTTTTTGAGATACGGCACGACATGTAAAAAACCCCTCCCCCTTTTTTTTACAAAATACTCAATAACTCAAAAATGAAATTTTGAATCATCACCAAAAAGTATACAGATCTTTAGATTAATATAACAAAGAAGTGTGTAAAGTTTTAAGCAATAATCATAAATCATTTTGAGATACGGTGCAACATGTAAAAAAACCCTCCCCTTTTTTACAAAATACTCAAAAACTCAAAAATGAAATTTTGAATCATCACCAAAAAGTATACAGATATTAAGATTAATATAACTAAGAAGTGTGTAAAGTTTTAAGCAAGAAACGTTTTTGAGATACGGTGCGACATGTGAAAAAAAGCACACCCCTGTTTTAGTTACAAAGTGCCGTAACTCAAAAAGTTTAAATCTTATTTTCACCAAAAAGTATACAGATCATTTGACCATCATAAGAAACAACTATATTAAGTTTCATGAAATTTGGATAAGTCGTTCTCAAGTTACGGTGCGACATGTTTACGCCGGACAGACGGACGGACACCGGACATTTGTATACCATAATATGTCCCGTCAAAATTTTGACGGGCGTATAAAAATGAAAAAAGGTAAACAGACAAACAATAGTACACATGACACAACATAGAAAACTAAAGAATAAACAACACGAACCCCACCAAAAACTAGGGGTGATCTCAGGTGCTCCAGAAGGGTAAGCAGATCCTGCTCCACATGTGGCACCGTCATGTTGCTTATGTGATAACAAATCCGGTAAATAGTTATAAGTAGTCAACTAACGATTTTGTCTATGTTGACTCATTTGTAATACTTGCTGATTCTTTTAATTCTAAAGTTTCTCTCTACCTACATCAGTTTTCAAAATTAAATTAAAAAACGATAATTGATAGACTTTGTCATTTAAGGGCAATAACTCTTGTCAGTAGTAATCTGACAGGTTTGGCGTAGTTAGAGAATTGGTTGATCTCAACATTTGGAAAATTTTTGCTGGTTGTAGAATTTCTTTATTTATATCAGTTTCAAAATAGAAATCAAAACTTGCATTTACCTCTATGTTCTTTTTCAGCCAAGCTCGCCATTTTTGATAGTAGGCAGGGTCATCAGACTTGTAAATTGATACCCTTTTTAGAATTGTGGCCATGATTGTTTATATTAGACCAGTAGTTTCAGAGAAAAAGATTCTTGAAAAATTAAAAAGAAAACGGACGACAGACTCTAAGTAATGAGAAAAGCTCATTTGGCCTACAGGGGCAGGTGAGCTTACAAAACAAAATTAACGGTAGCTTCCATTTATCAATCCTATCAAAAACGTAAAGTTTTAAGGAATATCAATCCAGGCATATTGGGGTTAGTGTATGCACATATTTCAGTCAGTTGGTAATCGATGAAAATGGGCATATTCTTGGCAAAATGATATTCATAATCAAATGATATTCTGATTAACATTCAATTTGTTGAATTGTTCATGAATTAACACAAACTGCTCATGATCCGTTCATACTTGTTGTTCATAAATAATTGCTCATGAAAGTTCATTATTCTGTTTCATGACCCTTATGATAAAATTCAGAAAATAGACATGATCCATAAAGGTACTTAAACAGGTCATAACAGGTTTAACAAGAATTTTAAGAATTTCTAACGAAGTTGATGAATAATTTGAATTCATTACAGGTTCTTTACAATTTCTAAAAAAAAGGGGAATATTAAATATTTTCATTCAAGATGTTCAAGAATATTTTGAAATATTAATTCAAGATAAACAACTTTATTTTTTTCATGAACTACATCGAAGAACACACCAAAGAAATTTATGCAGGAACATTGTCAAAGACATACTTTTTAAAAGAAGTGTCTATTTATCTTTTACAGTTTTTAAGACAGTAGTCCAAACACAGGTCAGCCATTGTTTAGTCTCCTTCCGACATACTTGTATCGATTCCCAAAGCCATACTCGCATAAGCTGTTAAGGACTAGCCGAAATTCAATCCCTTAAGTGTTCTCACCAGAAAGGGGATTGAATCAGACATTGTATTGATAATTCTTGAAGAATTTTAGTGAACAAAAATGAAATTGAAAATTCATCCAATATTTTAAAACTTTATATGACCTTTATTGGAAGCGTTTTATAATAGTATCTCATCATAACACACGTCACTAAAAATTGATCAGAAAATTAAGTTTGTTAGTTTGGATATCATGAAATGAAAGATTTTGAATGTTTTAACTACATAAGGTGATCATTTATTGACCTATTGTTATATCTCTTTAACTATAAGTCATCCATGCAACATCCCTCTTATTTCTGTCTTCTAAGGAAATGTTGTCTTCCATATAAAAACTTCCACACATTGTTGTTTGATTCCTAATATTCCTGTTTTAATGAATACAAAATATTCTCAACTTGGACAGACAAGATTAAGAAATGTTGATAATAACAATGACAACGCAGCCTACAGAAAGGAGGAACATACAGAAAATTATTCATGTGTTGCAGGAATTGTCTGTGAGAATTAAAGTATGCATGGGTTGTTAAAACACATCAGAAATGTTAAATAACATAATTTGTACTACTGTGAAATCATATATTTGCATGGTTACCCAATTTCATGGATTTGGAAAACTTGGATGTTGATATTTATTTACTTTCATGGTTTTACCACAGTCTGTGTTAAATCCCAAGGAAAATATGTCTTCAACATGTTTAATTAAACATTTTATTTCTTGGTTAACTTATACCCGAGAAATCTTTAAAAAAAAGTATCAACGAATAATAATGCATCGGCAGTATGTCTACAGATTGATTACATGTTGCAATAGCTATCACACATTTATCATTCATACTGTTACAGGTAAAATTAGATAATAGAAAAAAAACAAACTATTTAGGCCCAGCTTCCACAATGCTACAATACATATAATTGTTTTCACTCTATATGAACATAATCTATTTCTATGATTTGGTTAGACAGTTATGTAAACCCATAATTCATTTAAGTGTAGTTTACAGCAGAGGTCAACATATTGGTTGATCTAAAACAGTCAGTCAGAATGAAATTATTAAAAGCAAAATGTTTCATGTGTTATGCTAGACAGCAACCATTTGACTTCCAGGGGGGGGGGGAGGGCTATGTTTTTTTTTGTTCCCTAAGTGTATCAAAATAGTTTACCTGACAAAGGGTATGAGTCGATACATCCATATCTGTTAAAGCTTTTGCTAGGTTGCTGAATCTTCCTGAGTATTTTTCCCGCCAGTTGACCAGTATTCTATACTTGACAATATCAATCCAACGATAATCAGTTACGAGTTTCTCCCATTCTTTCAAAGTCATACCAAGATGTATGGCCAACTTTTGTATTGTGGATTCGTCACAACCTGATGAGAATCGTTGAAGCTCAACATCACTTGGAATTTGATCCAAAGCATCATCTCGTAAACCTACAATTATACAAACTTTCATAGTATAGTGAATTTAGCCCTTTGACAAGTGTTATGTTTTTGGGTCACAACAGATGAAAATGCATTTACTACATATTGTAGTGTTTGGTAAAAACAAGAGTGCACACGCTGAAATGTCTCACCTTCTTTACTTATCATTGATATTATGTTGATAGTCCTAAATATAAAGCTTTATTACAACTGTCACATAAATTTAACATTAACCAAGACAACTAAACATTGACCAATGTACCATATAAAAATGAGGTCAAGGTCCAATGAACAATGCCAGGCAGACATGTACAGCTAACAATTCTTCCATACAACAAATATAGTTGACCTATTGCTAATAGATTGAGAAAAACAGACCAAGACTCAAATAAAACCTGCACGACTGACATATAGATCATTAAATATTTCAATACATCAAATATAGTTGACCTTTTGCATATAGAATAAGAAAAAAAGACCAAAACTCAAAAACTTAAATTTGACCACTGAACCATGAAAATGAGGTCAAGGTCAGATGACACCTGCCAGCTAGACATGTACACCTTACAATCATTCCATACACCAAATATAGTAGACCTATTGCATACAGTATAAGACCAGGTGCTCCGCAGGGCGCAGCTTTATACGACCGCAGAGGTCGAACCCTGAACAGTTGGGGCAAGTATGGACAAAACATTCAAGCGTGATACAGCTCTGAATTTAGATTGTGATCAAATTTTTGACATTACATGGTTTTTTTTACACAAAACAAATGTCAAGATTTTACAAGTCAATTAAAGATTTCTTCTTCAAACTTATTTAAATCTAAAATTAAATAGTTGACACAGCATAGGTTTCTGACACAGAATGAATGAGGTCTAATGAACTTAAAATTTTTTTTTGCCTTTGAGCAATTCACTATGCTGTTGAATATTAATCCTCTCAAAAAAATGTTTGAAGAAATTTTCTTTTTATTTATGAAATCTGAAATGAGAAAAATTTAACACCCCCCCCCCCCCCCCCATTTTTTTTTCACATCCCCGTTTCCCTTTTTCCAAAACTGATATCAATTCAAAATTCTAATGGAGTTTGCAACAATAACTACTCTTTTAAATACATCATAAAATATTAAAATGTAAAATAAAGTGCTTGTTATCACTGAATGGTAAAGATTGGTTGGTAGTAAAAGTGAATATACATTGTTTATTGTATAAAACAATAAAAAAAACTTCATCAGCAACATTTTATATTGGCAAATTTCCAATGAAGTTATTTACATAAAGTTATTGGCAAATAAAAATAGAAAATGACATCATAGTCATGTCTGGCAAATGTCCAACATACATTATCTAAAAACATTTTAGATAACATGGATAAGATAAGGAAAAAAAGCTTCATCAGCAACATTTTATATTGGCAAATTTCCAATGAAGTTATTTACATAAAGTTATTGGCAAATAAAAATAGAAAATGACATCATAGTCATGTCTGGCAAATTTCCAACATATATTATCAACTACTATTCTATACAAAGAAAGATAACTCCAATTGAAAATTAATTGCTTTTGCACAATATTGTGCAATTAGATATTTCTTGCTATTGTGCAATACTGTGCAACTGAAAATTTCTTGCTATTGCACAATACTTGATATGGAATCCTGATTTGGACCAACTTGAAAACTGAGCCCATAATCAAAAATCAAAGTACATGTTTAGATAAAGCATATCAAATAAGCCCAAGAATTTAATTTTTGTTAGAATCAAACTTAGTTTAATTTTGGACCCTTTGGACCTTAATGTAGACCAATTTGAAAACTGGACCAAAAATTAAGAATCTACATACACAGTTAGATTTGGCATATCAAAGAACCCATTTATTCAATTTTTGATGAAATCAAACAAAGTTTAATTTTGGACCCCCATTTGAACCAACTTGAAAACTAGGCCAATAATTAAAAATCTAAGTACATTTTTAAATTCAGCATATCAAAGAACCCCAAGGATTCAATTTTTGTTAAAATCAAACTAAGTTAAATTTTGGACCCTTTGGACCTTAATGTAGACCAATTTGAAAACGGGACCAAAAATTAAGAATCTACATACATAGTTAGATTCTGCATATCAAAGAACCCGAATTATTCAATTTTTGATGAAATCACACAAAGTTCAATTTTGGACCCTTTGGGCCCCTAATTCCTAAACTGTTGGGACCTTAACTCCCAAAATCAAACCCAACCTTCCTTTTATGGTCATAAACCTTGTGTTTAAATTTCATAGATTTCTATTTACTTATACTAAAGTTATGGTGCAAAAACCAAGAATAATGCTTATTTGGGCCCTTTTTTGGCCCCTAATTCCTAAACTGTTGGAACCAAAACTCCCAAAATCAATCCCAACCTTCCTTTTGTGGTCATAAACCTTGTCTTAAAATTTCATTGATTTCTATTCACTTTTACTAAAGTTAGAGTGCGAAAACTAAAAGTATTCGGACGACGACGACGACGACAGACGCAAGACGACGACGACGCCAACGTGATAGCAATATACGACCAAAAAATTAAAATTTTTGCGGTTGTATAAAAAACAGACCAAAACACAAAAACTTAACTATAACCACTGAACCATGAAAATGAGGTCAAGGTCAGATGACACCTGCCAGTTGGACATGTACACCTTACAGTCCTTCTATACACCGAATATACAAGACCTATTGCTTATAGTATCTGAGTTATGGACTTGACCACCAAAACTTAACCTTGTTCACTGATCCATGAAATGAGGTTGAGGTCAAGTGAAAACTGTCTGACGGGCACGCACATACCAAATATAGTTATCCTACTACTTATAATAAGAGAGAATTTAACATTACAAAAAATCTTATCTTTTTTTTCAAGTAGTCACTGAACCAAGAAAAGGACATTGGACATGTGACGGACGGTAACTTTGTAAAATGAGGCATCTATATACAAAGTATGAAGAATCCAGGTCTTCCACCTTCTAAAATATAAAGTTTTTAAGAAGTGAGCTAACACCGCTGCCGGATCACTATCCCTATATCGAGCTTTCTGCAACTAAAGTTGCAGGCTCGACAAAAATTAAAACGGAGGCATACAAGATCAATAGGTCATTCAATTTGCATTATATGTGGAGGAAAAACTGCCATAAAAATGGCAAAACATAGAAGAATACAAAGACAAACAGCACCCTTCAAAACATTATGCAGGAAAAAATGAAGAATGGGTTCATGGAAAACAGATAATGCCCCAGATGCATATACAATTATATAGAAGCATAACATGAGAACGGTAAAAGTGACGCCACCCAAAGTAGAACTTGTTCTGTGATGATTGGAATTACACATAGTGTATCAGTTTTATAACATTAAGTTGAGGCAACCAAAGTTAGAGACGGAAACAAAACCAATTGTGGACATATATACAGACGGACAAGGATTATTGGAACATAACTATGTTAAACAGTGACAAAGATATTAAACAAAGACCAATTAAACTATTTTGAAACTGACATAGATGTTTATATTGGATAACATTTACATTGCCATTATAATTGCAAAGACATATATTTTAGAAAGTATGTACAGAAATACAACATATGGAAAAGGATGAAAATAGCTAACATGGTCTTAAAAACTTTATAACACAATTATCTTTCCACAATGCCTTTGTCAAACGATTAACATAGTATCGCCTTTAGATTTTGATTAACAAACACATCATGCACATTATCTACCTATTACAGATTTAACCAAATAAAAATATTACCTTGACAATTCTGTTCACACTGTTCTTGTTCTTTTTCCTGTGAAAAGAATTGTATACAAATGAATAATAAAAATCAAACAGGACCAAAACAGAATAGCCAATTACCATACATTATGAACGCTTGTGCTTTTATATTTGGTTTCTCTTGTATGCAATAGTTATAACATACACTTGATTGTTTACTTCTCCGTGATTTGGCGGGAAATGTTAATTTAATAATAACACTGCTCCTTTTTTTTTTTTTTGTAATAGTTCTGCTGATTTCATAAGAAAATGATTTAAAAACTAATTTTTCAATTTTCTATCTTGTTGTTATTTTCCTTAGAATGTATTTACTAATAATATTACCATATAATACACCTAATACCAATGAATGTATACCTTATCTTGATTCCAAACAGCAAAGTGTCCTGCTCTGTGTGTTTGTTTATGTTCGTCACAAACCCATTCATTGGTCTGCAAAGCTTCTTCTTCACTGATGAAGCATTTCAGATTTGAACATGAATATTCAATATGGAAAGGTGATTGTTGGCTGCGTTTTACATCGATTGTGGATTGATAGAAATCTGAAATTCTCTCCATTGTTGTAACCAAGCATTCCTTAACTCCAGTGGCAATATCTGGTACTATGAGTCCAGCTGAGGTTTTATGGACTATGTAAAGAAGAATTTTGTTGCCTTCAACACATACTACAATATCATGTACCTTGTCAAATGAGACAACAATGAATCCTGAAAAGAGGAGTTTTCTCCCTTCATACTGCTTTAAAGTCCACATGCTCAAACATGCACTGATCATACGATTGGGCAAAGCTGGTGGTATAACAGTTCCTTTAAAAACAAACGCCAAACATATAGCTCTCTCTGGTGTACATTGTGTGTTCATGAAGCTGGTGGTATTTCTTTGTGTGACCATACAGGGAACAAAGAAGTTATCTACTGGTAACCGACTTCCTGTAGCTATGTCATATCTCCTTTGCTCTGCCAGAATATCTAAATGAATGAGGATGTTGAATATAAACTCTTTGTACGGTAAAACTGCACGGAAGTCCTTCTGTTTCCAGATCTGAAACAGGTCTTCTCGGCGTATTATCCCACTTTCTGACATTCTTCTGAAAGTTTGCTGTAATTCTTTTCTCTTTGGCCAAAATCCTATATCTGAAAAAAAAAAAATATTTGTGTAGGAACGATATTATAGTTTAATGACTATAACTATTCATTGGTCAACTTTAACGGAATTCTACAGCAGTCTGTGTATCATTACATTAATCAACAAGAATGTGTCCCCAGTACACGAATGCCCCACTCGCACTATCATTTTCTATGTTCAGTGGACCGTGAAATTGGGGTAAACCCTCTAATTTGGCATTAAAATTAAAAAGATCATATCATAGGGAACATGTATACTAAGTTTGAAGTCGATTGGACTTCAACTTCATCAAAAACTACCTTGACCAAAAACTTTAACCTGAAGTGGGACAGACGGACGGACGGACGAACGAACGGACAGACGGACGAACAGACGAACGGACGCACAGACCAGAAAACATAATGCCCCTCTACTATCGTAGGTGGGGCATAAAAATAATGATGCCCAAACAATATAATGCATGAACGCTGCAAGGTAAATGAAAGGTGGGTACGAATGCAAACAAAAGGTTGCATGTTGTCATATTCTAAACAAACCATGTGTAAAGGTTGCATTTTGTCATATTCCTGACAAATTATAAAAATAGGTACAGTAGCATGTATCATCAACTGTCAATAATCCCTGTTTAGTACTAGTATACACGATATCTTTTTCTGTACCTTGTAAAGGCTGTCATAATAATTAGGTGGGCTTATTTTAAAAGTATAATCGACATAAAACTTTGAATGTCTTTTACTTATCTTTTGTCCTTCTTTTACAATAATAGCTTGCCACTGTGATTCCAATTATGGCTTGTGTCATTATGGTACGATAGGCAAAATATGCTTCAAAGTTCCAGCCAGATATACCATGGTCAAATAAAACTAGAGGCTCTCAAGAGCCTGTGTCACTCACCTTGGTCTATGTGCAGATTAAACAATGGACACAGATAAATTCATGACAAAATTGTGTTTTGGTGATTGTGATGTGTTTGTAGATATTACTCTACTGAACATTCTTGTTGCTACAATTATCTCTATCTATAATGAACTTGGCCCAGTTATTACAGTGGAAAATATTTTCTAAAAATTTACAACCAGATGCTCCGCAGGGCGCAGCTTTATACGACCGTATAGGTTGACCCCTGAACGGTTGGGGCAAGTATGGACACAACATTCAAGCTGGATTCAGCTCTAAATTTGGATTGTGATTAAATAGTTGACACAGCATAGGTTTTGGACACAGAATGAATGTGGTCTAATAAACTTAAAATATTTTTTTTGTCTTTGAGCAATCACTTTGCTGTTGAATATTAATTTAATCCTCTCAAAAAAATGTTTGAAGAAATTTTCTTTTTATTTATGAAATCTGAAATGAGAAAAATTAACCCCCCCACCATTTTTTTTTCACATCCCCCTTTCCCTTTTTTCAAAACTGATCTCAATTCAAATTTCTAATGGAGTTTGCAACAATAACTACTCATTTAAATACATCATAAAATATTAAAATGTAACAAAAAGTGCTTGTTATCACTGAATGGTAAAGATTGTTTTAATTTATCAGTTGGTAGTAAAAGTGAATATACATTGTGTATTATATAAAACAATGATTTAAGTTGATTCAACTACTATTCTGGACAAAGAAAGATAACTCCAATCAATTGAAAATGTCTTGCTATTGCACACAATTGTGCAATTAGATATTTCTTGCTATTGCGCAATACTGTGCAATTGAAAATATTTGCTATTGCACAATACTGTGCAATTGAAGATTTCTTGCTATTGCACAATACTGTGCAATTGAACATTTTTTGCTATTACACAATACTGTGCAATTGAAGATTTCTTGCTATTGCTGAATACTGTGCAATTGAAAATTTCTTGCTATTGCACAATACTTAATATAATAATTTTGGATCCTGATTTGAACCAACTTGAAAACTGGGCCCATAATCAAAAATCTAAGTACATGATTAAATTCAGCATATCAAAAAAGCCAAAGAATTCAATTTTTATTAAAATCAAACTTAGTTTAATTTTGGACCCTTTGGTATTTAATGTAGACCAATTTGAAAACGGGACTAAAAATTAAGAATCTACATACACAGTTAGATTTGGCATATCAAAGAACCCCAATTATTCAATTTTTGATGAAATCAAACAAAGTTTAATTTCGGACCCCGATTTGGACCAACTTAAAAACTGGGCCAAAAATCAAAAATCTAAGTACATTTTTAGATTCAGCATATCAAAGAACCCCAAGGATTCGATTTTTGTTAAAATCAAACTAAGTCTAATTTTGGACCCTTTGGACCTTAATGTAGACCAATTGGAAAACGGGACCAAAAGTTAAGAATCTACATACACAGTTAGATCCGGCATATCAAAGAACCCCAATTATTCAATTTTTGATGAAATCAAACAAAGTTTAATTTTGGACCCCGATTTGGACCAACTTAAAAACTGGGCCAATAATAAAAAATCTAAGTACATTTTTAGATTCAGCATATCAAAGAACCCCAAGGATTCGATTTTTGTTAAAATCAAACTAAGTCTAATTTTGGACCCTTTGGACCTTAATGTAGACCAATTGGAAAACGGGACCAAAAGTTAAGAATCTACATACACAGTTAGATCCGGCATATCAAAGAACCCCAATTATTCAATTTTTGATGAAATCACACAAAGTTCAATTTGGACCCTTTGGGCCCCTTATTCCTAAAAACCTGTTGAGACCAAAACTCCTAAAATCAAACCCAACCTTCCTTTTATGGTCATAAACCTTGTGTTTAAATTTCAAAGATTTCTATTTACTTATACTAAAGTTATGGTGCGAAAACCAAGAATAATGCTTACTTGGGCCCCTTTTTGGCCCCTAATTCCTAAACTGTTCAGACCTCAACTCCCAAAATCAATCCCAACCTTCCTTTTGTGGTCATAAAACCTTGTGTCAAAATTTCATAGATTTCTATTTACTTAAACTAAAGTTATAGTGCGAAAACCAAGAAAATGCTTATTTGGGCCCTTTTTGGCCCCTAATTCCTACAATTTTGGGACCAAAACTCCCAAAATCAATCCCAACCTTCCTTTTGTGGTTATAAACCTTGTGTTAAAATTTCATAGATTTCTATTCACTTTTACTAAAGTTAGAGTGCGAAAACTAAAAGTATTCGGACGACGACGCCAACGTGATAGCAATATACGACGAAAAATTAAAATTTTTGCGGTCGTATAAAAATTTATAAAAATTGTTAAAAAATGACAATAAAGGGCAATAACTCCTTAAGGGGTCAACTAACCTTTTTGGTCATGTTGACTTATTTGTGGATCTAACTTTGCTGAACACATTATTGCTGTTTACAGTTTATCTCTATCTATAATAATATTCAAGATAATAACCAAAAACAGCAAAATTTCCCTTAAAAATTCCAATTCAGGGGCAGCAACCAAACAACCAGTTGTCGGATTTATTTGAAAATTTCAGGGCAGATAGATCTTGACTTGCAAAACAATTAAACCCCCATGTCTGAATTGCTCTTAATGCTTTGGTTTCAGAGTTATAAGCCAAAAACTACATTTTACCCCTATGTTCTATTTTTAGCCATGGTGGCCATCTTGGTTGGTTGGACAGGTCTCGCCACACATTTTTTAAACTAGATACCCCAATGATGATTGTGGCCAAGTTTGGTTTAATTTGGCCCAGTAGTTTCAGAGGAGAAGATTTTTGTAAAAGCTAACGACGCCGGACGACGCCCGACGCAAAGTGATGAGAAAAGCTCACTTGGCCCTTCGGGCCAGGTGAGCTAAAAAAGTATAACATTGTAGACTAAAAATTATTACACACAATCCTTATGAGGATGAACTTTTCTTCCAAATGGTCTAAGTATTCAAAATGGCATTCAATTCTCAAAAACAAATAAAAGTAAACATCAAATTTCTAATGGCCATACTCATAACTGGTATAGAAGTCATCTGACAGTTTTGATGTTGATAAAGAGTAGGTAGATTGTAACATTATAAACAAGTCTGCTTTTGTCAGACTTGCTCTGTCTTTTAAATGTTTTATTATAAAAAACAAAAATTGCATGTTATCCTTTTTTAGCCATGGCAAATTTTTTGTTTGCAGTCGAGGACAATATTTAAAATATAACATATGGTGTATCATTTTACTGTTTTTGTCGGATATGACAATCAAAGTTATTGTTCTTATCTGACGCCTTGTTTCTATTTTTACGGATATTGACGCTATCTTTCTATTTATCTGTATATTGACGGCCTATATAAAAAGTTCTTGCTTAATTTAGTTGATTCGGAGTTTTTAAGAAGTGTATGTTAAATGCAGATAATAAGAATACAGGAATGCTTAACCTATTCATACAATAATCTGTTGTCTGCTATTTGGTCGGGTTGTTGTGGCTTTGACACATTCCCCATTTCCTTTCCCAATTTTATTAATGTACGGAGAAAAAAATATGACTTATCCAACCAGGTATGAGTTCATTTAATACAGTAAAAAAAGCTTAATAGAACTTATGATTAAGGGTGTAGAAAATCTGACGACAGCCAATCCTACCAAGTAAGCGAAACCTAATCGCGAACAGTGTCTGAATACTGATGTGCTTCAGACGGACAGACGTTCATAAAAAAGGGTTACCATTTATTTTTACATTGTGGGCAACATCGAAGGATAATAAAGAAAACCATAAGGACATACAAGAAACAATATTTATCAGCATGGACATGAAATAAGCCATAAAACAGTTTTGGTCAATGCTCTGATTAATTACAACAATGGTATTTACATGAAATAAGACAGCAACTTTTAGTTTTCAATTGATAAATACCTGTCACAAAAGATCTCATAACCTCAACCATGAGTAGTGGGTTAATTATTACATGATCTCGGAGCTGAAGGGTATCAAAGTAGATAAGCTTTCCAAGAGAATGTTGAAAGTGTAGGAAGTCATTAAGTTGTTCTACATCCAGGACGGACACCTTGCTGATTGAATTCAATTCTTTAAGTTCTACCAATCGCAGGATCTGCTTTCCTGTAGCTACCATTTCAGCAATCTCGAGTTCAAGGGGAACACATGCGTTCGGCATTTTCTCCCCCCAACACGGATGGTCGAAAGTAAGCTCTGTAATGGCTTTCTTCAGGGTTTCAATTTCTTGATCATTTTTATCAGTGGCATTGACGAATATTTGTTTGTCAAGAACAAGATGAGTTCTGCCCTCGTGATCCTTAAATAATTCCTCCACTTCGCTGTACAACAGATCACGTCTGGTTTCTACATCCTCCTGCCAAAAAATAATCATCATTAAGTACAGATTGTAAGGCTGAATATGATGTTGTTGATAATGGTTAACATCATACTTTTCTCTTTAGAACAATATGATATAATTATTATTTAAAGAACTGTTTAAAGTGCCTTTACAATCATTCATTGACAAAACTGTTGTACAAGAATATCGGTTTTTGTTTTGTTTTATAAAATATGTGTCATAGATAGTTACACAACAACACTGGTAACTTTTTTTATTTGTTTCTATAGTCTTTTAATTTTTTGGACAATGGGATTGCCCTAAAATGTGGATTGTTTTTGTTTAACCTTTTTTTGTATTTTGAGCAAAAACTAAGGAAGACGGAGAGCAATTAAACAGTCTTCATAATCAGCAATGCAAGATCAACAAAACAGAGATTTTTTTCTTGAGTTCTATTATTGTATACTTTGTTGTGGGATGTCCTTTGTTGAATAGTTATCAAAGCTTATGATTTGATACGTCAGGTGCGTGTTTAGTCTACATTACGACTCATCAGTGACGCTCAGATCGAACTAGATATAAAGCCAATAAAGTGAATTGAAGAGCATTGACATGATTAAGCATCTACAAATCCAAAAAATTGTTTAAAGACGGCCAAGGTAATCTATGACTGGGATACGACAATCCTAAATATTTCGAATAATTTATAGATTTGTCAACAGTAAGATTAAAACTAGAGGCTCTAAAGAGCCTGTGTCGCTCACCTTGGTCTATGTGAATATTAAACAAAGGAAGCAGATGGATTCATGACAAAATTGTGTATTGGTGATGGTGATGTGTTTGTACGTCTTACTTTACTGAACATTCTTGCTGCTTACAGTTATCTCTATCTATAATGAACTTATCCCAGTAGTTTCAGTGGAAAATGTTAGTAAAAATTTACAAATTTTATAAAAATTGTTAAAAATTGACTATAAAGGACAATAACTCCTTAGGGGGTCAATTGATCATTTCAGTCATGTTGACTGATTTGTAAATCTTACTTTGTTGAACATTATTGCTGTTTACAGTTTATCTCTATCCATAATAATATTCAAGATAATAACCAAAAACAGTAAAATTTCCTTAAAATTACCAATTTAGGGGCAGCAACCAAACAAAGGGTTGTCCGATTCATCTGAAAAATTTCAGGGCAGATAGATCTTGACCTGATAAACAATTTTACCCATGTCAGATTTGCTCTAAATGCTTTGGTTTTTGAGTTATAAGCCAAATACTGCATATTACCCCTATGTTCTATTTTTAGCCATGGCGGGTCACCGGACACATTTTTTAAACAAGTTACCCCAAGGATGATTGTGGCCATGTTTGGTTTAATTTGGCCCAGTAGTTTCAGAGGAGAAGATTTTTGTAAAGTTAAGGACGATGGACGACGACGGACACCGGACAACGGACGCAAAGTGATGGGAAAAGCTCACTTGGCCCTTTGGGCCCGGTGAGCTAAAAATGATCATATAATTGATATTCAGATCAACATCGAAGTGTTGATTACCCTCTGGTACGAAAAAAAGGATAACATTTAATTTTGAAATGATTTAAAAAAAAGATTAGTAGACACATCATCAACTATTATTGTGATCAAATTAATCAAGGATCATAACACAAACACACTAGTGTGATATGCGTTTTCTTCATGTGGATATTAAATCAACTTATCGTCCTTCCCCCCGCCTATATCACCCTGCTCTGTTGCTCCGTAATTCTCGTATCAACACTTCAAAATGAGACCAGGCATTATCAGGGACGTCATAATTTGAGAGGAGAAGTTATCAGCGACGTCATAATGCGAGAGGAGACGTTATCAAGCTTGCTTTTGTCAAGCGTAAAACTGTCTTAGAGAGAAAGAAACGAACAGTAATAGAACGATAAAAAGATAATGAGGTTTTCTTTGTATAGATATCGTAAAATATCAGCCGCTCAACACAATGTGAAACTTTTTAGCTCGTTCGGTACGCTCACTTGCAAAAAAAGTTCACATTGTAGCTCGCAGCTGATATTTTACGATATCAATGTGTAGAAAAAAACGATAATCTATACATATTTGTTTAGCAAATCCCAATTGTCCTTTGTATGGTACACATTATTTTGGACACTTAAATTTTAGAATAGAATTATTTTTAATCACAATCTTTGCAATGGGATCTTTTTCTTAGTTTGTAATTTTCTGAAATCAAAATAGTTTAAATTGTACAGGAATGCATGCTTTTACAAAATATATGACCATGTGTTTTTAAAAGGCATTGGGTTTACACATATAAAGTATCTGATTAACATGCAATGAATGATCTATGAACCTGATAATGCAACACACAGTATAACATGTTTACACGAAGCTGGGTTCTAAATTGGCGGAAACTTTAATTTGTTGCTACTAGAAAAAAAAACGCTGGTACCTTGTCTTTATGGATGCATAAAAACAAGATCTAAGGAATACCTGTAAACACAACCTATTTATAACTTGTTCACTTACAACTGGTACCTTGTCCTTATGGGTAGCAACAAACAAAATCTTAGGGATGCCAGCATACACCACCTTACAATAGGTCAGGATTGAGTTTACCCAGTGCAGTAAAAAGACTGAAAAAAACAATAAAGCTAAAATACAATTAAGATTTAATTTGTAATGCATTTCAATCAATTTATAAATTCTTTAATATGAGTGCATGAGCTAATTACGTTAGTTATACCGTTGCATAAGGTTTTGTAAAAGGGAGGCAATAAAAAACCAGAAGTTCAATAATAGAATACAAAAATTATGTTCAAAAAGAAAAACAACAGTATACAAAACATTACACAGAAAACTATAGATTGAAAAAAACGAACCCAACCAAAATTCTCCGTACTGGAGGGTTACCTGGAATTGGCACTAATCTTTTAACTTATTACAAGTAAAAATTTGTTGACGTGTTGCATTTGAATGTGCAGTACATATCAATGCACTGTTTACAATCTTCGTAAATAATTGTAATACAAAAAACACTGTATTCTGACAATTTGACTAATTCTATATGTATAGACAAAACAATTTTTTTCTTAATCCTAATTTTTGGTTTTGTTGTTCTGCAAGATGTTGCTTTGATATTTGGTATATGATATCGAACATATTTTAGGCTATAGAAACTGACACCTCTTCACCAAACACTTAACTGTGTTTTAGTAATCTCCCAGAATAATAAAATAAGTATTTAAAACCATACATTTTTGGAATCAGCATCAAGTGACCTATAATGTAATACCAGATGATATATTTTTCAAACAGGAAACTCCAAGGAAATGGCAAATTATCTCTTACTGTAAGAAAAAGTGTATTGAAACGATAATTTCTTTTGAATCAGTAAAGTAAGCTATTGTCGGACATCAAAAATGACCTTTTAATCAACTTTTTATATTTATATATCAAAATAGGTTCATTTTGAGGTTGAAAGACTTTCAATTGTCCTCTGAACAATTAGTTTTTAATTGTCATTATGTTCATTGCCAAATTTTGTAAGCATGTTCAGTTAAATAGATGTTACAATTTTAATTAACATAATTACCTGCTGTGGTTGGTGTCATGTGCTGCCCTGGAAAACACAGTACATCAGGAACTTCTTCATTCAATCTCTTACTACCATCAAAAACTACTAGGAACAAAGCTCTAAAAGTCATGAATGTCTGGTGTGTTGTATAATAGACATACTGTCCTCCAAAGTCCCAGAAGATGAGTCTGCCAACTTTCATTTTATATTTCCCACTTTTGAGGACTTTCTCCATTCTCTTTCTTATTTCTTTTTTAGTCATTTTAGTTGTCATTTTCTTTTTCATTTGCTGTTTTTTAGAATCACTAGAGGACGTTTGTGGTGATAAAGATTGGGCTGTTTGTGGCTGTGTAGAGGGTTCACTCGAGTCGTTCACAGGCCAAGATGTTGACTTGGTAGCTTGTGACTTCTGAGAAGGATTATCTTCTTTATTTTGACTATCACCAGGTTTTGCAACTGGTTCCTGATTTTCTGGTGTTTTTGTTTGTTTACTTTCATCTTCTTCTTCGGAGGTCATTAATACCTTATTGTACACAACATCCAAGGCATTATAAGTTGCTGTATGAAAAAAAAAATTGATGTTATTTATTACATACAAATAGATAAACTTTGGTAAAGACTTTACAGTGACATAGTCACTCAAAGTAACTAAAAAACTTACTTTAGCATAAAATAAAGTTGATCATTGAAGCAGGGAAAAAAGTTATTTTTTTCTTATTTTGTGAAAATTAAGATGTGGTATAATTGCAAATAGTACAACTCTTCATTGCAACAAAGTCCAATTGACCAGGTTTTAATGAATTGTATATCATTGTAGTCTTCAACATTGAGTAAAACTCATACATATCTTTCATTTTGTCAGCTATACACATGATAAAAGGTCATGAAAAGACAAACAGTTAAATAATTGACACAAAAACACACAAAAAACACAAAAAAAAAGTGAAACAATTTACAGAAAAAAAAACAACCAATTCATACATTTCAAAACCATTTGTATGTGAAAGATGGCTCTCATAGTTTTAGAAAATCTTTAAAGGAACCTTCAAATTAATTTTAATGTTGTTTATTTGCTTCTTCATACTTCAACAGTCCTATATACCAATGGTAAAGTTAATTAAATATTATCAAATGTGGAAAAAATTGCTCTTTCAAAATTTCCCTTTGGAAGCCTTCATGGGGGAAATCCATCGCGAATTGCAGTTGACAGTATGTTAGTTAATAATAAATCAAAGCGCGAAAGCGCTGTAAAGGCAGTTAATTACAGGTTGTGTGTATTTCTAGTCCAGTTATATCATTATCTTCCATAAAACAGAGGTGGTTTGTAGAATTTAAGATTTAGAGTTCTATTGTACCTTAGTTCACCTATACATGTATCTATAGTCTACTGTTTACAGTATATTTTCTGTGCCTCGCCATGAAATGCATTTTTAGCCATGACCTTGTCAGTTTGCTTTAAATTTATGAGTTTGACTGTCCCTTTGGTGTCTTTCGTCCCTCTTCTTTAGACATATAAGAACTTTTCCTTTTCAATATAAATAGACTATTTTTAATTATTGATTGTATACGCATATTCTATGACTCCCATAAAAAAATAGTTCACAAAGATTAACTAGTCTCTGTACTGTGTGTATAGCAAGAACATCAAGTAACATAATGGTAAATGTACATAGTAACATGTCAACCTTTTTGATGACCATACCTGCCAACTGTCAGTATTTGCAGAGTATTTTCCCATCGAGCTCGAGGCTCCCAAATGGAAATTTTGTAAGAGCAATTTTGTCGACTATTTAAAGAAAACAATTAATTCAACCATGGCTATAAGCTTGTTAATGCAAGAAGAAGCCAAAAACCACATTAGAATATATTTGAAGGGAATCCATGACAATCGCCCCATTAGCAAATAGCCCCACTTTTTCACTAACTCGCCCCACTTTAAAAAAAAACCTGCCCCAACCTGGATTACCAAATCGCCCCACTTGTGAACTGTCTTAAATCCCGTTAATATTACTCCTGCCAACTCGCCCCACCTAATAGAAAACGATAATTTCTAGATAAATATATTATTAACCAGGAAGAATTTAGTAATGCCAACTCGCCCCACTTATGTAAAAAGATGTTATCCCATTGTATATAAGTTAAATTCTGTTAATATAACTCTTGCCAACTGGTCCCACCTAATGGAAATCGGTGAAATCTAGATAAATATATTATTAACCAGGATGAATTTAGTAATGCCAACTCGCCCCACGTATGGAAAAAGATGTTATCCCATTGAATATAAGTTCAATTCCTTATATTGCATTATGATACAATAACAGGTTTTTTTTCAATTGTTATGCAAATAACTAAGCTTCAAACTTACATTTATTCTTCAGTATATATCAATAATAGTAATTAAATTAATGTTCGGTTTGTTTGTATTCTGTGTAGATTAGTTTTCATTAAAGTGGTGTGAGTTTTTATTTTTAATTATATATATATATATCTTAATCTAAAAATTACCGTTTTTTTATAAGTAGGGCGAGTTGGCAGGAGTAATATTAAACAGGGTTCTCGCTAAGGCGAGTCCATGAGTCCTGGACTCACCATTTTCAAAACTGGTGAGTCCACAAATACATCAATATTGAAATATTTTGTATAAACTGAACACAGTTACCATGACTCACCGTGGCCAAAAATGACGAGTCCCTGGACTCACCTTCAAAAATCCTTAGTGAGAACCCTGATTTAAAATGATTTAACCAATTTCACATGTGGGGCGAGTTGGCAGGAGTAATATTAAACATGATTTAACCAATTTCACATGTGGGGTGATTTGATAAATCAGTTTGTGGTGTTTTTTTTAAAAGTGGGCCGATTAGCCAGTGGGGGACTTCTCCTGCTTCCATTTGAAGGCCCCCTTGAAGGTTTTGTATGACTATATGAACCATCTTTCACGTAAAACCCCCATGTGCATTTTGAAAATTTGGCAGATATGTTTCTTACTCCAGGCAAAATCTACCGGTATGAATGAAAAAGAAGTTTTCAATTAAGGCTCTGTGGCCATAACAGCTGTCTCATTAGCATTTTAACCACTTCCCATATTTGCAATTTAAACAATAGAAGAAAATTATTCAACGCAAAAACAAAACTTACTTGTAAATATGAAATTCTCTTTACGGTATGAGTTTTTCTCCTTGTTTGAGATTGTACAGTAGTACCTGTAACTGCTTATACCTATTTCTTATTCACTTTTGCTTGATAAACTCACTAAATATCATATACATTGTACCACATCTCCTTATTTTTATATGCATTCCAATAACATGAACAATTGTAATTCAATTCTATATACCAAAGCAAAATGAACTGCACCACTTTCATTCACTAGTATGCATCTTTTGGCAAAATACAAGACTTTGTTCTTAGATGACACAATTAATATAATCATTTGATAATATATATTTATTGATAAAAAAATAAAATTTAGTATACAACTCTTTATCGGTGTAAAAAAAAGCACAGCTGTGTCATAAATTGTGAAATTTGTGCTGAAAACATAGACATTGATGGTATTTGAGTAATTCCGTATGTGAAGCTCAACATTAGCTCGTCAGTTGGTGGTGGACAGTTATAGTTCCTTTCTGCAGGCTAGGATGAAGGACTTTTCAGGAAAACCAATTTCACAAATCAAAACTTTCCTCTAGCATGTCTAGATTTCTCCTACAATATTCATCCAGTTTAGTTCTTTTGTTTTAATTGGACACCGTCCTGATTTTTAATTTTGCAAACCATTCAGTCTCTTGCTTGCAAATGGTGCATGAAAATAGGATGGGTATGGCAGTAGACAAGTCTCTTTAAAGTGGGTTTGTGCCCTGAAAAAAAGTTTTATAACTTAAGTTTAATTGAAACTTGTGCAACACATATACCTAAATAACTATATAACATAGAAGAGAGCATCATTCGTGTCAATGTTTTGTTCCTGTTTACATTGTCATTGATATTTTTTCAGAAAGCCTGAGGCATAGCTCATGAATTCCTGTCATTAGACATTACATCCTAAATTAACATAATTACTGCTAGAATGATTATCAGTATGATATACGTACACTATCATTGTACAGCCCAAGTCTTCAGTATATATAATTGTTGCATTCATTCACTCCTGTGTTCAAAAATTTGTAAACATCAACAAATGAACTTTAATAACAACAAGAAAACACTAGAAAAGATACGTACATACAACCCGTGTTTAAGTGTATTTGAAAGAGAAATAAATCTGGTTAAACGATGTAAAAAGGAGAAATATATCTGGTTAAACGATGTATAAAGGAGGAAAAATTGTAGATATTGCATTACGATGCGTTCTACCTAATAGCACGTGGATATGTTTACATATTTAGACTTGACCCAGTATGACCCGTACCTTGTAGGTCACCGCCGTCGTTTAAACACTTGACTACAGTCGTGTATAAGCTAGACAATAAAAAGCTTAAGCCTGTACTATTTGTGTGAAGTAAATGTGTTTGTTCAGTACATTTAAATTGTTTTACCTGATAGCAAGAACGTATATCTATCCGTTTCCTGTCACTTTGTCAAATTCTTCGAGCTTCTTCAAAACATACGTATTACTGTGCCGGAAGTGAAAAAAATATGAGAAATCCTCGTAAAATAATGCTATTTTCAATTTTGTGGAATCCATTTTGTTATATTAATTATACAAAGATAAAAAAAAGTTACGATTAATTATGAATTTGCATATCATTATACGGAACGTTTATGGACTATTTTTTAAGTCGGTCATTTTGGCGGTAAATCATGTACACATACACACGTAGATTGGCTGGTACCCGATTGTAATGTACACATCAAATATATCAAATAGCTAATACCCGGAACGTAGTACCGGGAACCAGGATAATACGTAGATAACATACATAACTAATACCGAAATTGAAAACGCTTTACGGTTTCTCGTTCATAAACCGAATTCCGCTTTGAATTATAGAAGATGCAATATTAATCATGTTCAGTCGACTTTTCATTGTTATATCAACGTCTGAACTAATTAAAGAATCTTTAGATGTCAGATAACACTTGAAATTGACCCGACCTCTTTCCACACGGAATATACAAATAATGATAGTTTGTAGTCAGGTTGACTGCTTATAATGCAAAATACACACTTATAACAAGTTCTATAAAACGAACAATACACACTGATCGTTTCTTTAGTCCCCAATGTAAATGAAAGAAACAAAAACCATATCATACCATAAAAAGAAGAGGAGAAATTCGAACATTTCCGGATCTATTTCTGGCCAAAAGACCCCCAGCATGGATTGCGTATGAAAGATGAACCTCATGACTTAAAAGTCAGGCCTTAAAGCACTGCCTTTAAAAAAATAATGATAAATAGATATAACAACAATCACTGCAGACTTGGAACTGGCACATACGAATATTTTTGGGGTAAAAGTTGACTGGCATATTACTGAAACTTCAGACCACGTCCATTTTTTTTTTACAAAATATAACTTAACTATCCACACCACAATAACATATATGTCATTGTATGTAACACTTAGAAACATGTCCATCCTCCCAAATGTGTCCACATGACGTCACTGAGCTGTGAAACATTTCTTAATGTGAAAGGGTGCAAAGGTGTGTCATTTGTATGAACACCCAAATATGTCCATTTTTTAATAAACACCCAAACATACCCAATCCCCCAAACATGTCTATATCAAGCTTAATGTTTTTTCTTTACTAAAAGATTATTCGTGTCCATATTATAAATACTTCTGTTATTTGCTTATTGCTGTCTCATTAACGTATACTTATTTTACTATTTTATACTTTAAGTCTTTTTTAAACCAGCAGTATAACATGGCTTTAAATGGGACGTCTATTCAACCAGGTATTTAAAATGGCCTCTACTACATAACGGATATTGAAGCAGTGTCTTACTGAAATCGTAAACAATCGGTCTGTACTCGCTACTAAAGGAGTAGGCCCGGTAAGACCCCTTTTTGGCCCCAAATATAGTGTTTTTGCAAAGTTGTTTAATTGTTAAAGGGAAACTTCGCAAAAAAATGAAAATTATGTTTATTTGATATAAATAATCATATATTCATTAAAATTATTGTTCAATTCTTCTAGATAAGTGATTAAAATAAAAATTAAAATCCCACTATCACTTCTCGACTTATCGCCATTTTGACGGCATCTCCGATACAAATTGCCACGTGATGAGTATATTTGAATAAAATATCTGAATACCACAAAGCCAAAAAACAAGCATGGCATATCGTATATTCAGTATCAAAATGACTTGTCAAGCGTACGAATGTTCAACTCGGAGTTCACATGGCATAAGCTTACACACTTTCCCAGATCCTGCAAAAAAGAAAGAGTTGTACCAGACGTGGATGATTAACCTTAACATAACACCAACCAACTCACAACAAGTTCAAGAAAGTGTGTGCAGACCATTTTGAAGCATCTTGTTTCGATGGAAATTTGATAGTAATTATGATTTTTTTCTCATGAATGTTTTTATTGCTATTTCGTTCCAAGCCTGGTTGAAAGGAAATTGTCAGATTAATATAGTTCAGTATTTCTGCATTCATGCATTAGTAACAGATTTTGTTGTTTACAAGTAGAAGTTTAGTACACGGATAAAAAGTCACAGACAAAAAAAATGTTGAATATCATACAGGAAAAACATCTTCAAAATAAAATATTATATTATTTATTACATTTATTACATTTTAAGTTTATGAACTTGTTTACAAGCCTTAAAAATAAAAAGATATTTGATTTCAATCATGCAAAGGATATATATTTCTAGGGACAATGAAGCCATTTAAGGTACCTATAGCCACTTTGGCATTTTGATTTTATAACAATTATTTGATGTCATTGATATTTATTTAATAAATTCTGTTTAAAACTTGCTTTAAAAATAATATTTCAAGAACAAACCAAAAAAGAATTAATTAATTTACGTTTTCTCGTTTAAAGAAAAATAAACTCGAAACTGAATTATGACGTTTTGTTCTGTGTCTTTCTGTCGTAAATTCACAAGTTCAATGAAGTATATATTTTTTAGGTGCAAAAAAACTTATGTATACATAAAAAATTACGTAAAACATTTAAAGGGTCATTTGTTTAATATAATAATGGTTTAAAAATAAGACTTTATTTATTTACATGTACTATAATTACAGATGCTGTTTACCCCCTTCCTTTTCCATATTGTGCCATATAAAAGGTTGAAGAGGTGATAGGTAGATGGGAGCATATGTCTTCCCCGATTCGTGTGGAAACTTAATAGATCTTACCGCCCCCTTGTTATGCTTTATAGCTGTCTACTAGGTCAACGCAGTTGCGTAGTCCTACAAGTTAAGTCTGAGCAGTTTCGGGATATAAAATGTCGACAGATAGGCTAGCGAAGTTTGTAATGATTTATGGTCAATCGTAGAAGAAGTATTTTTTCTTCCTAAATTTATGATAACAAGATAATAGATAGGAATACATCTAGTGGCCGGGGCGGACAGTCCCGACACTAATTTGGAAGTTGTAAAAGCATAAATATATTCTTAATGAGATTAAAAGGTATCTGTAGCGGCTTTAGACTTTTCGAAATGCTTGCCAAAAAAAATAATCTTTTATATGTAATAGATTTTATTCATTTCGGGTACTTCTAATCTGAAAACCAACGATCTTTTGAATTATTGCCAGAGGTCATGTAATAGTGTCACATTCAGGTATTCTAGTGACTTCCTGCGGGCTAATAAACTGGTGACATTACGCAATTCAGGTACATGCATCGCTTCCCAGCTGTTTGACCAAGGTGTGCACAGGTAAAAGTGCCATCGAAAATGCTGTCAGGTGTATTATACATCCTGTTAACAATGTATGTCCCTAACCTGATTGAAATACACAAAGCCGTCTAAACATGAAATTAAGAGTTTAAAATTTATATCTACAGGCTGATTAATTCTGACATGTGCAAAGACAGAAATAATAAGACCGTAAATTATTAATTTTGACTTCGGTTTCAAAATTCATGTGTAGAAGATTATCTAGTACTGTACCATGTAAAATGATTTTTTTCAAATTTCAATTTTACTTTTCGGGGGCAGATCCGCCCATATTAAAAAAGGGGGGTTCCAACTATATGTCCCACTTCAAATGCATTGATCGGCCAAAAAAAAACGGGGGTTCCAACACCCGGAACCACTCCCCCTGGATCCGCCAATGCTTTTGTACTTAATAGCTTACATAATGTTTTGTCAGCTTGTTTTATTTGCTTAGCAAATGTTTAATTTACGTTATGCGGTCTTGAGTTGTGATGAATAATTTAAGAAAGAAAAACATACTGCATCATTTTACAACATTGTTTGGAGTAAATCCTAGAGAATTTAACCGAGAGATTATGGATGACTATCTTTCATACTTTCTTGTCCTATTTCCGATATCAGCGGGCGCATTTACGAAATATTTTGCCTATTAGAAAATTTGCGTTTACTTGTATGTGAAGAGACAAGCATGCGCAATTATGACACGAAGATGATACTTAAGTCGTGGCATGTCTCTAGAACGTGCGGTAATCGTTTGTCTTCCTGTACATGTACATTCAATTATTTAAAGGAGTTGTCATTTTTATCAATATAAGATTTTGAGAACACTAAAACACTCCCACGAAATCGCTGGCATTTCAAGCTTTTAAGCTGTTGTAGGATGATTTATTGTAAAAGATTTTATGTCTGGAGAAAAGGTATCAAAAGCCCTCTCCATTTTTGCCAAAGTCCGTTATTTGTTTCCTTTTCTGTTAAATTCCAGTATTTTCGAGTATCTGACACTAGACCACAATTACTCTTCCCCTTTGCTACAATGCATGTCTTGGTAAAAGTCAAATTAAATTTTAAAAAATGCACCGCTTCAAACATGAAATAAATGTAACTGCTTAAAGACCATTATTATTCTCATAAAATATGCTTCTAGGACAATCCATCAGTGCTTTTTCTTTTGTAGTAGCATGATGTAACATTTCCAATATTCAGTTTCATGGTCTTGTTTGTAAAAAGGCAGAAGGTACCAAAACGGATAGTCATATTCAGTATTAAAAAACACACTGACAACGTCATAGCAAAAAATAACCAATAAACGATCAAAAGACAAACAAAGAGATAAAAAACACATCATAGAAAACTGGTTTAGGTTGCACAACAAGAACCCCACCAACATCTCGGGAGGATCTCGGGTCAAAACATATCAACGCTCCGTGGTACTGTGGTAGACCAAACCTTCATGTTAATACAACATGCAATCTATAAAATTAGACCTCAAAGTGAAATAATTCATAAATAGGTTTATTAATACACAAATAATGAAATGAATCTGAAACATTCGGTGAAAAATTGTATTGGTAAATCGTTTAAATGATTTTAGAACTATTCAGAGTCTGAAGTGTCACTTTCACATTCTTTGAATCATTCGTATACCCCATCCAACGATGGAAACCCTTTTTTGTAATTATGTTTACTACACAAGCCGGTAGGATTATTCTGTGTTTCTTGCCAAGTGGTTGACCTTTCCTGACCCAGCACACAAACTGCCGATAAGCCATAAGCCTGCTTTGTCTGTTAGTAAGTACGTCTGGAGCTCTCCCTCCCTTCCAGTAAGACAAAGTTGACATTTAAATTTTCTGTCAACATTTTTGATATTTTCGTTCAAATTAAATAGCTGAAGAATTTGTACGTGGTTAGAATTAATTTATTTTGATAAGGACATTACTTCCTGAATATTTAAAAAAAAAAGAAGATCGCTTTGAACGACCCACTTATATAACTGCAATTGGTAATTACTATCTATTTCAAAAATTCAAGGTCACCGATTCTTATTTAGAATTTTTAATTCATTTACTCGTGTTTATAAGGACATCATTATTCATAAATTTATTCAATTAAATTAATTCAGTATTTCTTTTTTTTCAACACAAAATATTCAGCGTCAATAATATATTTAATTAAACTGAGCTCATAGAAAATATTAAGATTCCCCCGTTTATCATTCATACGAAATGTTGTTCACACCTAGAAAAGTGAACCGTGAAGGCTTAAATTCACTGAGTAAAGATCAAAAGATACAAAATGCTAATCTTTTAATTAACTTGAATTTAACCACGCATTCAACAGGTAGTCTCTATGTGTCAAAGTACAGTACACATTGTATTTGCGGGGCCGTATTTGCACACTACAAATGTACTAGCAGCACATATTTACTAGCCTGACGTAAAAGGTTAAAAGTACAAACATGCATTTTTAAAACACTACCAGTTATACATGTTAGTTCAAAATGTCTGTCGGAAAAAAAAACATAAAAAAATATTTTATATGATTTACTTGTATCACTTTAATCATTTCAGAAAATATTAAAATATAAATCGTACATTCTACTTATAACCTGAGCGCTGTTCCATCTTAATTATTAGTTGGTTAATAGCTACACCAAACGTCGTCTATGCACTTTAAATAGCGTTATAAGATGATTAACGATTAAGATTTAAAATGAGATTATTTCCACTCCCGGCATGCTTAAAGACTTAAACTACGTCACATAAGTCAGGAAGTTCGAAGAAATAAAATTAATAATTCTTAATTTTCTCCTTTATTGCTGTTCATATCCAGATAAAACTTGGTGAATATGTTTTTTATGGTATTATGGACATAATTAGCTGATAAGTAAAAATTCGCGAATTATCCCTTTAACTTTTACTTATTTATTGGAAAGAAACATGTTTTTGTTACATGAATATGGGCTGTTATTGATAATACAATGTACATGCATCAGGTACTAGCATCATTTTTTCATGCAAACATTCTTATATATTCACATTTATGCTAATTTTAAGACGTTTTTTGTCTAAAATGGAAGTGGCTACAATTCTTAATATTTAAATATATGTTGTATTTAATGACAATAATGATACATATTATATATAAATGTTGAGAGTAAACACGAATGCGGCTACTTCCATTTAGACAAAAAATCATCTGAAAAGTGACTTTAAATGGTATATTTGATAGAATTTTTTTTCATATTTAAGCTTGAGTTTGAGCGTTGTTAATGACCAAGTCAGTCAAAACCTTTTACAATAACCTTGAGTGAATAAAAAATGTCAAAAATCTTTCATCTGACATGTCTGATGTACTGTAAATTTTAGGCCGAAATTAGCCATTACCAGGCCTTCTCCTTTTTTAGATTGATATCCTAACTAGTATTATTCTTGAATAACCGTAAAATTTCAGGCCCAATAAAAAAATCCTGGTATAATTATAGAACCTATTTATGGTATTTATTGTTAACGTGATGTCGTTCAAATAATGAAAATATGTGTCACTGTACGCGCCGGGAAGTAGTAACCTCCAACTATGGCCAGGTTGGAAGAGATGCCTTGCGAAGTGGTAGGAACCATGGGAAGTTCGTCCTATTAGATGCCAAGCCTTTAGAACAATTTCATGTATCATATAATAGTAAAACGAACTCAAGTTACATTGTATACAAACTTTAATTTTCTATATTTTTAATTATCTATTTATAACTCTGTATTGCTACTTTCACTTTTCATTGTTTCTCTCACCATGACGACGTCAAATTCAATGCACCACTTTGAGTACTTCAGGGGCTCAATTTCTGTATAAAAATTGTGCTGATGAAGCCTGCCTTGCAGGCGAAACATGTAGACCATAGCAAATAAAATTGCAGACCAATTGAAGTGTTGTTGTCAATTTGGAGTATAATAGTATTATTCTAAAACTTGGTGAATATCAACAATTGAACTATAAAATTGGTGCTTAATAAAAACTTCCTCATGGAAGTATGATGTATTCACTTCGTAAACGACAAACATGTATTAGCGCTAAAAAAATGTAACGTTCTAGCATTTAATAGTGGACACATTTTGGCAAATAACAATTATCAGACACGTTGGGGGATGGACACATTTGGGAGTGTTACATATATATGCTTAGTAAATCATAATGCAAAGATAATTTAATTTATCAAAAACTACCTTGACCCAAAACTTTAACCTGACGATGGACAGACGAACGAACAGACCAAAAAATATAATGCCCCTAGATGGGGCATAATAAACCAACAGCCAAACTAATGATAAAACAATTAATGCTGAACAGAAATAACATAAAGCAACCAACAGCAATCAGTGAATTGCAGACTTTGGAACAGGAACATATAGAGATGATGGAGATAAGGTTGACTGGCATACGACTGAAACTTCTGACCACAGCCATTTCTTTACAAAATATAACTTGCCTACCTCAATTACCTGTAAAACAATACCTTATGCATACTTTAAATGAATACAATGTTAAATCCATATATATGTAAATGTGTATTCCTACCTGGATCAATCATGATCCAATTTCTTGTCTCTATATCAAGTCCACAGCGACCTTCAATGAGGGTAATCCCATCAGTCGCATGTCGCCCTTCTGGAACATTATCCCCAACTAAAAGCTTGACTAAACTTGATTTCCCTACCGAAAACTGGCCGGTTACCATACAGCGCATGTCAAATGATTCGTAGCTTCCACTGCCAAGCAACTTGTTCAACATGGCAGATCGGACGGAATCTGTATAAATACAAATTTTCCAATTATTGATTAATGTATTGCTGATGATGTCCAAAAAATCTGTGCCTACACCATAGAAATAGACAGTAGCTAAATATTATTATTCCATTTAAAAAAAAATTCTGTATTTAAGTTAAACTGTTGATTATTAAAGGGAAATAATTTCAATAGGGAATTTTTTGACAATTTTGATTAACTTTTCAACCATACTGCAGTTTTAAACATATTGGATAACTATTTGATTTAGCTCCAGTTTTAATTTAGCTTCAGCAGGCATGCTTGCTAGATGATAAACAAACAAGAGGCTGTCACAACGACAGCAAACCGGATTTATTAACATTTATTTGTGTCCTGGCAATATCACAAGAACCATAACTGATGAATGCTGAAAGTGAAAATCGTCAATATCAAATTTGACCTCCATTTTGTAGTCTGAGTATCAACATATTAAAATTTGAAAAGCTTAGATTGAATGGTTCATTAGTAAATGCAACAAAATTTATGGAAACGCCATTTTACGATCTTTCAAGAACCATAACTCCTGAACGGTAAAAGTCAAAATCGTCATTATTGAACTTGACCTCTATTTTGTCATCAGTAACAACATATAAAAATTTCAAAAGCTTTGGTTGAATGGTTTATGAGAAAATGCACGGACACGACTGGAAACACCATTTTTCAATCTTTCAAGAACCATAACTCCTGAACGTTAAAAGTCAAAATCGTCATTATTGAACTTGACCTCCATTTTGTCATCAGTAACAATATATTAAAATTTGGGAAGCTTTGGTAGAACAGTTCATGCGTAAATGCACGGACACGACTGAAAACGCCATTTTTCAATCTTTCAAGAACCATAACTCATGAACCGTAAAAGTCAAAATCGTCATTATTGAACTTGACCTCCATTTTGTCATCGGTAACAACATATTAAAATTTGAGAAGCTTTAGTTAAGAACAGATCATGCGTAAATGCACGGACACGACTGGAAACTCCATTTTTCAATCTTTCAAGAACCATAACTCCTGAACGGTAAAAGTCAAAATCGCCATTATTGAACTTGACCTTCATTTAGTTGTCAGTAACAACATATTAAAATTTTAAAAGCTTTGGTTGAACGGTTCATGAGTCAATGCACGGACAACATTTGATTGCCGTCCGCCCGCCCACCAGGCCGCCGTACATCCCCAAATCAATAACCGACATTTTTGTCACAAAAATCCGGTTAAAAATTGAATAACAATCTATTTTCTGGCAAACTAAGTATTTTTTTCATTCGAAGTTTGTCTCAAATATGTTGAGCAGTTTTAGATGTTAAGCTCTTTACTGTGGCTTGATTGTAAGTGTTACTCTTCATTTTTTTGCATTTTCAAAATTCAGTCAAAGTGCAAAGTGATAACATGATAAAATTATGCATACTTTAAAAAAATATATATTCAATATTTATATACAATGATTATATAACAAAAATATTCACTAACAAAAAATGCCTAATGTCAACTAAACTGGAGGCTCTTAAGAGCCTGTGTCGCTCACCTTGATCTATCTGCATATTAAACAAAGGACACAGATGGATTTATGACAAAATTGTCTTTTGGTGATGGTGACATGTTTGTAGATCTTACTTTACTGAACATTGTTTACAATTTTCTCTATCATTAATAAACTTGGCCCTTTAGTTAAGGATGATATTATTTTGTAAAAATTTACAAAAATTTACCAAATTAATGAAAATTGTCAAAAATTGACTATAAAGGGCAATACATGTAACTCCTTAAGGGGACAACTGACCATTTGGTCACATTGACTTATTTGTAGATCTTATTTGGCTGAACATTATTGCTGTTTACAGTTTATCCCTATCTATGATTATACAGTATTTAGATAATAATCAAAAACAGCGAAATTTTCTTAAAAAAATATCAATTGGGGGCAGCAACCCAACAACCAGTTGTCCAATTCATCTGAAAATTTAACGGCAGATATAGATTGACTTGATAAACAATTTAACACCGTGACAAACTCTAAATGCTTTTGTTTCAGAGTTATAAGCCAAAATCTACAGTTTCCCCCTATGTTCTATTTTTAGCCATGGCAGCCATCTTGGTTGGTTGGCTGGGTCACCGCACTTATTTTTTAAACTAGATACCCTAAAAATGATTATGACTAATTTTGGTTAAATTTGTTCCAGTAGTCTTACAGGAGAAGGTTTTTGTAAAAGATTATAAAAATTTACGAATAATTGGTAAAAAATGATTATAAAGGGCAATTACTCCTTAAGGGGTCAACTGATCATTATAATAAAGATAATAACCAAAAACAGCAAAATGTTCTTAAAATTACCAATTCAGGGGCAGCATCCAAGCTACCAGTTGTCTGATTCATCTAAAAATTTCAGGGGCAGCAACCCAACAACCAGTTGTCCGATCCATCAAAAAGTTTCAGGGCAGATAGATCTTGACTTGAATTTTTATTTTACCCATATCAGATTTGCTCTAAATGCTTTGGTTCCAGAGTTATTAGCCAAAATCTACATTTTCCCCTTATGTTCTATTTTAAGCCATGGCGGCCATCATGATTGGTTGGCAGGGTCACCAGACACATTTTTTTATGGATGTACTTAGGTGAGGTTTTGGAATCTGTGTCAAATGTTCGGACTCCTTGGTGTTTTGCAATACAATACAATGTAAAATATTTTGCCCCATAACACCCATTTAATTTTTCACATAAGATTTAATAGCTCATGAAAGGTCAATTATCAAAATTTTAGAAGATTCTTGATTTTCTTTCTTTGTTTTGAGATACAATAATAACAATGCAAATATAAGGTAAAAGTCCAAGTCTGCCTTTTCCTGCCATATTTTAAATCTCAAATATCTCGAAAAGGGGGTCCATGACCTATCAATATTTTTTGCTTATTTTTATCCTTAAATGATGCTCTACTATAGTATCAATTTTAAATTATTAATTTATTAATTTTCACCTAACCTCACCTAAGTACATCCTTAAACAAGATATCCCAATGATGATTGTGGCGAAGTTTGGCCCAGTAGTTTCAGAGGAGAAGATTTTTGTAAAAGTTAACGACGACGGACGACGAAGGACGATGGATGCCGGACGCAAAGTGACAGGAAAAGCTCACTTTGCCCTTTGGGCCAGGTGAGCTAATAAAAGTGTTAACATGTTACAACTCATCAAATAAGCTGCTGACCAAATATGAAGGTATTCTGTTTTGCAATATTTGAGAGAAAATATCAAGTATCTGCAAACAGTTAGGTTTTTTTTTTGTTTGAGAGCGTCACTGATGAGTCTTTTGTAGATGAAATGCGCATCTGGCGCAAATATACAAAATTTAGTCCTGTTATCTATGATGAGTTTATTTACAACCACTGGGTCAATGACACTGCTGGTGGAGATTTATTTCCCCGAGGGTATCACTAGCCCAGTAGTTAGCACTTTTTTGTGCTGACATGAATTATCATTGATATGGTTGTATTCATAAATTAACTGTTTACAAAAATTTGAATTCTAGAAACACTTAGGTTTTTCTACCTCAGGCATAGATTACCTTAGCTGTATTTGGCAAAACTTGTAGAAATTTTGGTCCTAAATGCTCGTCAACTTCGTACCTTTTTTAGGCTTTTTTAACTTTTTTGGATGAGAGCGTCACTGATGAGTCTTTCTTATACAAAATTTAGTCCTGTTATCTATGATGAGTTTGTTTTGTATATATGAACATTCTAGTCTTATTCCATTAACTAAATAAAGTTCACCTTTTGCTTATCGTATCTGCGAAATAGACAATTAACCAAAAAATTAACTTTGACCAATCATGCCAATAAACCATGAAATTGAGGTCAAAATAAAATTAAGGAGATGTGGTATGATTTTCAATGATCATGATGATACAACTATCCACCATGTTTCAAATACTTTGACATATGAAATAATAGGTAATAGCAAGGCCTTTAATGATGAGAAAAACCCACAACATATATTTGGCCACAAAACTCCCCGACATAAAAAGGTTACACCAACTCTGCCATACAGACATGTACGCAGTGCAGTTGTTTTAAATACCAAGATGACTTAATGCTTTAAGTACCTGGGAAACAAACACTTACTATAAAAACTAAACATTGACCTATAATGGTTTACTTTTACAAATTGTGACTCTGATAGGGAGTTGTCTCATTGGCACTCATACCACATCTTCTTATATCTAAACACAAAAACTTAACATTGACCAATTCATCATAAAAATCAGGTCAAGGTCAGGTGAAAACTGCCAGACAGACATGTTCACGTTACAACAACTATATAAATCAAATATACTTTATCTACTGTTTATAGCAGCTGAGATACTGACTAGACAACGGAAAATGTACCTTGATCAGTGATCCATGACATGAATGGATTGTAATTCCTACATCTCACATTATAGCCCTAGGACTTTTGTCACAGATGAAACAAACATTATTGGTTTCTAACAATATTATGTCAGAGTGTAGTCTATAATGGCTTCCCCTTTTCTTGGGGAAATAGTTCTAGCAAGGCAGAATACTGCCTGCAAGTACTGATAAACATGTACTATAACTTCCTACAGAAGACCATATATGGGATGGTACTTACTATGTGGTGTATTTCATATATTGGAAAGCTGCTAACACTATATAGCTCCATAGTTTGTTATTATCTATTTTATAGTGATAAATCTCATCAATACATTGCAGTTAATTGCATGACGTCGTACAAAAAAAAAATGTTGTTATTCTGCAATTCCTAGAGTAATAATAAACTTATAATGAAATAAAGTTAAACAATGTTAAAGAAAATTACCTTCTATTCCTAGTCCAGCAGTCACGCCCGAAGATTTCTTTGACATGACAGTCTAAAAAAAATAGGAATATGCACTGTGAATATATCATTACTCATGTCACTTGTTGAACTATAAAAATTCTAAAATACCCCCCCCCCCCCCCTCAAATATACTTGATAAAACAAATGTTTCACATTATATAATATTTATATCGAACAAATTTTCATATTTTTCAGGAAAAAGGGTAGCCCAGAGACATTAATAGAGATATATAGTTTAAAGTGTAAAGGTGGTTTTTGAATTTGGAACATCCCCTTGTAGACATAAACTTGCTTCAAGTTGATTTGCAAATGCATTTTGAATGCACCTTTAAATTGAAAATTGTTCCAACTGTAGAATATTCCAATTTTACGCAGTGATCTCACACTTATCATTTGTCTTGATACAATGTATCCGTCCACTTTTGGATAACCTCCATTTTAAGCATATGTAAAATCGAGTAAATCAAGTACATATGTTCCATCATATAAAACCAGATGCTCCGCAGGGCGCAGCTTTATACGACCGCAGAGGTTGAACCCTGAACGGTTGGGGCAAGTATGGACACAACATTCAAGGTGGATTCAGCTCTAAATTTGGATTGTGATTAAATAGTTGACACAGCATAGGTTTCTGACACAGAATGAATGTGGTCTAATGAACTTAAAATACTTTTTTTTCCTTTGAGCAATTCACTATGCTGTTGAATATCAATCCTCTCAAAAAAATGTTTGAAGAAATTTTCTTTTTATTACCCCCCCCCCATTTTTTTTCTCACATCCCCCTTTCCCTTTGTTATCACTGAATAGTAAAGATTGTTTTAATTTATCAGTTGGTAGTAAAAGTGAATATACATTGTGTATTGTATAAAACAATGATTTAACTTGATTCAACTACTATTCTGGACAAAGAAAAATAACTCCAATCAATTGAAAATTTCTTGCTATTGCACAATATTATGCAATTAGATATTTCTTGCTATTGCGCAATACTGTGCAATTGAAAATATTTGCTATTGCGTAATACTGTGCAATTGAAAATTTCTTGCTATTGCACAATATTGTGCAATTGAAGATTTCTTGCTATTGCTGAATACTGTGTGATTGAAAATTTCTTGCTATTGAACAATACTTAATATAATAATTTCGGATCCTGATTTGAACCAACTTGAAAACTGGGCCCATAATCAAAAATCTAAGTACATGATTAAATTCAGAATATCAAAAAAGCCAAAGAATTCAATTTTTATTAAAATCAAACTTAGTTTAATTTTGGACCCTTTGGTATTTAATGTAGACCAATTTGAAAACGGGACTAAAATTTAAGAATCTACATACACAGTTAGATTTGGCATATCAAAGAACCCCAATTATTCAATTTTTGATGAAATCAAACAAAGTTTAATTTTGGACCCCGATTTGGACCAACTTGAAAACTGGGCCAATAATCAAAAATCTAAGTACATTTTTAGATTCAGCATATCAAAGAACCCCAAGGATTCAATTTTTGTTAAAATCAAACTAAGTTTAATTTTGGACCCTTTGGACCTTAATGTAGCCCAATTGGAAAACGGGACCAAAAATTAAGAATCTACATACACAGTTAGAATCGGCATATCATAGAACCCCAATTACTCAATTTTTGATGAAATCAAACAAAGTTCAATTTTGGACCCTTTGGGCCCTTTATTCCTAAAAACCTGTTTGGACCAAAACTCCCAAAACCAAACCCAACCTTCTTTTTATGGTCATAAACCTTGTGTTTAAATTTCAAAGATTTCTATTTACTTATACTAAAGTTATGGTGCGAAAACCAAGAATAATGCTTACTTGGGCCCCTTTTTGGCCCCTAATTCCTAAACTGTTCAGACCTTAACTCCCAAAATCAATCCCAACCTTCCTTTTGTGGTCATAAACCTTGTGTTTAAATTTCATTGATTTCTATTCACTTATACTAAAGTTATTGTGCGAAAACCAAGAATAATGCTTATTTGTGCCCTTTTTTGGTTCCTAATTCCTAAACTGTTTGAACTAAAACTCCCAAAATCAATCCCAACCTTCCTTTTGTGGTCATAAACCTTGTGTCAAAATTTCATAGATTTCTATTTACTTAAACTAAAGTTATAGTGCGAAAACCAAGAAAATGCTTATTTGGGCCCTTTTTGGCCCCTAATTCCTAAAATTTTGGGACCAAAACTCCCAAAATCAATCCCAACCTTCCTTTTGTGGTTATAAACCTTGTGTTAAAATTTCATAGATTTCTATTCAGTTTTACTAAAGTTAGAGTGCGAAAACTAAAAGTATTCGGACAACGACGACAACGACGCAGGACTACGACGCCAACATGATAGCAATATACGACGAAAAATTAAAAAATTTTGCGGTCGTATAAAAATTGTCCTTTAACGTAGTATTTAGGGTATAAACCAGCTAATTAATAACGTCAAAATCAATCCCAACCTTCCTTTTGTGGAATTGAACCTTCTGGTAAAATTTCATATAGATCCATTAACTTAAACTAAAGTTATCAGTGGTGGATCCAGAAATTTTCATAAGTGGGGGTCCACTGACTGCCTAAGAAGGGGCCTGATCCGCTCATGCTTCAGTGATTCCCTATATAATCAACCAAAATTTTCCAAAAAAGGGGGGGCCTGGGCCCCCAGGCCTTCCTCTAAATTGGCCTCAGGTTATTGTCCTGAAACCAAATGTGTCTTTGGACAACCACCAGGACATGATAGTATTATACGAACCCATTTTATGCAGTAGTATAATTAAAGAACCTTAGTGAGCACGCTCACATACCCCACGTCCCCACATTGTCATTGGAGAAATTAAATAAGTATAAGAAAAAAAAATGTATCAGAAAAATATTGAATAATAATTTCCTGTCAATATACATAGTATGTCCTTAATTATTATCTACAAAATTTCATGAAATTCTGTTGTGTGTTTTCAGAGGAGTTGAGATGACAAAGTGTTGCAGAAGTACATTGAAGCAAATAAGTTCAAAGGGGCGTAACTCCTAGAAAAAAAATTGAATCACAATTTCCCGTCGATATGCACAACTACATAGTATGTCCTTATTATCTGAAAAGGTTTCGTGAAATTCTGTTGTGTGGTTTGAGAGGAGTTGCGATGACAAACTGTTGCAGTAATACATTAAAGTAAATAAGTTCAAAGGGCGTAACTCCTAGAAAAAAAATTGAATCGCAATTTCCTGTTGATATGCACAACTACATAGTATGTCCTTATTATCTGAAAAGGTTTCGTGAAATTCTGTTGTGTGGTTTGAGAGGAGTTGCGATGACAAACTGTTGCAGTAGTACATTAAAGTAAATAAGTTCAAAGGGGCGTTACTCCTAGAAAAAAAATTGAATCGCAATTTCCCGTCGATATGCACAACTACATAGTATGTCTTTATTATCTGAAAAGGTTTCGTGAAATTCTGTTGTGTGGTTTGAGAGGAGTTGCGATGACAAACTGTTGCAGTAGTACATTAAAGTAAATAAGTTCAAAGGGGCGTAACTCGTAGAAAAAAAATTGAATCGCAATTTCCCGTCGATATGCACAACTAAATAGTATGTCCTTATTATCTGAAAAGGTTTCGTGAAATTCTGTTGTGTGGTTTGAGAGGAGTTGCGATGACAAACTGTTGCAGTAGTACATTAAAGTAAATAAGTTCAAAGGGGCGTAACTCCTAGAAAAAAAATTGAATCGCAATTTCCCGTCGATATGCACAACTAAATAGTATGTCCTTATTATCTGAAAAGGTTTCGTGAAATTCTGTTGTGTGGTTTGAGAGGAGTTGCGATTACAAACTGTTGCAGTAGTACATTAAAGTAAATAAGTTCAAAGGGGCGTAACTCCTAGAAAAAAATTGAATCGCAATTTCCCGTCGATATGCACAACTACATAGTATGTCCTTATTATCTGAAAAGGATTCGTGAAATTCTGTTGTGTGGTTTGAGAGGAGTTGCGATGACAAGAAATAGGACTGACGGACGGACGGACGGGTCAAAAACATTATACCCTCCGCAACTTCGTTGCATGGGGTATAAAAACCTGTACCATAAACATGATGAAGTGAGCTATAAAATTTAGGATGCAATTCTGTAAATATGGACAATGCAATTTCCCATAGGAACTCCTTTTACGACTAAAACTGTATCACTTTTACTATGAAGTTTTATAAAAAATCTTATCCTAGAATTGAAAGTTCATATGCACCCCATTTTTTTTCAAAGGTCAAAATATAGGGCTGTGCGGGATATTTTCAATGTTTATATGCCCTGAACTTCTCTGAGTTTAAACTAACACTAATTTTCTTAACTACCCTTAGGGCCTACCTCGAATGAAAGGTTACCACAGATTTCAATGTAAACAATATGCACATTTAAATTTACTGGTAACATTCCCAAGTTATGTCTCTGTGAGATGGAACACATAGAGCATACCTGGGAACCAGTATGTAAACAAAATTCATTGTCTATGAATATTCAAGTTCTCCCCAAAAGAGGCGTATTTTGAGAAACAGCTGTATTTACAAAGTTCAACCTATAATTAAGGCTATTACATGAAAAATATGAAATATTCAATTGAGAAAACTAACAACCTAACTTAAATAAATATGATAGACATTCTTTTCAGAGGAGATGATCTTTGAAAAATTGTAAGATGGACAAAGAAAATAGGTAAAAAAATATTGTTTAAGGCTATTACTGCTTAAGGAGTTATCCAATTGGCTTATTCTCATTTCGCCTTAGCTGTCAAAATTTATATATAAAATTAATCCCAGTTTGCCTTAGTACAAATTTTCAGGTAAATAAGAATTAACTAAGGCGAAATGGGAGCTTCTGTAAACATTGTAATTAAGTTATGTTTTGTTTGTATTGGAATTAGTTGATATTTGTTATTTTGATGTCAAATACTGTAAATTCAGAAATTATTGCGAGGTTTTTATTATTGCGAATAATGCGACAGAGTTGTAAACGCAATAATTAAAACTCGCATTTTGTAATATCTTAACTGAATTAAGCATGACTTTTCTCAAAATCGTAATAATTAAAATCGCATTTAATTTAAAATGACAAAATCGCAATAATAAATGAACGCACTAATTTCTGAATTTACAGTATTACCATGAAATACTATTTAAAAGAAGATATATTTTTTTTATTTTTTGTTTACTATTTTGTGTCCCACGTTTTAAGAATGTGTTATTTTTAGTTGGTCTTCTTTTTCTGAAATTGTATTTTTTTTTACTCATGTATAATATTTTTAAACAAAGTCTTAGTAGAGATGACAAATTGGATAAGGATATTTCATATTTTAATGAAAAAATAAAGACAAATATCAAACTATCATAACAAATATTTTATTTCAATCAGCACTGAATTCAAAGCACAATGTTATTATAATAGCATAAGAAATAGCACTAATACATAAAACATGAGTATTTCCATAAAGTTCATATTGTGAAATACAAGACACTAATTTACACATTTGAATGTTCAAAGTTCATCTAATTTCCAAGTTTGAGGATGTATGATGCTGCATCACCATACTGAATATAGTCTTTCGTACCATTGTGTAGTGATTCCTTCAAAGTTGCGAATCTTTCTTCTATTTCCCTGTACTTCTTTGCTTTTCCCCGCATCTTGCCACCTGCTGCATATTGTACCTTCTTAACCTCGTTAGCTGCTTGTTCTTTCTTTAACACATTGATGATTTCGAATATATTTGGATGTGCAGTTTTTACTCTCTTTTTTAACTTGTTATGCCAGCCCTCTAAATGGTTATTTGTTCTGGGTCCTTCTGTTTGGTGGTGGTTCCAGGTTGGTTGTGGGTATCTGCCCTCTAGCCATGTCAGAACTATATAGTCTGTTAATTTGGTGCAAGCATCTGACTGTGGTGCATTTTCCGAGGCATGTAACCAGTAGTCTTCCACACGATCTAAGGGCAGTAATGGTAAAGCTGCTGCACGACGGACGAGTTTGTTGACATCTGGGACATCTTTATACTGAGTTTGCAGCCCATATTCCTGTGTCTTTTTCCATATTGCTTTTGCGTAGTGGAACAAACAACCTTTGAGTTCTGCGTTTGGAAAGACATGAGATACTGCATTTCTTGATGCACATTCAAAGTCAAGGCTCACTTTATTTGGATGAAAGTTGAGATTATGTTGGTTGGCTATGTTTTTCAGGAGATTGAAGAATCTTATGTAACATTCACCATCTCGCTGTGGTAGCAGAGAATACACCAATGGAAACATGGCTGTGCCAACAAATGCATGAATGGTGAAAATGCTGTCAAACATTGGTGGTGCTGTGTAGAAAGTTCCATCACAGTATACAGTGTCTGCAGTGCACAGTTGTCGTAGATTTTCTGCAGTTGTAAATATGAGTAGCTTGTTGATGTCACCATCTTCAGCTTGTAGAAATGGTTCTCTACTTGTGGTCTGGCGAAATTTTCCTTCAAGTTGGATTCTTGGTCTAGTATTTGGTATGCCTGGGTACAGTTTGTGTCTGGTACGATAGAGTGATGATCTCTTACTTCGAAGGTAGGCAGTTTTTGTGCAGTCTCAAGGGTCTGGGCATCCCATGGTGCATCTCTGAGTTTTGTAATTTCTTCATCATAAATTGATGGTATAGGTGTAGTTTCTGATCTGCATCTAGATCTAACAGATTCTAATATCTTTCTACTTTTGACTGATGCATGGTCTGGTAGGTGATTGTGTGGTTGGCCAATCTTTGAAGGGACATCATTTCTTGTGCATAGTGTAGCCCTGCAATTTCTGTCTATGCACTTCCAAGAGATCCAAGTATCTCTTTTGTTGTTCTGGCGGTGTGTCAAATGCCTTCCTCCTCTACTGGTCTCTAGGAACTCAACATGTAGCATTGCTCCTGCCATGGTCAATTGAAAACTGATATACCTTAAGTGGGTACACTCACTTTTTTATACTTAATGGAAGAATGTGAATAGTTCTCAATTATCATTATTAATTATAAAGAAATGTGCAAGCCATAGATTGTGAAGTGACAAATGAGAGTTATCCCAAGCCAATTGCTGAGTTTGATTCAGTAATTATGTAGACAAAGCTAACTAATGACCTGATCATTGGTAAATTAATATTTGGACCAAGCTTAAAGAAGTCAAAGAGTACCATGCATTATCTTTATTATATATAATTAAAACAATTTTAAAAACAATATTTATTATTTTATTTATTTTATTTAAAATTTCTGTAATATATTCAAATAAGACAGTGGGAAATTCATACAATTGATACTGAATAATATTTAATTATAGATTTTTTTTCTTCTAAAATCACAATTTTTTAAATCATAAAGTGTCTTTTTATAAATAAATGTTAAAATAATAATCCAAGAGACACAAATCCCTAATTACTTAATGTTTATGTTGTTATAAAAACACAGAGCTTTAATTTGTTTATATAATTTTTTCATCTAAATTCACATTTCGCCTTAGTACAATTCCCATCTCGCCTTAGTATTTTTTTTACCTTTTTTACCTGGAATTCACAACTAAGGCGAAATGGGAACACACCATCCAATTGTTTTGTTAGTATTGACATTTTTGTTGATCTTGCATGCCTGATTTTTTTTTCAAATAACATTTTCTATCTATCTAAAATAGTTTTCAAGATAATAGACAACAAAAATGTGTCCATAGTATACGGATGCCCAACTTGCACTATCATTTTCTATGTCAAAACTCTAATTTGGCATTAAAATTAGAAAGATCATATCATAGGGAACGTGTACTAAGTATCAAGTTGATTGGATTTCAACTTCATCAAAAACTACCTTGACCAAAAACTTTAACCTGAAGCAGAAAACAAATGGACAAACAGACGGACATATATACAGACGGACAAGGCTAAAAACTAATGCCCATTCTGCTACAGAGAGGCATAACAAGGGCCAAATAAAGTACAAAGTTGAAAAGTATATGGAGGACCCATAATTCCGAGAGTTTTTGGAAAATACAGTTAAAACTATATTCCTGTGGTAGGAAATTCTTAGTATTCCAAAAAACTGAAAGTTTTGTAAACAGTTAATTTGTAATTATGACCATAATAATAATATCAATAATAATTCATGTCAACAAAAAGTGCTTACTAATCACTTGATAAACTAATATCAGCTGTACATGATCTACAAAAATGTAACAAATATGACAATATGACAAAAAGAAATAAACGACCTGTAGGAGTTATTGACATTTAAAAATGACAAATTTTGACTTATATAGTGTTCATCTGTCTGTGTGTCGGTTCGTCCGTTTGTCCGTCTTTTCATTCGTCGGTTCGTCGGTCCGTGCGTCCACCCGTACATCCCAAATTTGGTTTCCGGCCTCAACCAAATGTTATGAAATTTATGCAGAATGCTTATTACCACAAAATATATACAGATCAAGTTTGAATTTTGGTGGCGTCACATTAAGAGTTATACCCCTTTACAAATGGAAAAATTGTTGAATTTTTCATTTCTGTTCTGTAACTTTAGTTTCCCTCAACCAAATGTTATGAAATTTATGCAGAATGCTTATTACTACCTCATGTGTTTTCAATAAACGAGACAGAAAATACAAAATACAAAAAGTTTTTGATTCAAAAATTAATTTAGAAATAATTTTCCGTTCAAAAAACTACAAAGTAAGATTTCTCCAACAGGATAAAATATAATAAATCTAAATTGCTCATTTTGGAAATTAAAAGAAAGAAAAGGTTGTTGCCGGCATTGACAATCGAAATTTGTTTTCAATCTTTCCGGCCACAGTTGAAGCTAAATGAAAGGAGTGATTTTATGTAAGATATTATTCTTGGAGCAATTGTTTATGTCATAAGTTAAATTTAAAATAATTTAGTTTTAAACACCAAAAATTTTGATTTTAATTCACATTCGCTGAGTATTAGTTTTATTAATATTTTTTTGCCTTGCAGCTAATTTCCTAATGCATGTAGGGTAAAACTTTGGTTGGCTTCCTTGCTTTGTTTGTATAAATGTTTACTCAAGCTCTGTAATTAAGGTTGACATCTTTATATATAGGTTTGTAAACCTATATATATGCTATTTAATTGAATTGGACGTTATCAAAATATAATTATACAAAATATACAAACAAAGCAAGCAGACAAACCAACGTGTTGATCTACATACATTAGGAAATTAACTGTAAGCTTCAGTGAGATAATAGACAATATGTTTATCATTTCTCCTTAGGACAATTTGAAATGAAACAAATGACAAACAAAAATTACACTTTGTCATCATTTTATTTTAACTATAAGATTTTGTCAAATAAGCAGTATAAATAAATTTTAACTTCATTGCAAGATCAGACATTATTTTACGACAATCATCCAGACATCAGTTACATGCACATGTTGCCAGTATGTCAAAACTTTTAGGAATAATTGATTATCGGCTTAAAAACCTTGTGAATACTCCTTTTTTGTTTTTAAATAATTTTAAATTGACACTAAATTTAGAAGGATCATTGCATAAGGAACATGTTTACTAGGTTTTAAGTTGATAGGACTTCAACTTCGTCAAAAACTACCTTGACCAAAAACTTTAAACTGAAGCAGCACAGACGGACGGACTGACACACAGACCAGAAAACATAATGCCCATAAATCGGCCATAAAAAAAACATTTCACCTAACCTGTACACAATCGGCGCAAACGAAAGACAAAATCTACGCAAGCGGAGAATAAAAACTAGAGGCTCTAAAGAGCCTGTGTCGCTCACCTTGGTCTATGTGAATATTAAACAAAGGACGCAGATGGATTCATGACAAAATTGTGTTTTGGTGATGGTGATGTGTTTGTACATCTTACTATCTTACTTTACTGAACATTCTTGCTGCTTACAATTATCTCTATCTATAATGAACTTGGCCCAGTAGTTTCAGAGGAGAAGATTTTTGTAAAAGATAACCAAGATTTACGAAAAATGGTTAAAAATTGACTATAAAGGGCAATAACTCCTAAAGGGGTCAACTGACCATTTCGGTCATGTTGACTTATTTGTAGATCTTACTTTGCCGACATTTATTGCTTTTTACAGTTTATCTCTATCTATAATAATATTTAAGATAATAACAAAAAACAGCAAAATTTCCTTAAAATTACCAATTCAGGGGCAGCAACCCAACAACGGGTTGTCCGATTCATCTGAAAATTTCAGGGCAGATAGGTTTGACCTGATAAACAATTTAACCTCGTCAGATTTGCTCTAAATGCTTTGGTTTTTGAGTTATAAGCCAAAAACTGAATTTTACCCCTATGTTCTATTTTTAGCCATGGCGCCCATCTTGGTTGGTTGACGGGTCACGCCACACATTTTGTAAACTAGATACCCCAATGATGGTTGTGGCCAAGTAGTTTCAGAGGAGAAGATTTTTGTAAAAGATTACTAAGATTTACGAAAAATGGTTAAAAATTGACTATCGAGGGCAATAACTCCTAAAGGGGTCAACTGACCATTTCGGTCATGGGTGACTTATTCATAAATCTTACTTTGCTGAACATTATTGCTGTTTACAGTTTATCTCTATCTATAATAATATTCAAGATAATAACCAAAAACAGCAAAATTTCCTTAAAATTACCAATTCAGGAGCAGCAACCCAACAGATTGTCCGATTCATCTGAAAATTTCATGGCAGATAGATCTTGACCTGATAATCAATTCTACTTCATGTCAGTTTGCTCTAAATGCTTTGGTTTTTGAGTTATAAGCCAAAAACTGAATTTTACCCCTATGTTCTATTTTTAGCTGTGGCGGCCATCTTGGTGGGTTGGCCGAGTCACGCCACACATTGTTTAAACTAAATACCCCAATGATGATTGTGGCCAAGTTTGGTTTAATTTGGCCCAGTAGTTTCAGAGGAGAAGATTTTTGTAAAAGTTAACAACGACGACAGACGACGGACGACTCAAAGTGATGGGAAAAGCTCATTTGGCCCTTCGGGTCAGGTGAGCTAAAAATAGAATGCAGAACGTCGCAAATGCAAAAAGTTGAGATCAAAATTTATATTTTATTATTTTTATTAGAACAAAGGTTAAATATAGTGTAGTATCTTATGTGTCCATTTGTGTTAAATTTTCACAGGATATTAAAGTAGCGTGACGCATAATAGTTCCTCTTTTCTTGGGAGACGTAGCGTACCTAGCAAAGATCGTGTTGGAATCCGACAAAAACGCGAAATAGAACGTTATAATTTGACCTTTTTTCATTGCTAGAAACAACGTCGTAGAGCTTTTATGTGAAGTTGCGTTAGCTGATGCGCATAAACAATAGGCTGTTTGGTCTTTAAGAATTATCAGGACTGTAGCTGATGAGTTGACACAACTGCAAATGATCTATCACTTTTAAACAAAACACAGTTTTTTTCCAAAAATAAAAGGTCAAATGTCTTCAACAAGAGTGTACACGCTGAAATGTCTCGCCTCCTTTACTGACCATTGATTTCTTGAAAGTCTTACAGATAAAGGTTTAACAAAAATATTGGTTGTTTTTGGCAATACAATGCACATATATCGAGTACTAGCACCATTAAGTCACGCTAAATTACTGAAATCTTCACAATTCTATCATTTTAGCTAAATTTTAGACGGTTTTCGTGTAAAACGAAAGTGGCCGCATTTGTGTTCATCCTTAATATTGAAATGTAAGTTGTATTTTATGATAATACATAACATATATAAAGATTTTGGATGAACACGGATGCGGCCACTTTCATTTTTGACAAAAACTATCTAAAAAATGACATTTTTCGACATATTTGGTAGGTTTTTCATATTTGAGCTTGAATCGGATCGTTTTCAATGACTAAATCAGATAAAATCTTTCACATTAACTAATTGATTCAAATGAAATAGACACTTAAGTGTTTAAAAAGAGGTCAAATTCATTCGTCATATGAACTTGAAATTTGAGGCCAAAATTGATCCTTACCGGACCTACTCCTTTGTTATTTTTCTTTTGTTGTGCTTTTGTCATGTTTGTGTATCTTTCCGAAATTTTTAAATCAAATGCAATTTTGAAATAAATATAAAAAAGAAAGTGTGGCGTTTTTACACTTGACAAGTGAAAATGTTTCTTCTCAAGTTTCAATTCAAGATTATTACTGAATACAATAATCATTCTCTTTATTAATAAGAGGCCCAAAAAATAATGTGAAACTTGTTACTGCCGTGCTTTTTTTTTTTTTTTTTTACAAAAAAACAGTTGTATTTAATTTTCATAACCTCTGCAGAAATGCTAAAAAAAGTTCTATGTTTAACGAACTAGATTTCACAGTATAAGGATTTTGCACAGTCAGCTCTATTTCATCTCTCATGAACCGTGGTTCTTTGCACGAATAGTTTTGTTCTTAAATTTTAAATTGTATATTTTTGAATCTGTGGACCAATAAAGTGAAAATCTTGATCATGTAAAGCAACTGCCAACTTTAAAGCTTTTCCTTATGTATCATATGTATTTTTGGCGTGTCATGCTTTTAATTTCAACAGCTCGTATCTCAAATCAAAAATCAGTTACATCCTTTGGAGGGAGGGGGGGTATTGTTTTACCCCTGTCCGTCTGTCCTTCCGTCCATCCCATTATTGGTATACAGTTATTCGGCATAACTCCTCCTACTGTTTGATTCCTAGGAAGTTTTCACTTTGCTGTCTGTTGAGTAGTTAAGTATGTGCATTGCGCTTCAATAGAAACTATTCCTTTTTCAAACATTTTTATGTGACTACCTGTCCATTATGTATTCCCTGTGCATGGAATGGGTTGAAATGTCATAAAATGTGTCTATATTGTTGTATAGTCGATTGAAGCTTGTGTAATATGATTTTTTAAATAAACATGAATTCATAACTACATAAAAGTCATGGCCCATACAAATGTTTCTTACCAAAAAACACAATTATCATCCTCAAGGTAAAAGTTCAGGGTCACATGAAGGTCAAAATTTAAAGAAGGCACACCACCTCATGATGATACATCCACATGCCAAAGATGTAAGGCCTAGGTCAAAAGGCGAAGAAGATATGGCCTACATGGTTGTGTTTTTTTCACGAAAAAAACTCAACATTGACCTTGAGGTCACATTTGAAGGTCACAAAAAGGTCATCATGATGCAAGACACTCAACCCTGTGATGATACATCAGCATGCAAAATATATATGGCCTAGTTCAAAAGACGAAAAAAAAATATGGCCATTATGCACTTTTTGAATAGATTTTGCTCTTATTTACTGAATCAATTTCAGGGTGGGGCATATTTTAAACTTAAATACCAAAAAATCTAACGGTTAAATTTTAAAAAGATTTTGCAAGAACAACCGACTAGTATAGCACTCCAAATGCTTAGTTTTTCGAAAAAAAATTAAACGACACATTTTTTTCCAAAAAAAAATTCTTCTTCAAATACTAGAAGCACAGCATTCACTTTTTGGGGCTGATTCTGATAACCCTTTTAAAATTCGGACAAAATTGTAAATCCGGAATAAAAAACTTACAAGAAAAGGGTATAAATGACCTAATATTCACCTCAGCTATCATTATTAGCTATGCTATTGTCAATTTAGGATTTAATTAAAAAAAAAAATAAATATTTAACCCTATACCCATATTTCAGAAACTTCCAATTTTGGCCATTACTAGTATGTAAAAGATGCAATGTTTGAGTTGCCAAATCTGTTAAACCTATGGTTCAAATCTTTTAAAATTTTTAGAAGATGTTCAGGTTGGCCTAGTTTATCAATGAAAAAAATTAAGAAAAATTAAACGACAGGATTTTTTTGGGGTATAGTGTTGGGTACCCCCTTAAGGAGGCTGGGGTGTCTTCCTCCATATTGGATTTTGAAAAAAACAGACAATAAACCATACATGTCAAGTGACATGATATTCGCGTGTAACACACGCTTTTTCAATGGTTTACACGCGAGGATTTTGTCACATGGCGTGTACACGCTTTTCACCACTTTACACGCAATTACACGCTTTTTCGTTCTTTTCATTTTTTGGTCGTTAGTGATATCGCTATTCTCTGTTTTTTTTCCTTATTCAGCGATAAATACCGAAAAATTCGAAGTAATTGTTTGGCTACCGTATTGTTTATTTTTTTGTATAGACAAACAGTAAAAGGTAAGTAGTTTGTGATTAGTTTTAACGATTTTGAGACTTTCTTTTAAATTCACTTAATAGGGGAAATGTGCACAGGAAGAGGTCACTTTCAGGGCCTGTACCGTCGTCTAAAGTGCCGATTGTTTAGCCAAAACGATGTGTACGGCAAGATTCAAGATTTATAAATTATATTTTGGAGTTCGAGTTTAAATGATCGAGTGACAAGTAACGCATAATTTGTGCATTCTATGTTGCAATGATAAAAAAAAATACATGTGAGAGGAGAAATACAATGTAGCTATTTGAATAAGCATTTAACATGTTTAACTTATGCAAATCAAATTTATAAAACATTTTTCTTTTTCAATTTCAGTTTCAAATCTAGCCAACACGGCAACAGATTTCTACAGGCCATGGGGATAAAAATATCACAGAACTGTTGGATCAGCTCTCTGATGAACTACCCAGTTTTAACCAGGCAATAGCATTAATGGGAGCAATGGCAGAGATGACATTTTACATTGCCAAAAAAAACCCAACATTATGACATTCTTTCAAATCTTGATGAAGCTAATTTAGTCAAATATCAATTCCTACTGTGGGAGAGCCTTTTCAATTAAAAGAAATTGACACTGAATTCTGATCAGAACTTGACTATGTTACATTTGTATTGTGTGCTGTTATCAAATAATTGTAACTAAACTTGAAACTGGCAGTTGTTTTGAATATGTGCCTAGTGGTGATGCTTTGCTGTTGGTGACCCTCTGCTGTTGTTTTTTATTTGGTCGGGTTGTTGTCTCTTTGACACATTCCCCATTTCCATTCTCAATTTTATTAAAAGCAACATAACAGACCACTGTTTAATACAATAAAAGTTCACAGTAGAATATATATTGTTTTTTTATATTCACTAATTTGTATGAAATTATGAACATTACCACATTCATATTAACAAGTCCGCATCTACGTCACGCGTTTTCACACGCTTTTTGACATATCGTGTCATGTCATGACATGATTTCCCATTGTAAGAGGTTGACATGTATGCAATAAACAGTCGAGATCTTTAATAAAATTTGCAAATTTCGAAAGTTGTATGTAATTTATGTGTAAGACTTTTCATGTTTATATAGAAAATAAAGTGATTTATCATATTTACTGCTATATTTTACAAAAAACAGATTTATTAATTGTTTTTAAACTTTGCCATATACAGTCAGGGGCGTTACTTAAACAAGTTATTATTTTTAATTACTTATATAAGTAATTGTTTATTTTAAAAATAATAAAACTACTTAAGGGGGTTCGCGGGTCTAAATCATTTATATAGGATTTCTCTATATTTTTCTATAAATGAACTTTATCTTATAGTTAATAGAAAAATAAAATAAAAAAGTGGGGTCACCGTTCATTTGCGCTCACAATCTGCCCTCAAAAGAAGCATACATTTTTGTAAAGGTGGTTTTTTTCTGTTGAAGTAATAGGAGAAAAAGGTAATATCGAAATAAAAAAAAGAAATTTATTACAGAAATCGCTAAAATTTTACAATAATTTAGTTTAAGTACAGCTTATATGGAAATTATATTAAAAAAGATAGGTCACCGATGAGTTGAAAAAGGCATTTTTCCTTAAGAGAGTTATTTTAATTTTCAATACAAAGTTAGACTAAATGTAGTTTTCATGATTTTTAACAACATTTTATATCATAAAATAAAGAATTTATCAGTTTTGAGAGGAGTATAGAGATAAAGGGTTACTTTGAAAATAATCACAAAAATATTACTTGAAAACGTTATTTTAAACATTTTTGAAAAAAATAGCAATTACACTTATCTAAGGCACATATGTCATTGATTTAGATTACAAATTATAAATAACTTCAGGTCTTAATTAATTCACAAGTATCTATCTATTTATATCAGTCTACCTTCAAGATTTTAGAGAAAAATGATAATTTAATAGTCCCAAGAGACAAATCTTTGACCCAGAAGCGTCGGTATGAAAGATAAGTGCGTCGGAAAGTTAATTAGTGTTTCTGAAGAATTAGTTTTTATATATCAAGGGAAAAATAACCAGATAACTGTGAAAATTATTTAAAGCTAATAAAATCTGTATTCTTGGACACCTATAAAAATAATATTCAGAAAAATAACTTATATAAGTTATATTTAAATTAGCCACGTTTTCAACATTACTTGTATAGGTAATTTTAATTGTTACTTGTTTAAGTAATGCCCCTGACTGATATAAGGAGAGATAACTCCGATAAAGTAACTGTTACAATCATGTGTTTTTTTAACTATTAAATTATAAATATATGATGAACTTGTACGTCTGGCGTATTAAATTTTCAACCTGGTACCTTTTGTTGGCTATTATTCATTTGTTTCTCTGTCCTATATTTTCTCCAATTTATTTGTATTGTAGTCGACTCCTGTTTTGTAATGTTGTCAGTTTAATGTTATAATTAACATCGCCAATAAAGCCGGAGGTTTGGCAGGCCCACCATTTTTATTTTAAAATGCCCTGTACCAAGTGAGGGAAATGGCCATTGTTATATTATAGTTCGTGTCCTGTGTGTGTTACATTTTAATGTTGTGTTTCTGTTGTATCGTAGTTCTCTTATATTCGATGCGTTTCCCTCAGTTTTAGTTTGTAACCCGGATTTTTTTTTCTCTATCGATCTATGAATTTCTACTACTGTTGCCTTTATTTAATGTATTGCTTAAGACTATTTTGATACTATCTAATAATTTTGTTATCATTGTCACGACAACAGATTGGTGTATGGGTCTTTTGACAGTTTATTTGTTTTCATTTTGTTTAATGACAACAAGTGCCATATTCAGGATATTGCCAGGTCTAATTTTGAATCAATACAAATTATTATTTTTGATATCAAAAACTATTTTATCCATTTACTTATAGGTTATTACTATTGCTTCTTTTCCCTAAAACTGAGATATTCATATAATTTGGCTTACAAATTATGGAATAATAAAATTATCTCCTTTTAGTATAACTAATCACCCAAAATGTATTAGTGGTCTATAAACAAAATCATTTTATTTTTGAAGATTTTGAAAACAAATACTGGATTTCTTTTATATGATCATCTATGTTCATGTGTTTTATAGTAAAACTAAGCCATACAAGTCTATTAAACACTTTCATATTTTTAGTTCAATTTAAAGTATCATATGAAATATGTGTAACTATAACCTTGAGAAAAAAAATTCCATTTGACCAAAAATATCATTAACATCATTTTAGTGATGCATTATTTACTAGTTGAATACTGAGCCTTTACTATAATATATTACCTCATGTGTTTTTACAAAGGGACTGATGCCTCCTTCTTCTACTAGATATCTTGTGACATGTAGCCTTCCATACTTAGCAGCCAGATGTAGAGCTGTTTCTCCATCTATCTATAATAATACCAAATAACATGTAAATATTATGGATACTACTTTGTTACCAATATAAATAGTATACAACATATCCTACAACTGATATAAAACTTGTCTGATAAACTGAATAATGTTGTGTAATAAATACAAACAAAATGTATCTCACATGAATCAGTGGTCAAAACTGAACAAAATGACCAGTCACACTTGTATTCATATTGTACATAAACAACAAATAAACAACAAGTTTTTTTTGTGGGATGTCAGAACTTCCATCAGAAATGTCATGTTAACCTTTTTTCAAGAAATGCATAAAATATTTATATCAAGGGATTAAGTGCAATGCACAGAGATAAATGAGATCTCACTTTATATAATTATAGCAAGTATTTGTTGATATAATAATTAAATCTGTCTGATTAACATGGTTTAGAATAATGATCAATTTAAAAAAAAAAACTTTTTTCAAAGAAATATGAAAAATAGTTACATTTCCTGATTTAGTACGAGGAGACAAGTAAAATGAGACCCCACTTTATATGATTCTAACAAATAATATTTGTTGTTCATTTAACCTGTCTAATTAACAACATGATTTAGTGTTGATTAAAAGTAATGTAACCAGATTTAGTAGATAACATACATCTGTGATATCTTTGTTACATCTGTTCTCCAGAAGTAGTCGAGACACTTCCACATGTCCTCCACTGGCTGCCAACATTAATGCTGTCCATCCATCAACCTGGAATAATACAACTGACATCAAAACTTGTCTGATAAACTGAACAATGTTGTGTAATAAATATATACAGAAATTACCAGTCACATTAATTAAAACTGTCTGATTAACAACAGGATTTAGTGTAGATTCAGTTTGATCATAAATTTTAAGAAAATATTTTTTTTTAAGAAAAATGAAAAAAGTTATATTTTTCTGATTCAGAACAATACTATGAGTTAAATGAGACCCCACTTTATATGATTATTACAAATATTTGTTCATTAAACCTGTCTCATTAACAACATGATTTAGTGTTGATTAAAAGTAATGTAATCAGATTTAGTAGATAACATACTGATGTGATATCTTTGTTACATCTGTTCTCCAGAAGTAGTCGAGACACTCCCACATGTCCTACCCTGGCTGCCAACATTAATGCTGTCTGTCCTCTAACCTGGAATAATACAACTGACATCAAAACTTGTCTGATAAACTGGACAATGTTGTGTAATAAATATAAACAAAAATGACCAGTCACATTAATTAAAACTGTCTGATTAACAACAGGATTTAGTGTAGATTCAGTTTAATCATTAATTTTATAAAAGTAATTTTTTCAAAGAAATATGAAAAAAGTTATATTTTCTGATTCAGAACAATACTATGAGTAAAATGAGACCCCACTTTATATAATTATTACAAATATTTGTCCATTAAACCTGTCTCATTAACAACATTATTGTGTGTTGATTAAAAGTGATGTGATCAGATTTAGTAGATAACATACATCTGTGATATCTTTGTTACATCTGTTCTCCAGGAGAAGTCGAGACACTTCCACATGTCCTCCATTGGCTGCCAACATTAATGCTGTCCATCCATCAACCTGGAATAATACAACTGACATCAAAACTTGTCTGATAAACTGAACAATGTTGTGTAATAAATATAAACAGAACTAAACAGTCACATTAATTAAAACTGTCTAATTAACAACAGGATTTAGTGTAGATTCAGTAAAATCAAAAATTTTATAAAAGTAAATTTTTCAAAGAAAAATGAAAAAAGTTATATTTTCTGATTCAGAACAATACTAAGAGTAAAATGATATCCCACTTTATATGATTCTTACAAATATTTGTTGTCCATTAAACCTATATAAATTAACAACAGGATTTAGTGTAGATTCCATTAATAATAAATTATTTAAAAAAGCAAGAAAAAAGTTTTATTTCCTGATTTAGTACAACATAAAGAAAATGAGATCCTCTTTAACATGTTTAAATAAAGATTATTATTATTATCATTATTATTATTATTCATTCAAGCATTTGTTGTCCATTAAACATGTCTAATTAACAACAGGATTTAGTGCAGATTCAGTATTTATCATTAATTTAAAAAAATTTAAAGAAAAGTGAAAAAGAGTAGTATTTTCAGACATGTCAGATACAGAACAATTATGTGATTAAATGGATTATATGAATCTAACAACTATTTGTCCTTTTTACAAGATATGTCTACATTAGATCTTTACACGTATCACTACCTGACCAAAGTTGTTAACACAACATCAAGTGAAACATAAGTGTAAAAAATTGTGTCATGTCAAGAAGCAAAATAAGAACTTCACAATCCATAACGCAAACAAAACGAGAAATATTTTAAAATCAAACCATGCATGCATTTTTCCATTAAAACTGTCTAATTTAATTCAGAATTTGGATTTAATCTTGACTCAGTATAATGACTAAGTATCAGTTAACATACAGACCAATGGTATTTGAACAGTGCAGGTTTTTTAATTTTGTGTTTTGTTTTTAATACCAATGGCCTAGATAGACCAAGGGGGAATCATACAAAAACAAATATGGTTTAACCCCTCCATATTTTATGCCTGTACCAAATCAGACAATCCAGACCATGTGTTGTTAGTTGTTATATTTGTATGTCTATTTACTATGAATAGTCCATGTGTTGTTAGTTGTTGTATTTGTTTGTCTATTTACTCTGAGAAGTCAGGCCCAGACCATGTGTTGTTAGTTGTTGTATTTGTTTGTCTATTTACTCTGAGAAGTCAGGCCCAGACCATGTGTTGTTAGTTGTTGTATTTGTATTTCTATTTACTCTCAGTAGTCAGGTCAGGCCCAGACCATGTGTTGTTAGTTGTTGTATTTGTTTGTCTATTTACTCTGAGAAGTCAGGCCCAGACCATGTGTTGTTAGTTGTTGTATTTGTTTGTCTATTTACTCTCAGTAGTCAGGCCCAGACAATGTGTTGTGTGTTGTTATATTTGTTTGTCTATTTACTCTGAGTAGTCAGGTCCAGACCATGTGTTGTGTGTTGTTATATTTGTTTTGTCTATTTACTCTGAGTAGTCAGGTCCAGACCATGTGTTGTGTGTTGTTATACTTGTTTGTCTATTTACTCTGAGTAGTCAGGTCCAGACCATGTGTTGTGTGTTGTTATATTAATTGTCTATTTACTCTGAGTAGTCAGGTCCAGATCATGTGTTGTTAGTTGTTATATCTGTATTTCTATTTACTCTGAGAAGTCAGCTCCAAGCCATGTGTTGTGTGTTGTTGTATTTTTTTGTCTATTTACTCTGAGTAGTCAGGTCCAAACCATGTGTTCTGTGTTGTTGTATTTGTTTGTCTATTTACTCTCAGTAGTCAGGTCCAGACCATGTGTTGTGTGTTGTTATATTTGTATTTCTATTTACTCTCAGTAGTCAGGTCCAGACCATGTGTTGTTAGTTGTTATATTTGTTTGTCTATTTACTCTCAGTAGTCAGGTCCAGACCATGTGTTGTTTGTTGTTGTATTTGTATGTCTATTTACTCTGAGTAGTCAGGTCCAGACCATGTGTTGTGTGTTGTTATATTTGTATGTCTATTTACTCTGAGTAGTCAGGTCCAGACCATGTGTTGTTAGTTGTTATATTTGTTTGTCTATTTACTCTCAGTTGTCAGGTCCAGACCATGTGTTGTTTGTTGTTGTATTTGTTTGTCTATTTACTCTCAGTAGTCAGGTCAGGTCCAGACCATGTGTTGTTAGTTGTTGTATTTGTTTGTCTATTTACTCTCAGTAGTCAGGTCCAGACCATGTGTTGTGTGTTGTTGTATTTGTTTGTCTATTTACTCTCAGTAGTCAGGTCCAGACCATGTGTTGTTTGTTGTTGTATTTGTATGTCTATTTACTCTGAGTAGTCAGGTCCAGACCATGTGTTGTGTGTTGTTATATTTGTATTTCTATTTACTCTCAGTAGTCAGGTCCAGACCATGTGTTGTTAGTTGTTATATTTGTTTGTCTATTTACTCTCAGTTGTCAGGTCCAGACCATGTGTTGTTTGTTGTTGTATTTGTTTGTCTATTTACTCTCAGTAGTCAGGTCAGGTCCAGACCATGTGTTGTTAGTTGTTGTATTTGTTTGTCTATTTACTCTCAGTAGTCAGGTCCAGACCATGTGTTGTGTGTCGTTGTATTTGTTTGTCTATTTACTCTCAGTAGTCAGGTCCAGACCATGTGTTGTGTGTTGTAATAGTTGTTTGTCTATTTACTCTTAGTAGTCAGGTCCAGACCATGTGTTGTTAGTTGTTATATTTGTTTGTCTATTTATTCTCAGTAGTCAGGTCCAGACCATGTGTTGTGTTTTACTCTGAGTAGTCAGGTGCAGACCATATGTTAGTATTAGTGTGTCAGTGTTATGCTTTAAATGGTTTAACATCAGTTTTGTGTCATGAAATGTCTCATGTTTTGTGTCATGATATGTCTCATGTTCTGTGTTGAACATCAGTTTTGTCATTTTGTGTCATGATGTGTCTCATGTTCTGTGTTGAACATCAGTGTTGTGTCATGATATGTCTCATGTTTTGTGTTGAACATCAGTTTTGTGTAATGATATGTCTCATGTTCTGTATTGAACATCAGTGTTGTGTCATGATGTTTTTTTCTAGTTCTGTGTTGAGCATCAACGTTGTGTAATGATGTGTCTAATGTCCTGTGTTGAGCATCAGTGTTGTGTCATGATGTGTTTCATGTTCTGTGTTGAACATCAGTGTTGTGTCACGATGTGTATCATGTCATCTGATGAACACCAATGTCATTATGTGGCTCTTGTTCTGTGTTGAACACCAGTGGTGTGTCATGTATCTCATGATATGTCTCATGTTTTGTGATGAATATCAGTGTTTGGTCATGGTGTGTCTCATGTCCTTTGTTGAACATCAGTGTTGAACATCAATGTTGTGTCATGATGTCATAGTTTGTGCCGAACACCATTGTTGTTTCAAGATGTTGCTCATGTATTGTGTTGAACATCAGTGTTGTGTCATGATGTGACTCACGTTTTGTGTTGACCATAACTGTAGTGTCCTGATGTGTTACATGTTCTGTGTTTTACACCAGTGTTGTGTCATGATGTGTCTCATGTTCTGTGTTGAACATCAGTGTTAAGTCATAATATATCATGTTTTCTGTTGAACACCGTTGTTGTGTCATGATCATGATGATAAGTTTACCTACTATGTTACAAGTTTACCTCGTGATAATCAATGTTACAAGTTTACCTACTTGATTATCAATGTTAGCTCCATTCGCCAGGCAAAGCTTCAATTCTTCTACTCTTCCTTCATCAGCAGCTTCAATAAGTTTCTGTAAGTAAAAAATAGAGTTTACATTTAACAGAATGTAAAGAGTGTAGTAACTTAAATGTTTTTCACGCTAATGCCAGACAATAACTATATTTTAGAATGACCAATGTTCATTGGTTAATACAAGGGAGACAATGTACTCTATTGAATACAATAATGTGACAAACATTAGTTGGGGTAGGGGGGAGGGGTGTGAATTGAAAGCGGTAAAAAAAAATATATTGTTTTGGCAAAAGCAGTGGTGAAAAAGAAAATAGACCCAGAGGAAACCCTGCTTATGATTACATTGTAAACTGTTCCTAAGTTTTGAAGAAGAAACAGATTTTTTTTAAAACATTTCATCCTCACATAATAAAGCTAATCTGAGTGAAAATTGTGTTTCAATATTTTCAATATAAACATACAATTTATAACAACTTGGAAAGGAGCAGTGTAATATTTGTATGTTTGATGATGTAATTTGTTTGACAGATTTACTTTGAATGTCTCTGAGTTATCTCTGTTAAAGAAATAACAGTGTTGTTTTTAATATTTTAGCCTAAAAACATATTTTCAATCAAGAAAAGAAATCAATAAATAGTGACTATTTAATGATCAAGTAGCCTTTTTGTCAGTGGGGACATATTTGACACTTATGTGTTTTTACAGATGTTAATCACTACTTCCAAGTTTTATGACAAACAATAGGTAAGCTTGGGTAATTAAAATGAATAGACCTCTTTTGAGAATGTTGCATTTCCAACAAAAACTTTTTGTTTTAGTGAACATCATTCATGCACTTGGGTGTTTTCGTCACTTCTTTCCCATGTTGAGTGAGCAGTTAAAAAATATAATGCTTTATTGCACAAGTTATAATGGTTACAGTATTTTGTTCATAAAAAAGCTTCTGTTGAAGTTTCTAAAAATTCCATGAAGGGTTGACAAGAAAAATTGATGTCTAAAAAAAAATTTAACAACAGAATGAACCTTAATGTTGACGCCGTTGAGGGAATCTAGGATCACATTGTCTCGCTTTCGCGACATAAATGTTGCAGGCTCGACAAAAATCACTCGACTGTTTGACTATAAAGAAGAAAAAATCTTACCTTATTCCAATCTTCCATATTTCCTAAAATAGAAAAATAAATGTATAAATCTGTTGAGTAATTATTGCGTTTAAATCCGCTGCAATTGTTTTATATAGATTAGACCGTTAGTTTGCCTGTTTGAATGGTTTTAAACTAGTAATTTTTGGGGCCCTTTATAGCTTGCTAAGCGATGTGAGCCAAGGCTCCGTGTTGAAGACCGTACTATAACCTATAATGGTTTACTTATAAATTGTGACTTGGATGGAGAGTTGTCTCATTGGCACTTATACAACATCTTCATATATCTATATACGGCAATACTATTTGGGTTGGACAGATCATTCACACATCCTACAGCTCATCAGTCTTACAAAAGTCAGACTATTAAAGAGCGTATGGTACTTTGACAAAAAGACAAGTTATTGCACAGCTTTCAACAATGAGAAGTGAATACCTTAGTTACCTATACCTTTTTATCTTACTAGTATTCAGGATATTTTAAGTCTATACAAAATCTTCTATACAAATATTCTTTCTATCTGATAATAGTTTTCAAATAATCAGCCAAAATGAAAAAAAAAGAGTAAAATTTTACATTTAAGAGCAATAACTTCCGTAACATTCAGAACATGTCAGCCACTGTCAAGAGTTTTTCTCTTCATAGCAGTTTTTAAGATACACAAATTTTGCATTTTACTCATGTTCTTTTTTTTAGCCAAGTCGGCCATGTTTGTTTGCAGACAGAACCATTGTTCACATTTGTTTAAATATATACCATAATAATGACTGTGGCCAAGTTTGGTTTAATTTTACCCAGTAGTTTTAAGAGGAGAAGATTATTAATCAAAGTGGCAAAACACAGGATAAAAGGTCATAAAAGGGCAATAACTCAAATAAGGAGTCGTCTGACGTTTTCAGTCATGTTTGACTTATAGTATGAAGATTTGTCAGTCTGAACATTTTTGCTTTTAAAAGTTTCTCCCTATCTATTATAGTTTGGAAAATAATCGGCAGAAATGAAAAAAAAAATCAGTAAGTGCAATGACTCTTTTTAGAAGTCCTGACAGTTTTGATGTAAATAAACGTTCTGACAATTTCTGTCCCTTTTCAGATTTTCTCTATTCAAAGCATTTTTTAGATAATAGACATAACTTATATTTTACACCAATGTTCTATGTTTAGCCATGTCCGCCATGTTGGTTCGCAGGCAGGGTCATCTGACACATTTTTAAAACTAGATACTCTAATGATGATTGTGGCCAAGTTTGGTTTAATTTGTCCTAGTAGTTTCATAGGATAGGATTTTTGTAAAATTTAACAACAACAACGAGAGACAACTGACGCTAAGTGATGAGAATGCCAGGTGAACTAAAACATATATGATACAATACATACTAATTTGATTAAAACTGAGTTCAGCTATATTTAACAGTAAGAAAGTGCCTTCATCTAAAGCATCTCTGAAAAATATAGATAAATCATGATCATATTTACTTGTTTAAGTCTGATATATGTAAAATATATGTATCACTTAATAATACTTTATCGGTACTTCTTCAGTAACTGCTGTGATATATATGAATGTTTCTTTATCTTATAAACATATCAATGTTTGTGTGTTATTTCCTGTTTCAACAAAATAACTATGAACAGTAAAGGTATATTTTTTTAATTATTTCATTAACATGAATAAATCCTTACCTTATGGCCAGCTTCATGAAAATGTAGACCTTGTCATTTGAAGATATTTTTTTTTTCGTTACCTATATATTGACATCTACATATTTCCGTTCTTACTTTTTTGGGTTGCGTTCTCATTGACATATACTGTTGAAAATATTGCGGGAGTTATGATTTCTTTTACCTGTTTCATATAGGCTTGATTTCAGTGTGGGATGTAGCCTTAGCACTCCATTTAGATGAAGTAAACGTTTTACAGTATGGCTGTGTTCTGCTTTCTATATTACGTTTATAGTTGATTGAGCTCCAGCAGATACATGTTTGTGTACCTCACATTTTTTGTTTTCCTTTACCCCAAGTTCATACTTAAGTTCAACCAATCTATTTTTTAAGGAAAATAATTTTGCAATGATGTCATCATTTTCTCTGATTTTTGTCTTGTTTACTATGAAGTATTGGTTTTTAGTACATTGTATTTTGAATGTTAAAACTATTTATTGATTATCTCCCCTTTAAGAGCTTGAATATTCGACTGAACACTTACCTATAACATCATCTTGACAGGACAGGGATCAACTTGACTGGACAGGGATCACATCGACAGGACAGGGATCAAATTGACTGGACAAGGATCAAATAAATACAGATGACAGATGCTTAAAATGAGAATATAAATGTTTCTATTTCAGGTTGAAATAATAATTGCATGTAATAAAGATGCTTGTGTATTGTTTGACCTCTTTTATTGATTGGTTGCTGTCTCATCGATATAAGCCTCTAAACCTTCACTCATACAGGATACATTCTTTGTTTTAATATCTTGTTTACTGTATAAAAACACAGGTCTTGTGATATTTTAAAAGTAAAATATATATCGGTTAATTATCTCCCCCTGTCAGAGTTAAAATTCAACTCTTTTGAAATAAATTTCAATAATAAATGATTGTATATAGTTCACATACAATGTGCACTTAACTATAATAACAACTCAACTGGACAAGCATTAAATTGACTGGACAGTCAATGATCCCAAGAACTGGACAATAATTACGAGGACTGGACAATGATCAAATAAAAATTAATAATAGACATTATAGATGTTGAAACTGAAAATATAAATCAAATAAAAACATGTTATGGACACTTGTCTATTGTTAAAAACCATTTTGACCTCTTTTATTGATTGGTTGCTGTCTCATTGACATAGACCTCCCATCTTACAATAATAAAAGACATTTTGAATCTTAGTTAACAACTCTATTTGTAATGCTTGCAATGTTTAATAAGTTTCAACTCCCAAATGCAATTAATTTTGGAATTATGTCATTTTATTTTTGTCTCCCCTTGTACAGAAGCTGCAGAATGCAAAATGTTAATCTTTTTCAATAAGAATTAATAAAAACACTTGGTTAATGCTTTTTTAGAATGAATCCTATAGCTCTGGATTATCTCCCCTTTAAGAATTTTCACATTTAAAATTTCAATATATTTCCGAGTTTCAATCGATACAGTCTCCACGATAAAGTTTGAGTCCACAAGCCCTAAGCTCAATTTTTTAAAACTTTTAGTTGTCTTCTGTCGGCTTGTAGAGAAGAAATGTACAAGCCTCCAAGCAATTTTACAAGCCTGGGTCATCATGGTCATAGGACTTGTGGTTAAGCATGAAGACTGTTGATAAAATAAATCATTAAACGTTGCAATACAATTTGATTTGTGCGTTTTGTTTACTCTAATGTATTGGTTTTGGGTATTTTGAATGTTCAAACTATTTCTTGATTATCTCCCCTTATAGAGTTTGAATATTTTACATTAGAATTAAATTTCAGTAGTAAATGATCCTATATAGTTATCATATGAAGTACTTACCTATAACAACAGTCTGACTGGACAGAGATCAAGTTGACTGGACAAGGATCAACTTGACTGGACAGGATCAAATCCACTGGACAAGGATCAAATCCACTGGACAAGGATCAACTTGACTGGACAGGGATCAACTTGACTGGACAGGGATCAACTTGACTGGACAAGGATCAACTTGACTGGACAAGGATCAACTTGACGTGACTGGGATCAAATCGACAGCATGTGAATGAATACTGATGATAGATGTATAAAATGAGAATGTTTCTATTTTAGGTTGAAATCATTATTAACATGTTATAAAGATGCTTGTCTATCATGTCTATTGTTTGATTCCATTTTGACCTCTTTCATGGATTGGTTGCTGTCTCATTGGTATAGACCTTTACTTTTACAAGATGCATTCTTTGTTTTTAGTGTCTTGTTTACTATAAAAAGACAGGTGTTATGATATTTTGAATGTGAAATATATGATATCTGTTAATTATTCCCCCTGTCAGAGTTAAAATTCTACATTCAATGATCCCAAGGACTGGACAATTATCAAATAAATATCGATAATAGACATTATAGATGACATTCAAACTGAAAATATAAATGAAATAAAAACAACACGTTACAGACACTAATCTATTTTTAAATAAAATGTTGACCTCCTTTGTTGATTGTTTGCTGTCTCATTGACAAAGACCTCCAATCTTACAATCATAAACAACAATTGATTTCTTAGTTTACATATCTCTATTTGTAATGCTTGCAATGTTTAATTAAGCTTCGATCAACTCCCAAATGCAAATAATTTTGGAATTATGTCATTTTATTTTTTGTCTAGATCTCCCTTATACAACCGCTGCTGAATACAAGTTGTGTTATTCTTGTTCCAACAACATTAACCAGATGCTCCGCAGGGCACAGCTTTATACGACCACAGAGTTTGAACCCTTAACGGTTGGGGCAAGTATGGACACAACATTCAAGCTGGATTCAGCTCTAAATTTGGATTGTGATTGAATAGTTGACACAGCATAGGTTTCTGACACAGAATGAATGTGGTCTAAGAAACTTCAAAATTTGTTTTTTGCCTTTGAGCAATTCACTATGCTGTTGAATATTAATCCCCTAAAAAAAATGTTAAATGAGAAAAATTGAACCCTCCAGCCCCTATTTTTTGTTCACATCCCCCTTTCCCTTATTCCAAAACTGATCTCAATTCAAATTACTAATGGAGTTTACAACAATAACTACTCATTTAAATACATCATGAAATATTAAAATGTAAAAAAGTGCTTGTTATCACTGAATGGTAAAGATTGTTTTAATTTATCAGTTGGTAGTAAAAGTGAATATACATTGTATATTGTATAAAACAATGATAGATAACTCCAATTGAAAATTTCTTGCTATTGCGCAATATTGTGCAATTAAATATTTCTTGCTATTGCGCAATACTGTGCAATTGAAAATTTCTTGCTATTGCACAATACTATGCAATTGAAGATTTCTTGCTATTGCTGAATACTGTGCAATTGAAAATTTCTTGCTATTGCACAATACTTAATATAATAATTTTGGATCCTGATTTGGACTAACTTGAAAGTGGGCCCATAATCAAAAATCTAAGTACATGTTTAGATTCAGCATATCAAAGAACCCCAAGAATTCAATTTTAGTTAAAATCAAACTTAGTTTAATTTTGGACCCTTTGGACTTTAATGTATAGTCGCCGTCAGCTGAAATTCGTAGCGGTTATCGGTAAAAATAATCTAAACTATCAATCGCGTTCACTCGAGATATAGTTTTTCACATTCCATTCATAAATCGCAAAAAGAAAAGCCACTACTGACCTACCTTTTAAGTGATCACACTGTAATAATCCTGACCTTCACATTTTCCAGAATATTTTCCATTGTAATTCCGCCATCTTCGTTTCTATGAGGATCATTTGTTTACATATGACATTCGTCACTGTACGCAGTTTCCTGAAATGTTCCTTTCATTGATGTGATAAGGGTTTCCCGCGCTTTATGCAAATTTTATGAAATTGAACTCCACGGAAACACTTCCGGTAAAAACAATGGCTGATTCCAGCATTCAAAATCGTCTATGAAAAAGTGAAGGTCAGGATTATTACAGTGCGATCACTTAAAAGGTAGGTCAGTAGTGGTTTTTCTTTTTGCGATTTATGAATGGAATGTAAAAAACTATATCTCGAGTGAACGCGATTGATAGTTTAGATTATTTTTACCGATAACCGCTACGAATTTCAGCTGACGGCGACTATAGACCAATTTGAAAACGGGACCAAAAATTAAGAATCTACATACACAGTAAGATTTGGCATATCAAAGAACCCTAATTATTCAATTTTTGATGAAATCAAACAAAGTTTAATTTTGGACCCCGATTTTGACCAACTTGAAAACTAGGCCAATGATAAAAAATCTAAATACAATTTTAGATTCAGCATATCAAAGAACCCCAAGGATTCAATTTTTGTTAAAATCAAACTAAGTTTAATTTTGGACCCTTTGGACCTTAATGTAGACCAATTTGAAAACGGGACAAAAAATTAAGAATCTACATACACAGTTAGAATCGGCATATCATCAACATGCTCAAAGAACCCCAATTATTCAATTTTTGATGAAATCAAACACAGTTTAATTTTGAACCCTTTGGTCCCTTATTCCTAAACCGTTGGGACCAAATCTCCCAAAATGGATCCCAATCTTCCTTTAATGGTCATAAACCTTGTGTTTAAATTTCATAGATTTCTATTTACTTAAACTAAAGTTATGGTGCAAAAACCAAGAAAAATGCTTATTTGGGCCCCTTTTTGGCCCTAAATCCTAAACTGTTGGGATCTCAACTCCCAAAATCAATCCCAACCTTCTTTTTGTGTTCATACACCTTGTGTTCAAATTTCATTGATTTCTATTTTTTTTATACTAAAGTTATTGTGTGAAAACCAAGAATAATGCTTATTTGGGCCCTTTTTTGGCCCCTTATTCCTAAACAGTTGGAACCAAAACTCCCAAAATCAATCCCAACCTTCCTTTAGGGGTCATAAACCTTGTGTCAAAATTTCATAGATTTGTATTTACTAAAACTAAAGTTATAGTGCGAAAACCAAGACAAGAGGCTGTCACAACGACAGCAAACCGGATTTATTAACATTTATTTGTGTCCTGGCAATATCACAAGAACCATTACTGATGAATGGTGAAAGTGAAAATCGTCAATATCAAATTTGACCTCCATTTTGTCATCAGTATCAACATATTAAAATTTGAAAAGCTTAACAACCTGAATGGAAACGCCATTTTACGATCTTTCAAGAACCATAACTCCTGAACGGTAAAAGTCAAAATCGTCATTATTGAACTTGACCTCTATTTTGTCATCAGTAACAACATATTAAAATTTCAAAAGCTTTGGTTGAATGGTTCATGAGAATATGCACGGACACGACGGGAAAAACCATTTTTCAATCTTTCAAGAACCATAACTCCTGAACGGTAAAAGTCAAAATCGTCATTATTGAACTTGACCTCCATTTTGTCATCAGTAACAGCATATTAAAATTTCGGAAGCTTTGGTAGAACAGTTCATGCATAAATGCACGGACATGACTGGAAACTCCATTTTTCAATCTTTCAAGAACCATAACTCCTGAACGGTAAAAGTCAAATTCGTCATTATTGAACTTGACCTCCATTCTTTCAGTAGTAACAACATATTAAAATTTGGGAAGCTTTGGTAGAACAGTTCATCCCAACCTTCCTTTTGTGGTCATAAACCTTGTGTTTAAATTTCATAGATTTCTATTTACTTAACCCTTTCACCGATTGCTGCCCTGCAGACAGAAGCTACTCTGAGACGATGGCTTCCCTGGCTACTTTTACTCAAGTGGGAGATCTTCATAATAAATGTCAATGAAAACTTTGTTTGTAGTTATTTGTGTATTTATTTCATTCACTAACACTATGTTCACAGTTTTTTTTATGTTTTGATAATTTTTTCCTCATAAAATATTCTAATTTTCATTTTTTCGGCATTATTTCAGTGAAATTCTCAAAATTCTGCTCTTTGACCCCAAATCGTAATTTTTTAACCCAAAACGGCAAAATTTTGAAAAAAATTGTGAGGCTGTACAAATTCCTCACACTGAACGATGTCCATTCCAAGTGTTTTGTACATAAAACGACATTTTATGTCAAAAACGTATACTAGTTTGGCTTAATTTTTCCATATTCTTTCCCCAAAAATGTTCCCTCATTTCAAATTCTCGTAAATTCCGTAAATTTCCTCTGATTTTGACACGGTTTTCAACAAACAGAACCGCCATGTTTACACTTTCATCCGGGTATCCATCAAAGAAAGATAACTCATGTTTGCACTGTTTTGAGCGGAAATTTTTAAATAAAAAAGATGTATTCCGATCCCGGTAAAACGGGACTCATCGTCAGCAGTCTGAAGCGTGAATCCTGGTAAACCGGGACTCATCGGCGAAAGGGTTAAACTAAAGTTATAGTGCGAAAACCAAAACTATTTGGACGACGACGACGACACTGACGCCAACGTGATACCAATATACGACCAAAAATTTATTTTTGCGGTAGTATAAAACACTGGTGTAATGCTACTTAGAAGGAATGCGCCAGCTCTGGATTATCTCCCTTTTAATACAAACACTGGTGTAATGCTACTTAGAATGAATGCACCAGGTCTGGATTATCTCCCCTTTAATACAAACACATGTGTAATGCTACTTAGAATTATTATCTCCTTTTTAAGAATTTTAACATTTAAAATTTACAATATATTTCTGAGTTTCAATTGATAAAATAAATCATTAAATGCCCAATATATAAATATAATGTTCACTCACCTATAGAATGTATAGTAATTAATTGTATGGACCATGAATCAAATAAATATCGATAGCAGATCTTCAAACTGAAAATATAAAATACATGTAACTTAATTATCATGATTATACATGTTATATAGCATCCCTAAAATTTCCTGAAATTGTATTTACTTGGCATGAATGAAAAGAGAAAGTATAACCTTCAATAGTACCATACAAAGCTCAGTGGAAGAGTTTTATGACAAATTCATCATAGCATGACGGCCTGTTGTTAGCCAGGTTGTCTCAGAATGCCTTGATGTAAGCTCTCGAGAAACAAGTACAGGAAGAGAAAGAAAATGTCTCAAAGTTTTTTGTTGGAAATAACATACTACCAATCAGTCAAGTCAATGCTTTCGCCTCTTTTTAACGGAAATAAATTGTTTATGGCTTTGAATTTCTTGGGTACAATAATATCCCGATATCTCCACACAAACCCGATTAAAACCCTGAGAACTATAAATGTAATCATAATAAACAGCTGTACCATGAGCGCATGATACGCACGTGAATTATTCAATAAAGTTCAATCTTCTCAATGTTATATTAGAAATTTTTAAAAAAAAATAAAGGGAGGTTATCTTAATCGATTTAAATCAGTCATCAAAGTTTAATGAAAATTGTTCTATGCACTTTATTAGGAAATTTTCCAAAAACTTGAAACTACCCCTTTTTTAATGAATAAAATCTTATACATGTTATAACTCGGAAATGTAAAATCTAAAATTTATAAAAATCAAAAGGGAGCTTACAACAATAGATATGAATAATTTACCAAAGTTTCATAAACATGTTGAAATTGTTATTGAGTTATTGTCTGAAAACTGGAAAATCCCCCCTTTTTTAATGAACAAAACTGAAAAACTCGGAAACAGTAAATCTGAAATTTTTAAAAAACGTAAAGGAGCTCACATCAATAGATATAAACAGTTCACCAAAGTTTCATGCATATTGGTTAGAGTGTTTTTGAGTTAATGTTCGACATGTTGACGAAGGACATACGGACAGACAGACAGTCACCGTAATACCATAATCTGTCCCGTAAACGGGCGTATAAAAAATGCATCACTTTTACTATATATATTGTATCTGATTTATCATGTTTATTATCAAATTTCGTATATTTCCAACCATGTGTTTATTATCTTTCAGTCACAAAAACACCATTCCAAATAGTGCTAGTTAGACCCAGATGATTTTAGGACAAGTTAAAGGCAGTGCTTTTTTTGTTCACAGGACAACGGACATATGATAGACGGACACTTTTAACATAAGGAATCGGTATACAGTACGGGTAGGGACTTATTTTTATGGATGCCTTAATCCGTCTAGTCGGATATGAATAATCCGACATTTTTATGGTAGGTAGTATGTTCATTAAACAACAGATCCAGGTGTGAATGGTCCTTTCATCTTAATCCGTGTTGCTAGAATTACGGTTCACTGATTTCAGAATCAGATTACCTGTAATTTTAACCTCTCAGTCACTTTATTGATTATATTAGTTCTACATCGTATTTGACATAAAATATTTTTACAGGTGAAGTACTGGAGAAAACTTTGTTTAATAAAAATAGCCTATTTTTGTTAATTATGGTTTTGATATTTCAACTGCTAATATTTATTTTCTTTGTTCCTAAAAATTATTTTTATTTTATGTTCCTTTTCGGTTTTTTTTTTTTTTTGTATCTTTTTCTTATTTGTTTGCATAAATTTTTTAAACATATATATTTTTACATGTATTCTATTTCTTGAAGCTTACGGTTATTTTTATTTTACTGATTTATTTTCCACGTAAATCCATTGATTAGCAGAATGTTGTCTCAAGTGCTGCTGCATACGTTTGAGTTTGACGCGGTCACATGCAAAATATTTCTATAATTTGTATTTAGTATTCAGTCTGTTGTGTCAGTTCCGAGATAAAAATAATTACAGTGAGCAACACTTGTATATTATTAGTAGCTTGATGATTCTTTGTAGTTTTTACTTTTTACTGTAAACAAATATTGTCCGAAAGTTGGTGTTGTATGACTAAAATAGAACGCAAATAATAACACTAGAAGAAAATATTGATTCTTCCCGGGCATATTAAGTTTATTCTGGGAACAGTATATCTAACTTAATATATATGTTCCTGGTTTATTTTAAGATTTCCGTCAGTGGCGGATCCAGAATTTTTCATAAGTGGGGGCCCACTGACTGACCTAAGAGGGGGCCCGCTCCAGTCACGCTTCAGTGATTCCCTATATAAGCAACCAATTTTTTTCCCAAAAAGGGGGGGCCCGGGCCCCCTGGGCCCCCCTCTAAATCCGCCTCTGTCCGTGTTTGTTCATTATGCTAAATTAATATAATTGATCTGCATTTGGGGGTAGGGGGTAAAATGGGTCCGGATCTCGAAATCCCGGGCTTAAAAACACGAAGTCCCAAGGTCCCGAATGCGAAAAAAGAATTCCCAGATCCCGAAAGGGTTAATCCCGAAATCCCGAACTTAATTGCATAATATTAATTTACGCACAATCCATGTAAAAAGGGAAACTTGTATGTTATATTTTTTATAGCAATCTAAAAAGAAAAAATTGCCGTGAAAAGACAATTCCATGATACACATATCAGTGATCAACAGCGTGTGCACGTGGTTGAACTTTAACTTGACTCCACTCGCAATAATATTGAATGCTAATAAAAGATATTAAAGATCGATTTTGTCCACTGCACGAGATTTTTATATGGCGGGAAATGTCGTAACAGTAAACACAGGTGACCTTACTTGACCGACCGTGGGAAAATTCATTCATGATTAAATTTGATGTTGAATGATTGACATTTTTGAGGCTCTTGATCGATTTACCAGAATAGAAATTTAATCGATTTACATACATGTATAATCAAAACACGATTTAGTCTTCTTCAACTATTTTTTGTTTTATTTTTATCAGTCATTTCCCGGATTCCCATTTAAATAATCTATTTGGAGACCTCCTTTAAACTTCGGAAATAATACAACATCGATTTAAAAAATCATACTGACTGCGCGACCTTTAGAATGACTAGAAGTACGACGAAAAAGTAAAGACAGCTGATCATGACTAGTACGACTAGCCTTCAACCCCATTGGGGTATAAATGTGCATTTAGTCAATAAACTATATAAGGTTAAACTTTGATTTTCGTGTATCGATTTGATACAATTTGTAAAATATATTTATAACACCGGCGATTTTCATAAAATATTTCAGACATGAAAATAGAAAGGCATATTTATATCGAGTGTCAACAATTTTAAATAAAATAAAAAAAATAGGAATCGAAATATGATCTCGGCGTTATAAATATTGTATTAAAGGAAACCAATTGTTTGACTTTCAAAGAGATTAACGGGAAATATGTCAAAATAGAAAGCACGAGTGATCTGTCTGACCAAAATGTTTCACTTGCGAGAAATGATTGACAGGTGTGAATAGATGTAGAGGCTCCGACGGGGAAAGTTGTATCAAAAGGAAAATAACTTAATTCACAATGCCTATACATATTTCATAAATACGATATGTTGGCCTTATACTTAAAATTGAGTTTCTTATAATAACATATAAAGGAACAGGACGTTAAAAGCGGGAAATAATATAACCATCAACGAAAACTCGTATAATTTACGGGATTGAAGTCTCAACAATTTGATTTAAACTTCTATTGAAAACAGTCTTGGTTGTTATTAGGCTTATTATTTTGAATTAGATGAAATATTTACGGTTTACAAATACAAATACAAAATAGTTTATTGGCACAAAAAGCAGGTGTTTATTACACTGGGACAACTGTCCGACCAGTCTGACATCTAGACGGATTAAGGCATCCATAAAAATAAGTCCCTACCTGTACTGTATATTTCATTTTTTTTGTACTAGGTATGAAGCATCCAGGTCTTCTACGCTTTGAAGTATAAAACTTTATAAAAAAGTTTCTGTTGCCACCACCAGATAGTCATCCCTAAATACTTTATTTCTAGCATGTTTCTTATAATCTATTTTTAAATAAAATGTTGACCTCTTTTGTTGATTGGTTGCTGTCTCATTGACATAGACCTCCATCTTACAATCATAAAGAACAATTTGATTTCTACATGTTCTAAGTTAACAATAAAATTGAGAATGGAAATGGGGAATGTGTCAAAGAGACAACAACCCGACCAAATAAAAATCAACTCTTTTTGTAATGCTTGCAATGTTTAATTAGTTTCAACTTCCAAGTACAATTAATTTTGTTATTGTGTCAGTTAATTTTTTGTATCCCGTCACAAAAGTTGCTAAGTGCAAAATATTAACCTTGTTCTAAAAGAATTAATACAAACACTGGTCTAATGCTATTTAGAATGAATCCTATAGCTCTGGATTATCTCCCCTTTAATACAAACACTGATCTAATGTTATTTAGAATGAATCCTACAGCTCTGAATTATCTCCCCTTTAATACAAACACTGGTCTAGTACTATTTAGAATGAATCCTATAGCTCTGGATTATCTCCCCTTTAATTCACATTTACAATTTTAATATATTTCTGATTTTCATTTGATAAAAAAATCATTAATTGTTCCAATACAATACCAATGTAATGTTCACTGACCTATAGATAGTAATAACTTGACTGGACCTTGAATCAATAAACACTAATAGTAGATCTTCAAACTGAAAATATAAAAAAATACATGTAGCTCAATTTCAGTTTGTTTCACGTTTACTAGTATATAAATATTGGTAAAACTTTCCCTGAATTTTTATGTCCCTATCATGAATTAAAAAAGAAAAGGTACATGTACCATACAAAGCTAATTAGTGGAAAAGTTTTTATAGCATGAAGTCATTGTGTGTCCTATGCTATTGCACAATACTTAATATAATAATTTACACATCCTGTTTGGTGTGTATCTCTTGCCATATCAGTATAAAAACCCAAAAATTATGAAGAAAAACGGGGTGTTTTTTTTTCCACCCCTTGGAGTAATTACCCCCAAACTCAATTCCTGCCTGTTATGGTACCTTGCAGTACAATTTCAGAGAGATCGACACATTTAAACACAAGTCACCTTAACTTTATGCGATCGCAGAGGTCGAACCCTGACAAGTTTGGGCAAGCATGTCAATTAAAATCTGTACTCAACATTACTGGTTGAGCAAAAAAATGGACTTTTCAGACTCTGAGCTGTTAGTTTGTAGTGAATGTACTCAACACATTTAATATGATTTTTGTCTATTGTCTGATAAACTACATTTTTTAGTAATTAATCACATTTACAGTTTCTCTACTATGAGTTTACAGCTACAGCGTATGAATATTTCAACAACATGGATATGAAATAGTTTATTGCTTTATGCTAGACAGAAAACCCTATTATAGCTAATATGTACAGTCAGGGGACTTACTTAAATGAGTGATTTTCTAAATCACTGATTTAAGTAACATTATTTCCATAAAGATTGGAAGTAAGAGTTGTCTTTCTTTAATAATCACCTATTTCAGTAGAACAAATCAATCACTAAAAGAAGTGATTTAATTTTATTATAGCTTTAAATATAGAATACTAATGATCCAGAGACTAATTATGTTTCTAAAATTATCAGAACCAACATCTGTGTTGTCTAGGATGACCAGGTCATTTCAGGTGATGACCTTGTACTGAATCTAGGATAATGACATTAAAATCACTTGTCATACCTCAATTTCCTTCCCAAAAATCACTTATTTTTAAGTATCATTATTTTAATAACCCCCACTAATTTCAACACCCCGGAACAGTGAAAATTTTATTGTGAACAGTAGAATTTTATTACATCATCTGAAAGATGAAACCTTGAACTTTACAGGAAAAATACCCCCACTGCTGGGAAAAATCTGTTAATTAAGTATCAGTTCATTATGTAAAGACATTATTATAGCATTTTTTCAACTAAAATAGAATTTGCAGATAAATGATAGCATCAAAGGCATAAACCTTGCTACATTAAAGAAGCAAAAAGTTCATTTTTATTCAATTTTATTAATGAAAAGGTATTATTTAAACATACAGTACAATTTTCGCGAAAGCCATCCCAAACTCCATACACCGAGTTTTTTCCTGGTGTGACACCAGGAAACTCCGACATCACTCCCTAAATTCTCGGAGAAATTTGGGAGTATTCCCTCCGACTTCCGCGTAAATCCGTTACCTTTTGTTTATTGTATTAGCGACATCTCTCCCAGTCTGGAGTGACGCGGTGTCACACCAGGTAATTAATTGCCCTAATCCTTCTGATCTATGCCGGCATGCGACAGTCAAGGTATGCGAGATTTCTAATGTAATTAAACAATTGTATTTCCTGTCTATTGATTATCAGTTTATATCTGATTGCTTGAAACAAATGAAAGATTAAAATCAAAATCAAAACGTTGTTGTAAATTCTTTTAATCACTCTGTACATTTAAATCAATTTTTAAAAACAACTATCTTTGATTTTGATTTCCGTTTTTTATCAGTAAATAAATATTTAATTTACTAAAACAGATAATATTGTGTAACAATAAACGGAGACTAACGCTGAATAAATAAGGGTATTTAAAGAAAAGTGACACATCTCAAAGTTTTTTTTATACTGCAATCAGCTAGTTTACTGTACAGATAAAGCTATACGTATAAACGTTAGCTTTATACGTCAATGACCCCAACTGACCTATAAGCCCCGCCTCCTTATTGTATTTCATCAACAACATCACGTCACGACCATGACAACGTAAAGTAACAATGGTCAAACTTTTTTCAATTTAAACTTTTATGTCTTCAAATTGGTTATTTATATATCATGTTTATCAAATGTTATTATTTAAGTTCCTTTTCCCTTTCTAATTCCTTAATACGCCAATGTCTTACTACCTTGACTACGCTCATAGGGAAATACCCTAAAATGGTACCTCAAGAGGGAAATTCCAAACACTTTTTTTAACAATTTTTGTAAGATGTTTTTTTCATTTTTCATTTTTTTTTTCGATTTCAGTATAAAAACAATATACGTATAGTGTCTTGAAATATGAAATTTATTTGTATTCGGCACGAAACGGGAAAATGCTCGGTAGAACCTCGCATTTTCCCGTTTCTAAGCCTCATACAAATAAATTTCATATTTCAAGACACTATACGTATATTGTCTAAATACAAGTCAAAAAGAAAATATTATTCACTATCTGTTATGCTAATAAGTCTACGCCATTTCCATTTTACGATTACAAAATAAAAGTTTTAAAAAGCAAAAGGTTGTTGTTAATGCTTTCAATTGCATTAAAGTTTTTTTTATAAAAAACAAGAATGTGTCCTCAGTACACGAATGCCCCACTCGCACTATCATTTTCCATGTTCAGTGGAACGTGAAATTGGGGTAAAAACTCTAATTTGGCATTAAAATTAGAAAGATCATATCATAGGGGACATGTGTACTAAGTTTGAATTCGATTGGACTTAAACTTCATCAAAAACTACCTTGACCAAAAACTTTAACCTGAAGCGGGACAGACGGACGGACGGACGGACGAACGAACAGACGGACGCACAGACCAGAAAACATAATGCCCCTCTACTATCGTAGGTGGGACATAAAAAATCTATACTTGATTATGACCTCGGGTTTTTTTTATCGGTAATTTATATAACTTACGAAAAGAGACATACTTGCGTGAAAATAAACGGAAATTAACCCTTTCACCGATTGCTGCCCAGACAGAAGCTACTCTGAGACGATGGCTTCCCTGGCTACTTTTACTCAAGTGGGAGATCTTCATAATAAATGTCAATAAAAACTTGTTTGTAGTTATTTGTTTATTTATTTCATTCACTAACACCAAGTTCACAGGTTTTTTTATGTTTTGATAATTTTTTCCTCATAAAATATTCAAATTTTCAATTTTTCGGCATTATTTCAGTGAAATTCTCAAAATTCTGCTTATTGACCCCAAATCGTAATTTTTTTAACCCAAAATGGCAAAATTTTGAAAAAAATTATGAGGCTGTACAAATTCATCACTGAACGATGTCCATTCCAAGTGTTTTGAACATAAAACGACAATTTATGTCAAAAAAGTATACTAGTTTGGCTTCAATTCTTCCATATTCTTTCTAAAAAATTGTTCCCTCATTTCAAATTCTCGTAAATTCCGTAAATTTCCTCTGATTTTGACACGGTTTTCAACAAACTGAAGCGTCATGTTTACACTTTCATCCGGGTTATTCATCAAAGAAAGATAACTCATGTTTGCACTGTTTGAGCGGGAAATATAAAAGATGTATTCCGATCCCGGTAAAACGGGACTCGTCGTCAGCAGTCTGAAGTGTGAATCCCGGTAAACCGGGACTCATCGGCGAAAGGGTTAACGCTGAAGGTATAAAATGTGAGAAAGAAAGAAAATTACGTGTCTTAAAACTTGTATATGCAAGAAAAAAAGAAAATACTTTTCACCATTCCTTATGCTTAATAAGTCTACGGCATTTTCTCTTCACGATTTGTTAGCATTACTTTAGGATAAATAATACATTTCGGCTACTACAGGAATACTTCTATAGCTGCATCAACTCGTCGTTGCATAATACTCATTTACGGACAATGAATGTAAACTTTTGTGTTGTATTTAGAACAGTGATCTTTAAATATTTTTAAAGCAATTAATTGCCGTGGGAAGACTATACGCATGTCAGTGATCAACAGTGCGTAGTTGAACTTGAACTTGACTTTGCTCACAATATTGAATGCTAAAAATAGTGACATCAATTTTGTCCACGAGATTTTTATTTGGCGGGAAATAGTATCATGTAACAGTAAACTCAGGTGACCTTTCTGGATAACCGTGGGGAAATTCATTCAAGGTTTAAACTTGCTTTGTAATGATTGACATAAATTTGTGTGCGTTAAGATTGAGGCTCTAGAAGGAACTTTCACAATTGATTAACCGGATTCTAAATTGTATTCCTTTTCTGAATTAACCAATTCGATCCACATTTTTTTTTACATATTTCTTTCTTGTAGAACACGATATAATTTCATTTAAATATTCAATTTTATAATTGTTGAAATACTTCTTTTTATATTTCGCCAAGGACTTTTAACGAGCAGTAAAATACGGATTGCGCCAATCCAATTTTATTTTAAATAATTAAAGATCAATAACAGATCATAACGGATAAAAAACACATGATTTTTTTTTCTCCATATAATTAAATATTTAAAGGTTGTGATTATTGTGTTGTGTCTGGGCGGCGAATGTATCTCAGTATTTATGAATATAGAGCTGCCATATTGCATACAAAACTATTTGTCACTTTACAGTTTCCGGCTTTTTTAAATTCAAATATTTCAAGTCGGTAATCTACCGAGGTAGTGAAACATAATATTTTACATTTCAAAATAAATTGAAAGTAACAGAGTTCACTTGTTGATCGATAAATTAACTCTTGGGTTTAATTTAGATTGGATATATTACCGTAAAAAACATCATTTTATTTTAAGCCAGTTGATATTAATTATATAATATTGAACTATTAATGAACCGAATATTGCTCACTGAGTAGGTCATAAAAGGTTCTAATTGTGGTAAAATCGTCTTTGTTGAAAAGACAAAAATTGTGACCTGATCGGACTATAATGAAAATACAAAATAAGTGTTTTATTCGTATTTTTATACGTTTGTACGTTGTATGTCATATGACAATGACATGGGCATATACATACAAGAATAATTATCTTATTTTAAATAAAAATGTCACACTTTTATCTGACAATGAAAGGACATTTAAATATTTTAAAGCACACAGGTGCAATCAAGATCGATTAAATGTACAAAGGTAATAAATCTGGCTAATCCGATGATGTTGTCACGCGTCATTAATTTTCAGTACATCCGATGGGCAATAAACCAATAAACAGCCACACGGTGTTGGGAGAGAATCTTTGGAGGAAATTGGGAGTATAATCCGTGATTCGCGGTGTCACACCGCTACACTCGGAAATCGGTGATTAGAGTTCGCGATTACATACTCTCTGGGCGCACTGTATGTTTTTAAAATTTTGGTAAAACTACAAAATCACAATATGTGTCAAAACTTCAAATTTGCTACTCAAATAAGTGATTTAAAAATCACTGATTTCAGTACATGTAAGTCCCCTGACTGATGTGTACATTTATTTATGTAAATAAATACTGTTTATATAATTTTAAAGTTTCATAATATTCTGAATTAACTGCACAATTTACCTGAATTACTTTCCTTCTTTCTATATAACAGATCTATGTAGGCCACATATATATATATATCTAACAGGACATTATTGTTTTTATATTTCTGTTCTCTTTTCTTCAGTGTTCACTACGCTTTAGACCTAAAACAAAGAGTATATCAATAACATTTTGTTTGTGCTGAAAAATAACATATCCAGTCCCAGTTTCAATTCTAAAATAAAATAGTTCCCCCTTTATAAACATATTAGAAATGTGTCTGTCTCAAGTCAAGAAGATTAACGCAAGTTGCGAGGCCAAATATTCTCCATGAAAATGAGGCGTGCTAATGATTATATATATGCATACCAATTAACATTGGCCTACCACTTATGGTTCCGCTTGAACTGACCAAATCACAAACAAAAACATGTAAACGAAGCAAAAGTTTTAACGTCAATAGACCATTACTGAGGGGGCAGGGCCAAATAATCTCCATGGAATCTGTGTTTTGTAGTAAAAAGTCATGTAAGTATTGTGTATACACTGTAAGTTTCATAACATTTGGTTGAGGCAAACTTAAGAGAACAGAAACGAAAAATTCAGCAATTTTTCCTTTTGTAAAGGGGCATAACTCAAGAACAGTAAAAGTGACACCACCAAAAATCAATCTTGATCTGTATTTTGTGGTTATTAGCATTGTGTATAAGTTTCATAACATTTGATTGAGGCAAACTTAAGTTAGAGAACTGAAACAAAAAAATCAGCTTTTGTAAAGGGGCACAACTCTAGAACATTTAAAGTGACACCACCAAAATTAAACTAGATCTGTATTTTGTGGTAATAAGCATTCAGTATAAGTTTCATAGCATTTGGTGGAGGCAAACTTAAGTTAGAGAATGGAAACCAACATTGGGACGTACATGTACATACGTATGGACGGACAAGGGTAAAGCTTAATGCCCCCTCTGCTACGGCAGGGGCATAAAAACGGAGAGGGAGAAAGACAGAGAATATGAAAAAATGATTTAACAAGAATTTGATTGATTGATTGTTGGTTGCCTAATGTCTAGGCAAATATTTCATGCATATTCAGGACGAACAAGAACTTGAAAAGTCATGCTTAGGCCAAATAAAAATATATGTGTGGTTCCAGTAACTCGACCGACCCTAGTTAAAACCCGGTCCCCCGACCCTAGAACTTTTTTTTTCATTTCTGAAAAAATAAATTTTCAAACGATCAAATTTTGAGGATTGTGAATTAAAATAATTAAATTCATAGATTTCTGTCATCTGACTTTCCATCACAAGTATCGATCTGTTATGGCTAAAATGCAACAATTCATAACAGAATGCAACAAAATTAACTAAAAACGTATCATGACTGTTTATTTTACAACCAAACACATGTAAAAATGGTGGACTTCCGGTTGGGGCGTGTATAATACTGGAAACAATTTCAGTAAACACACGATTTTTTTCCAGATTTTGACATTCAAAAATTTGCCGACCTACCAACCCTATTTTTTAAAAGTATGTAACTGGAACCACACATATATTTTTATTTGGCTTTAACAGATTTCCCCTACCCTTGGTTCTCCGGTAAACATGGTAAAGAAACTTCTGAAATAAATTTAATTTTTGCACAATTTGTAGAAAACACCCACATCTTGCTACTTAAAAGTATACACAAATTATTACAATGTATTAATTTGTTGGCAATTTAATAGAAAAAAGGGACACTTAATCATTTATTATAAATACATGTATTAAGTAGTCATTTCTTCCCTCTTTCAAAACTTATAAAATGTCATTGATGTATCTACAATGTATACCATGTATACCATGTATACTGGCTATCATTCAAAAAACATTGCAAAATTGCCCTACAGATGTCTTTTGGTTGTTTTGCTGTTGGGTTTCTATCTTATTAAAGTTAACCATATATATCCTTTTATTCATACGCATAAACAAATATCACAAACATACTTTTTTTGTGTGATACAGTTAAAAATTAAGAATCATACAAGCTTACAATAAATTACTTCAATATTTTTTGGGAAATTCAATTTCAGGGCAAGTAACTTTTTTCTCGAAAAGTAAAATTAAGTTTTACTTGCCTAGGGACAAGTTCTCACAACAAATATTTCCACAACCCTGTTCATTTCTGTCAATCATATTTGTTTTTCATAAATTGTTTTGTTATAATCCATGCCGTTTGTTTTCTCCTTGGATTTATTCCACATTTTTCATGTCGGGGCCTTTATAAGCAGGGGTGTGGAAATATTTGTTGTGAGCACTTGTCCCTGGGCAAGTAAAACTGTAAATTTTACTTGTCCGGAAAATAAGTTACTTGCCCTGATGGTCCCAATAAATATTGAAGTATTCCATTGTTAGCTAAGCCTTATATATGATTCTTAGCACTGTTTTGCATCACAAACAAATGAAATCCATTTGATTATATGTGTAAAAAATTTGGAAAGTAGGAAATGGGTTAACATCAATGGGACAGAAACCTAACATCAAACCAACCAATGAAATGACATGTAAAGGACAATTTTGCAGCAGTTTTTGAATAAAAATTGTAGCCAGTAGGTACATGTGCATATACTAATTTTGATGACAGTGAGTAAAGAAATGGAAACTAATTAATAGATAAACTATTGGTTTTTTGGGGGTTTCTTTCAACTGACACACTTGGTTTTTTCTTGATTATTGTCTTGATGGGCAATAAAATCGTCCCTTCTATTTACCACTTTGACAAAAAATAATGTTGACATTTCATCTTCAAATAAGACAAAACATTAATTTATTTATTTCCCATCCTAGATAGCCAGGGCCAATCTGATATCCACGATGTCTGAAATTCTCGCTTCCGTATTTTTTTTTAATGCTGCTTGTCCTCCATTTGCGTTTAAGTTTTCTACTCGACTCATTCATCTTTTTGTCTTGCTTGTCCGGTGTTTTATTAAGTATTTATCAATCTGAACATCGATACAAAATCTAAAGAAATGACATTTCCGGTGAATGATGGATAAAACCTAATCGACGATCCCGGGTCAATGGACAAAGTCAATGCAATCATGAATGATACGCGACTCGGGTTCGCATACTTATTTTTATTTATTTTGGTAATCGATCTATTTCCGTTATTATGCAATATTTATCGTCATGAACATTGATGTTTTTACTTGCTGACCATTGGTTTCTTTTAAATAAATTAAACATCTTGATACGTTTTGAAATTTATTCTATATTTTTGTTGGATTTGAACTTTGTCTTGTATATTTTTTTACTTGTCCACGGGCAACCAAGACAAAAATAATTACTTGTCCGGTTGTTCAAATGTACGAGTCGGGCGAGTCAGGCATAGCATTTCCACACCCCTGATAAGCCAACTATACAGTATGGATTTTTCTCATTGTTGAATCCTTACCGTTGCCATGTTTGCTGACATCCCCTTCAAT